>VYXC01009031.1:388311-466179 GCA_013397175.1 Platysteira castanea
GGGCGGGCGGGGCGGCCTCCTGCGCGTCCCCGGCGGGCGCAGCGCTCACCTCCGGGCCGGCTGAATGTCACGGGCGAGCACCCGCGGTGCCGCGGGCTCGGGGGCAGCCTGGCGCGGCGGGCCCGGCGCCCGGAGCGCCCCGGTGCCGGCTCTGCGGTGGTTTGTGCGTCCTTTAATTCGGTGTTCTGGGGGACGCACCTGCAGGTGCGTTGGGAGCAGCTGCTGCGAGCCGCGGTCGCAGAGGTCTTGTAGCGTGAGGTTTCTTATCTTGAGGGTTTTAATCTCCGAAAAGGGGAAGAAGCAAAAGCACCCAGTGTGTGTTCAAAGACAGCAGTTGAAAATAAAATAGTAAAGGTGGAAAAGAATTATAATGGTGGCATGTCTACTTTAGCAGTGATCTGCCGAGATTTATACCAAGGGGATGTTCTGTACGTTGTGGTGATTTCACTTTAATGACACTGAGACTTTGCTTTCGTCACCCAGAGCCTGCTGTTCACTTCGCGTTCTGTCAAATGTACTTTGGCACACAATGAAGCGTAGGCAACCTCAGCCTTTAACTTTGAGCTGGAGGAGGTCGAGCTGTTTATCTTCAGTTTAAGAAAGCAAAACTGCATGGGAACTTTATGCTGTAGCAGAGCGTTAGTGTCCAGGCCAGACAGCAAATTAAGGTAAGGATTGTCGATCTGGTACTTCATCTGGGATGTTGTGTAAAGATGTAAAGCACTTTTCAGGGGAGTTGGTGCAACATGAAGGGTTAGAACTTCGTGTTCATGTCAGGTTTGTTCTTGGTGTCTGTGGGCTTTGAACCTTGATTTGGTGGGGAATAGAATTTTTTGTTATGAAGGTATTAAAAATGAAATGAAGTTGGATCTAAGGTCTCATTTTGTTTTGTGTTTTAGTTGAGAGCCACTTCACATATTCACTGAGACTTCAGTAAATTTCACTCTTCTGGAGAAATACACAAAAGTCTTGGGTTAGCCTGAGGCAGTAAATATTTACATTGTTTGCTGATAATGAATGAAACTGGCAATCTTTTTTCTCGTGTATGTAATGATCACATAACTTGAAATTCTGTGGGCCCATTTTGAATTACATGCCTCCAAGCTGAAGAGGTGATGGCCTAACAAATGAGTAGCAGCCAGCTACCTAATGTCAACCAAGGATCTATGTGAATATACAACTTAGAGTAGAAAAGTTGTTTTTGACGTTGAGGTTTAATTTCTGCTCATGGATAGTACTTCTCCTTATAGAAATGTCACTATTTGGGCTCCAAAAACTGCCCAGTATTATCTTCTAACTGTAAAGCTGTTGAAACTGTAGAAATAGTCTCAATTAACATAGTGATCTCATTTAATGTATTGTTATACTAATGAGTAATCCTGTTTAATGGAACTGTTCGTGTAAAAGCTCATTGGAGTAAAATCCATTACTTTTGGACCTGATCATCCTTTAAGAGGGATTGGTTATTTGGAATAAACCAGTTAGTAGGAAACCTTGGCACGGGCTCTCCAGATAAAAAGCCATCATGCCATCAATCTTGAGATGAACATTGCTTGCCTGGAATCTTTAGAAAGTGTAGATCTCTCAAAATGCAAAAGAGATGAAGGAATATAAGATTACAGAAAGTAATGTGATAAAATATACCAACAGTGGTTGTAGTGTTCTCTTTTAGCCACCATTCACTGTAAACAGCAGCACCATCTTCTTAATTAGAAGCTTTCAGGCAGGGTTAAGTTCCATGCCGACAGGGATGCTAAGGAGATCAAAATACTAATGGTGCTTTTGATAATTAGGTTTAAAATCCTGTATTGTGTTTCAGTTGGAGCAATAAAGACAGATTATGTAAATCTCTGGATACCTGCACACATGTATGTTCCAGTAAAATCCCAGCAGCATTGAATAATTGTCCCAAAGTTGAAGTTTGGCTAGTCAGGAAAGGTCTTTGCATTTCTTCATAGCTCTGTGACACACACCCCCAGCTCACTCTTAAACTGCTACCAAGTAGGTGCGTTTTGGAAGACGTTCTGAGAATGTTGTTTCCTCCTTAATCAAAAGTAGCTGGATTTGCAGAGATCTGGACTTTGCTCAGTAGCCGTTCTCTGTTCTAAAAGGAGGATTCAGCTGTAGCAGTTCTGCTGACAATATCCTATAGGAATTTAGGAAAGTCTCCTCGGACTGGGGGTTTTTGCTTATCCCTGCTCACATGGGGAACTGGTGTCGCAAGTTCTTGCTAAAATGACTTTTTCACTGCAGATTGTTGGGTTTTTCATGAGCACTTAGTGTGTGCTGAGTTGAGGTCCTGCTCTGCAGAGTGCATTTTAATGGCCTTTATTGAAGAAGTACTGGCAGTGCTGGCACCATCCTCGCTGCAAGGAGGATTGGCTTCTTAGCCAGAGGAAATGGATGATAAGGATTTACTTCGATGAGGTGGCTGAACAATTTATGGATCAGGAATAACCCTTAAATTGCAAATAATTTCTGCATTGATTCCCTGAAGCCAAAGAAATTCTGTGCTTTTAGGCTAATCAGCCCAGATGGCTTCTGACACACACAGCACAAGGGAAACATCCAGGGAGAACTGAATGTCCCAGCTTCTCTTGACTCAATAAGATGTCTACTTGAGGCTGGAGATTCAAAATCTCTTCTAGATAGATGCAGAGTTTATCACTACAGTGTTGGTTTGGATGATACTTCGATACACATTCTTTTTGCAAACTGCATTAAAGATAGGATTTACTTAAATGCAATTTTTTTCTGGTCTCATATGTTAAAGTCATTACATAGCCATGTTGCTGTGCATTTTTGATGAGTTGAGGGATGCTATGGCTTTTGAGTAACCTTCATCTTAGTAAGGCAAACTTACATGGGTAGGAACTTGGCAAGGCCCGGGCTGCTGCTGTTGGTAGCAGGAGCCTTGAGGAGAGGAGCACAATCTGTCAACCCTCATAGCCTTGTCTGTCAGTAAACAGAGATAAAAACAGAAAAAAAATCTTCCCTGTGTAAATCTTTTAATCATGAAAGCTTTCCGAAATGGTAGTTTGTGTAAGTGTAGCTTTACTATGATTACATTGAGATTCTGATTAAGCAAAACAAATGATATGTATCACCTTCCAGTAAATTTCAATAAAATACAACATAGATGACTAACTCTGAAACTGATCCTGTGACAAACTGTCACTGGTAACTGAAGTCACATCTCAGTTCCTTGGAGAATCTTTTTTTTTTTTCCCTTCAGTTGCAAACCTCTGAGGATATAACAAATATCTGTGTCTTCCACACTGTAGGAAACTGACCTTGATAAGTACATTCCGATATAGCTGTTGGTGTGTCAGAAAGCTGGTAGGAAAACACAAAACACACGTTAAAATACTGGAGGCTGCCAGTCGGTTGTCAAAAACATGTTGGTATTTGTTATGCTGTGGCAAACTTTGCAAAGTTGTTTGGTACTCAAACATTTTTAGAGAATTTGGTTTTGAGACTGGGAACTGATTTATAGCTGTGGAGTTGTAGACGGAAGCTGTATTGAGTCCAGCACTAATGAAATGAAACTCAGTAGCAAGCAAGGGATATTTTGAAGATATGGTTTACAAATAAGAAAGTTTCAGCTGAAAGCTGTAATATGCCAGTGTATGGCTGCAGTATTTTTGATCATGGATGGATGTTAAAGAGAAGTCAAACTTCAGATAATACAGTGTGTTCTTGAAAGCACATAGATATGAAACAAACTGGTATGTTTGGTAGCAAGCAGAGCTGGTGTCAGTAGCTTCTTCTGGCAGTGTAGGGAGTTCAGAAGTAGTTTTAGTAGTTTTCCTTGGAATCTGTGAAAGACAATGAAATAACCTTGAAAGAATTGTTATTGGGACTCTGGAACTCCTTGCTTAAGACAGTCATGGATGCAAAAAGTTTGGGGGCTCAAGGACAGGTTACATAAAATAGTGGACAGGAGATCTGTGGAGGGTTCCTAAAAAACAGCATCAGATTTAAGAAATTCTATGAATTGAAAGCAGTTAAAGGTTGACGAAATCACATTCTGTGTTTGCCCTGATCATCCCTTCCCTGGTGCATTTTTATTTTAAGGCAACCACAGGAGATAATGGGATTTTTGTATTCTTCACCTCTAAAATAAGATTGACTGGTGGAACTATATGGAGAATTGAATCTGGGCAGTGAAGTGCCGTGATCCACACACAGTGAAAATACCATGATTTATATAATATTTCCAGCTTATCCAGGATTCACTGGCTGTCTCTGATGATAGCAGTGTTAAGGATTTTCTTTGTCAGTCCTTTTTTTAGTATTTTCCTTTAATCCAGCAGTGGCTGACTTAACAGTATGATTTTTTTTAAGATGCATAGTAATGTGCTGACATGTTCTTGTCTCAAGATCGGTGAAGAACTGAACAATGTTGAAATAGCATTGGCAATATGTAGAAAAGAAAATCTCAGAAATCCTTTTTTCTGTCTTCCTTCTGCTTCATCCTGTCTAATCTTGCTCACTTATCATGTGTGAACCTCTTCAGGCTTATTGAAGATAACCCTTTTCCAGTGAGTCTATGAATTACATTCAGTCTCTTCCTATTATCTCTGCTTGCCATTCAGCTTAACTATAACTAGAATTCTTACTCGGGCAGCAGGAGAAAGAAAGAAAGAATGAGTGCATGTGGCTGGAGGGGGAAAAAAAGCAACTTACGTATTGGTTGAAAGCACAGCCCCGTTGAAGGTTTAAACCCATGGAAATTCTTAATCTGAAGATACTCACATAGATAAACTGTTCATCGGCAGTTCAGACAGGAAGTATTGTTTCTGTTATTAGTCATTACTTAATCATTACAAAATATACACTGAAAAATATGTTCACACCACTGTAAGAGGGCTCTAGCTCAAGACAGCTCAGTGTTTTTACATGGAGAACATGCATCAGTTGAATAAACAAAACTAGAGGAGTAGGATGAAGAGCATGGCAGTCTAAAAAAGGGATATTTCCAGTTATAATTAGTTGTATACCAAGTTACACTTGGCTTTCAGCCTGCCTGTCCTTATCAGCAAGAAAATCCTGCTCCGGCTGACATGCATTACTGTGTAAGAAGTAGAACACTGGTAACCAGTAACTGGTCACCAACTCTTTGTTACTGAGTCAGTGGTGAAGTAAATCTTTCCTAGAAGAGTTAGAGATGGGAATGGTGTGTTTGAATCACTTGGTGGCAGTGGACAGTGCTGAGGAAAAAGGGTTATTCCTCTGTTTTTAAGTGAAATATTTGCCAGAGAACAGCAGGTAATTCCTACTGGTTTGCAGTAGAACCTTGCTTTTGAGACAGATGCAATCTTTCTGGATTTATTCTTACAAGAAGGATTAAATTACCAATGTGAGATGCTGTTGCTGAAGGACTAATTGCATCAGCAGAAGCAGGGGTCTGTTTCTGCTGTCAGTTGCTTTGATGCTCACATAATCACAAATTTTTTTAAGGAGAGATCGAGATCTGACATTTCACTGGTAGAAAGCTTTAGTTCTAGACTGCACGATGTTTGGGTTTTTTCAGTCAATCTAAGACACAGCATAAAATTTAATTTGCCTGTATGACGTAAACAGTGATGCCACCTTTAAAACTCTTCAGAAGGGTAGGTTTCTGATTACCTGCTGCATTTTTAGTCATGTAAGAAGGCCAAAAATTTACCTGTTTAAAAAACCTTGGAAAAAAGACTCTGATGGGAGAGTCCCCAAAATCTATGTACTTGCACACAAGCATATACACAATTATGGCTTATCTTCCAGGACAGAAATCTTGCTAAATGCAAGGAAATGTTAAGGCAGCATAGGAACCTAGATATAACTGTGCTTTATAGTCGCAGCACCTTTGTTTGGGGTTGTGTTTGGGAGGGCTTGGGAGGTGGTGCTGGTGAATGATTAACAGGTTTGGCTTTTTTGTAGCTGTGTGACTTTGTCTTTAGGTTGCAGGGCATGAGAACTGTAAGGCAAGCAGACAGTGTCTGTCTCTTCTTACTTGATTTTTTTTTCCCCTTTCTATTTACTATCCCTGAAAATTTAGTAACAATTTAAATTATCATCAGAGAGAAGAGCAAGTAAAGGTTTTTTGTTTCTCCAATAAAGATGTGGAAAACAATGCATCTTTTGCAGTTTAAGAGCTATTAAGCAACCTTAGTGAAGAAGCTTGACTTGCTCACTGAGGATGAATCTCTTGGACTGGTTCAGTTCACAGGAGCCTGTTCCTTGCATAACATAACGAGTGAAGTAATCCACGTACTTGAATTCCTTCTAGCAGGGGTGTTTCTGCGCTGGAGCCAGATGTATTGGTCATGATTATGTTAATTGGTTCTGATATATGGCAATACATCCCTCCCACCTCTTGCAGTGTTCTTGGGGTCAGCACACTTAATGTAGTGCTTTTATCTTCAGGGTCTGGTGTCCTTTGGATGTCCAGTGAACGCCACTGTGTTCTGGGCCTTGTGTTTTGGAGGTGGAGTTTGGGGCGTGCAGGACTGGCTGGTGTTTATATCTGCCCGCACAGACTGGACATTGCTTGCCCAGGTTTAACACGATCTGCTGGAGAAAAGAATCGATGACTTCCTCTAAGAGGATCATCAGATGAATAGCAGCTTCAGAGAACAGTCACGCATCTCTAGTGCTTTATTCCAGTTTTTAGCTGACCTCGGTCCCTGACAACAGTTAGGCTGTCAGCATAATGCAGAAAAGAGTAACTATCATTGCATTTCATGTCTCATTTATGAACAAACCATAATAACCTGTGTTAACACTTAAGAGAACATGAAATTGCACTGTCAAGTCTTCCTTCCTTTTTACCGACCCTGATATTCTGTTTTACTGGGAGTAATTTATCTGTACCCTGTTATCTTCTTCCATCTTCTTTTTTTTTTTTTTTTTTGTGCTGAAGCAGCTCCAAGCTGCAGCTGGCTAAACATCTGGACCTTGGCTGCCTTCCCCCTTGTTAGTTGTGTAAGAATGCCAAAAATCAGGGCAACTTTACTTGTTTGAGAAACAGATGTTTAGCAAAGGTCTTTCTTGTAGGTAAAATATGCATGACTTTTTTTTGATAGAATCCAAAGGGGCTTATGGTAACTCATACCCTGTTTTGTTTCAATGTTTTGGTAAGGTTTGATGTAAAAATTTGGAGTTTAAAATGTATAGTTTCTGTTTTACTAATACGAAAAGCACAACTGGGCAACAATTACAAAGCATCCATGTCTGGGCAGATAGCACTTAGCCCTTTTTTGCTTCCTTGAGGTGCCCGATGCTCCGTGTGAACAGCATTAATGGCAGAGTGAACTGACAGTGTGGCCCTGAGGGATGTGAAGGGAGTTTTTGATGCTGGAAGTATTCTGGTAGCTTTCTTCTACAAAATAAAGCTGCCTTTCCCTATTTCTTTTTCTCCAGTAAGTGCTTATGTCCTCTTGCCTTATCAAACATTAAGGATTCTGATGAATAACAAGAATGCTTTTAGAAATGGCAAGGGATGTCATATTTTCTGCTGTATTGACTAAAGATACTGCTCAGTGTTAAAAATCCAGAACTCCAATCTCTTTATGATGTATTTCTTGCTTCCTTCTCCCTTTATCTCTATTCATTGTCATGTTCTGCTCATGTTCTTTGACCTAGTGTGTTTTGACAGTAAAATTGAGCACAAGAGCAGCTTGGGTAACTGGTTTGCTTGGTGTTTCATAGACCTTAAAACTGGCTAGAATCTCATAAGTGTGAAGGAGGAAGAACAGAAAAGGATGAATTTCTAAGCTGTCTTGAGGTCTGAAAACAGAATCTCACAACTTGAGGCACAGAAGAGCAAGGTGATTTCAGAGAAATAGAGCAATAAGCACTCACTGTCCTGGAATTTCTCGCTATACATCCTGACTGTGTTAGCCTCAGAAGGCAGAGTGTCATCAGAGCAGTTGGGACATAGGAAAGGGAGAGAGGCTAAAATTCATGGATGCCTTCATAAAGCATTGGGAGTTGATTCAAGAACAGGTGTTTTGGAGAAACTGAAGACAGGAGAAGGAAGGCAGGCTCAGAGGATTTTACTGCAGAGCTGATAAACCTTACTGGATCTTGGAGTGGAGGGAGAGAAAAAGGCACTTGTGACTTAACTGAAACCAGTCTGTGCAGAGTAAACAACACAAAAAGTTGTAAATACTCAATCTTGAAGCCATCAGAATTTCTGGTTGCATTCTGATTCATTTGAGTTTGTACAGCATGCACAGTTTCCTCAGGATTCATGATCTGTTATTCCCCCGGGCTTGTCATGCTCAGAGCAGGTGTTTGCCAGCTGGATCTCTTGCCTGTTTCTTCTATTCTGTTAAGCTCCCGTGGCCTCTTAAAGCTGAAAATTGAGTTGCAGCCATGCTGCCCATCTTGCAGTGTTCTTAAGTGTGTGCTAAGGAAGCCTTTTGCTGCTTCCGTTGCAGAGACCTCCCAGATTTTTCCCTGGTGTTATTCAATGCCTCCCTACAGTGGTGGAAGTAAGATATTTTCACATAGCTGCTCTAATGCATTTTAAATTACATCTTTAAAAAAAAAATAGTTCTTAAGTTGTGCTTGTTTCACCACAAATCAGTGGTGAAAAGATCTGCATAGCATTTGTCCTGAAAAACAAATAAATAACCAAAAGCTGCAGTGTTAAAACCCAGAGGTGCAAGAGGTGATTTTATAAGCTGTGCACAGGACAGAGCTGCAGTACACGTGCACTGACATTCCTGTGAATGAAACACAGATCTGAAACTGCTGGCATGGCAATAGATCTGCAGAGAGGAATTGCTCTGGCCTGTCACCAGTCTGTCAGATGTGTTTCATCCATCAGCTGGGTATTCCGCAGTGCCATGACAATAGGAGGGGAATTCGGTCCCAGTCAGGAATCTGGAACTGGAAAATGCTGTTCTCTTCCCCTGGTGGCAGGGATCATAGGGATGGCAGTATTTTAAGGTGCTTAAACTTTCAAATGTACGAATCTTTAGGCTGTCTCCTTCTGTAGGGCAGAGTCTCAGGTGCAAAGCTGGGCTTTGCTGACAAGCTAATGTATAGGAAGCTGCCTTCCTGGTGGTGCTGAAACAAACTGTGAGTGAGATTAGAGTGAATGTTGTGCTTGCCACTAACTGTGCAGGATTTTGTTGAGGTGTAAATAATCCTGTACAGAAAGTACCAAGGAGGGTGAGAATGAATATCCTTTTGCTTATCACCAGAATCTTGAATATCCTTGAAGGTAAGGATGTAGCAGCTTTTCAGTTAATTCAGATTATACTTCAGAGAGGGTCTGTGGATTTTAACTCTTTTTCCCTGGATCATTATGTAAGGCTAGGCTCTTTATAATTAGCTTGATTCCTGATTAGGCTTGTGTGCACTAGATAATACATTTCCCAAGGCAAAGAATATAAAACTTGTTTGCCCAAATGTCAGTTTAAAAAAAATCCATAGATTGCTTAAATCTAAAAATACTTTGAATATCTTTATATTACAGCAGGCTACAATTTAAATTGTATTGAACCTGAATCTTTTGGGATGCAGAAATCATACTCCTAACATGTAGGTAGAGTGCTGCTTGATAAGGGAGTTCCATTGTTAGGTTAGTGTAACCTTTCCTAGTATACTTATGTAAAGATTGAGGATGTTTTAGAGAACTTAATAAGAAAATTCCCCATTTTCTGGGAAACATCTGCCAGACATGATGCTGTTAAGTTTTAGTGGTTTTTTTGATGATGTTGTATTTCAACGAAGCAAATGTAAGCTGGACTTGAGAAGGTGGCACGGTAGTTACAGTTAAATAGCTAATAAAATACAGACAAGTATTGTTTGTCTTTTAATTAATTTCCTGAAGTATTCTAAGCTATCAGTATAGTTTTCTTGAAGATAATGTGTTGTCTTTGCCTACTCAAGGATAAATGAGCAAGAACCCTTCCTAGAGAACTGAAAGGTCTCCTTTTCAAGTTTAATTTGCAACACTTGGTGGAGGATTAAAGTAATCTAATTAAATGGCCTCGTTTAAATTTTGCAGTCACCTAAGAGATGGTAGACAGATGTGAAAAGGGAATTATCCATAAAGCATTCAAGTTAAATTAGCAGCTTTCTAATTTAACTTTTTCAATTTGGAAGATTTCTTCACAAGACTTGCCTTTTCTTTAGAGTTGCGTTATCTTCTGAGGGATCTGCAGTATAAAGCTTGCTGGGAATAAATTCATCAGCATGTTAAAGGCCATTTTTTATCCATGGAGTTATTAAAAAAAAGATGTACTTTATTGTATGTAGTTGACATAAAGTAAATATCTTTGATGTCGCTATTAAAGCCTGATGATATTTTCCTGTGCAAGGTATGAAGGTGCACTGTAGGCAAGAGTTCTGACATTAGACACTTCAGTCCTATGCAGGCAGGTATCACATGTGTTAAATGAAATGTTCTGCTGGTCCCGGGGGGAATTCTTGTGTCCTTCTTGGCACACCAGGGGGAGGGTTGTGCTTCTGGTGTCCAAGAATTCACCGACTATTTGAAAAGTCGGGATTTGTGTATTTCAAAATGGAAATGCACCCACCAGTTGCAGAATGTGGATTCTGATGTTTTCACAAGTTAGGAGCCCCTAAAAGCCCTGTCTCTAGTACTTTTCTCTTTCTGTCTTTGTAGTGTAAATCTGCTTCTAGAAGTACTGCCCTAGGGCATCCTCTTCACTGACAAATCTTAAGGGTATTTCAGTTTGCATGAATTTAATGCCACTTCAATTCTATCTTTGATTTAATCTTCGATTTTATCAAAGTGTTTTTAAACTAAGTGTTCCTTAGTGAGGTCTTGCAGCTTGGGGAGTGACTCACTTTAGGGTAATGTTTGCTGTGGTTCCACAGGATATTTTCTGTCCTTTGACTAAGTGGAACTTTGGAATTCACTTACAAACACTGACCTTAACACAACTGTTGCACTCTACTTCAGGTCTTGGACATGAATAAGATGATTTTCAAAATAGCTACAGTCTCCATAAAGAGATGAAACAGTGACTAGGAATGTGACTCTTGGTTTGGGGATATCAATTAGGTCTAGGAACAAAAAATGTTGTGGTGAGGTGCATGAGTGGTTATTCCCTACATTTTAGGAATTGGGGAAACTGAAAAAAAAATCTCAAAACCTAAGCTTTTAGTCAGATTTTACATTACAGTTTTTGCAGGTTTACATTGCTGACCACAGGTTTGTGCTATGTCATATTTTTTTTTAAAATATGGCTTTTAAAATAATACTAAATTTTAAATTTATAACTTAATAATTGAAACACAGTTGAAAAGTTCAGTTTGTTGCTCAAAATAGGTAAATGAAAAAAAAACAACAAAAAATCATCCAACCTCTTTTCAAGTTTATTTTATAGATTACAAAAGGAAAGCAACAAAAAGATAGTTTATGTAGAGAATGAAAGTTGGGGGATGGAGCTGTGATCTGAAGAACATTTTACTGCCAGATAACTGCTGAGACTCTGGAGCTCCCAAAATGTGTCTGGGTTACTTTTTATCAGCATGGTGGATTAGGCACAGAAATGTAGGCAGCATATAGCTGCAAATATATAGAAAACTGTATTGTTTAGCGTATGGTTGATCCAGGTTTAATGTTGTTTTATTTTATTTTTCTTTCTTAGATTCAAGCACCCTTTAAGGACCAATGTACCCAATAGCTCATGGAAGAAAAAAATCAAACCAGGACATCCTTGGTTTCCAGGCTACCGAAATATGGAACGAAAACTTTAGGGAGTGTTTTGCAACCTGTGCCAAACGGGACGGCTGTGAACTTAGCAGGGAGTAATGGTGGCAAAAATTTCGGCAAGCACAATGGCACTGTTGGAATGTCTTCCTTTGCTTTCAACTGGAAAAAATCAAATAAATATCAGCTTAATGATCAGAATGGCAGGGAGGCCAACTCCAAACGCAACTCTAATGAAAAATTAATTGATTCTGAGAAGCATCCTCAATCTCAAGGAGCATTGGGCAATGATGAGCTCAGGGTGGGTTTGAACAGTACTGCTTCGGTTGCGTCAAAAGCAGCAAAGCAAACCAATATGTTTGTATCTTCTACTGAGGAATTAAACCCAAGGTCTATACCTGGACTCTCTAGTTCAGCTAAATTCACCAAAGGTACCCTGTCAGGAAGGACATACTCTGGACTCAACGCCCCAAGATCAAATTTAAATGGATTTTATGGCAATCGGTCGGTGGTAGGTTTGCAGAGACCTAGAGCTAATTCTGGTGCCACGAGGACAAGTTCAGGAGAAAGCCTGGCACAATCTACAGACAATAGCAGGGCTTTCTCCTGTGACAAAATGGTAAGATCACAAAGTTTTTCACATTCCATTCAGAATTCTTTCCTTCCCACTGCATCTCTAACCAGGTCACATTCCTTTAATAAAGCTGTGGATCTTACAAGGCCTTATCATAGTCAAAATCTCGCTGCCAGGACGTCACAGAGGTCTACTCTGCTGTCAAGAAATGCATGTCAGTTGGATGTACCCAATGGAAATGAACCGGTGAAGTATGGATTTACCAGACCGTACTCGGCTATGTCAGCTCCTTGTTCCAAGAAACCCCCACTGTCAAATGGATCTGGGTCAGCACCTTCCTATGGATACAGATTAAGTCGGCCTTCTCTGCTGAAGCCTGCCAGGCAGCGGTTTGCTGGGAATGCCGTTGGGGATGGCAGCAAAAGCGCTCCGGACATCGTGGAGAACGCAGAGATTTCAGCAAATATCAATAGAGCCGTTGATAAAAACAGTATTCTAGAGAGCCGTGCTCACAGAACAGAACCTGGTGGGGGCCTGCATGACAGTCTGGGAAAACATGGGTCAAAAGTCGTGTGTATGAGCGATGATGGAGATGAGATATCGATATCTTCTTTGTCGTCCTCGGAGAAAAATGATTTGAGTGAAGACTTCAGTGATGATTTCATAGATATAGACGATGCAAACAGACCTGTACAAATCCAGGAGAAGGAGAGCTGCCTTCAGGAATTAGAGCACAGGAGCAGAACGTCCATTGAGCCGTTCACATCTCTCAAGGAAGGTGGAGGATCTTGCTGTAATGCTGATGACTGGCTTGATATAAATGTATCTGGTAAATACCTTTTTAATGTTCTGTTTGAAATTTTAGGTGCTGAATCAAAATTCTGTAATGCTAATTAAGCTATTGAATGTAATTGCCCATTGCTTGTGGATTTTTTCAGAATGGAACTTTATGTTGGTGTATTTGTTTGCTTATGCCTTTTCTGCATAGTAGTTTCTTCCCAAGCATTACTTATGAAGAGCTCTTTGTGGTAAAAATGAGGGTGACCTCCTTTAAACACACTCGTGGTGTGGTTGTGGGATTCCTCATATCCTTGCTTTGCCATTCATTTTCTGGGTTGGTGATATTTTAAGAAAATTTCACCTCGTGCTCCCTCCACCTCTGTAGGCAGAGAACAGCTGTAACTGCTTCTAAGTAGCGGAAATAAGTGTAGGATGTGTAAATTAAATGAGTTCAATTATAAACAGGATCGTTTCTGGGTTTTTTTTTTATCTGATGTATATTCTTTAAAAATTAGTTGAAGACACAAGAAGATGCTTTTGAAAGCCACATTTTCAAATCTTTGATGGGCTTCTCATGACAAAAGCTTGTTTGAGAGATGTTGCAATTGAAAAACAAGATCCAAAGGATATATTTTTGGACCCACCTTCTAATATGTTAAAGAGATGCAGATTTCTAGAAGGTAGCTTCCACGGTGGGTGAATTAGGGCAATGTAGAAGGTTAGCAAAGATGTAGCTTGGAAGATTCCTTAGTTTGTAGCTGCCAAACCAGCTTGAGCTTTTCCCCTTTCTGGGATGAGGGAGCAGTACTGTAGAAAGCTTTCAGGTCTTTCTGTTGCAGTACAGCTCCAGCCAAGTTACCACACCTGTAGTAGACATTTCAACATTTATTTTTTGAATATTGGATTTGGAATCATAACCGTTGCTGTTTTCTTTAAGCAGTGGATGACAACAGTGAAAGTACAAAACACACTACTGAGAATGTCATCTCTTCAGAGATGAACTACAGAGCTGGCTCCTCCTTCGAGCTTTCTCCTTCTGACAGCTCTGACGGCACATACATGTGGGATGAAGAAGGGCTGGAACCTATAGGAAGTGTCCATCCGTGTGGAAGTTACGACTCTTCAGAAATGAACAGCATAGTATGTATTTCTGTGCATAACTTGCATCATTGCAGTGTGCGGAGTGTATTGCTCGTTAAGTATATTTTTAAAATATTTGTGCTTTTTTAAAATTTGGTAGTTCCTTCCTCTGTTGTTGATGGCTTTGTGAAACTTCTTGTTTCTGGACAAGTGACCTTGATTGGGCTGTTTGCACACATTTTTATCTTTCCTCATTCTAAAGTCAGGACGAAACAGGTCCTTACGCAGTCTCATAGTAGTGCTCACAAGGAATAAAGGCATTTGATTTCTGCAAAGGATAGGTTCAATACCTTCTACTAATCTCTAAACACAGGGGTGAAAAAGCCAGAAAATAGCTGTTGCCTATGTGGCTTCTTGCCTTTCTTGTTTCTGTACTGTGTGCTCGTAGGGCCCCTGTGAGCTGGAGCTGATTTTTGGTTTCTCAGTTTGGTCAAGCATGGAATCTTAGATGTAGAGAGCTGGCTGTAGATTGCTGTGTAGGGCTCTTTGTACACCTCCAGTGGGATACACAAGATGCATCCCAGCCTTTTTCTTGCTGCTAAACTCAAACTGACCTGCAAGAAACATCATTCAGTGTGAGGAGTGGATGGAGCGTTGTTGCTATGCTGTGATCCTCCATCTGAGACCAGGGAGCCAACCTTGGGATTGCAGTGGGCCTTAAGAAAATTCTGTCTGTCCTGTTCATATTCCTTTATCTGCACAGACTTCTGAATTAAGCAACTTGGATTTTATTAACGTGATATTAACAATCAGAGCATCTAACTAAAGCGATTTGGTTTAATCAATGTGTCAAGCTTCGTGTGTTTAAGGCGTGTTAGGTACTGTGTCACCACTGCCAATTTAGTAACGTAGATACCACTTTCAGTCTTGGACACAGATACATAATTATATTCTTTGTGTGTAACTAAACATGAATTCCTGATCTATTTTCAGCTGCTTGTGATATTGTTTGCTCTCTGTCTTAAATTACGATGTTGGGATATAGTGCATGAAAGAGTTTAGCAGTGGTTATTAACTTTTTGTGGCAATCGTGGCCAGCTTGGAAAAGCTGTTAGAGATTTTTGTAGTATGACTTTTGTAGCTTTATTGATGTTCATAGGGAAAAACTCAAGTTTAATGTAGGCCACTACAGAAACAAACACTCTTGTCCCCAGACGCTGCACATGCCAGGAAAAGAGGGAAGTTTTTAAGCTTTGTTCTTGGTAACTTTTAAATATAGATAATTTGATACATTCTCTGAAATGTAACAAACAAAGGGAAGACACTACTTTTGCCGTGCTTTTGAACTATATATATCTAGGTTTTGATACATGTAGCCCCCCATGAATTAATTTTTGCATGTGTATGAGGTGATACTGAATCAATGTGCTGATTGACAGAAGCTATTGTAAGCCATGTGAAGCAGAGATACTTTAGAAGTCTTTGATATTCTCGTTCACTATTTTGGTTTATTTCTTTCTTTATTGAAAGAGAATAGTTTTTAGAGAGGGGTTAAAAATGGAAGAATGTATTACTAGTTTTTGGGGAAGTGGAGGAAGGAGGAGATTGTAAGACTTGATGTTGAATTGAGAAAATCATGTGTTGTTTCCACCCATTTTGATTTTTATCCTGTCAGTGCTTTTCTAGAATTTCAGTACTTACTGTACTGTGACTTTTATCTGAATGAGAACAGCATCAATAGCACGTTTTATTTTTTCAAGGCAGAAATGCATTTTCAGTAGCTTGGGTTTTGAGGGGGAAAATGTAGCTCTGAAGTGTGGAAAGGGAAAATGTAGCTCTGAAGTGTTGAATTGCTTCTTAGTAGTAAAATTTGTTTCAGTTTTTTCCCTGTACTTGTTGGTTTTGCTAGAAATTATGATATATTTGATTTCTTTAGCCTAAAGATTAAACAGGGATCTTTTGTAATCTGAAGATGCAGAAGAATTTCTGACGCAGTCTTTCATTATTTCTGAAAAAGTGTGCTCTTGAGTAGGTTACTGTAAGCTTTTGTTCCATGTTTTTCCTTTTCTCTGCAAGCAAGGAATATAAAGACAAAAAAGTGAAGGCATTGAGAATAATTACTGTGATTAATCAACACGTCAGATGTTTTGATTGCTGGGAGATACGTGATCAAATTACGCAGTTTCTATCCTCTAGTGTGGTGAGTTAAAAGCAGTTCATATCTGTGTGTCAAAATCCAATTGATGAGAGTCAGATTTAAGAATTTGGAGTGCTTGGGCTAATGCCAGCCTGCCTGCCCCTTGGATTTAGTATTTCCAGGGCAGTCACCAAAGCCGTAGTTGTGGAGTTCCTGTGGCGTCAGGCTGGGGTGAGTAGAAGCAATGCAGCTGAGTAGCAATTCAAGGAACTGTGTGGTGAGTAACTGGTCATGTTCTGTGCACAATTCTCCTTTTTCTTCCTCATTTCCATCCTGCTGTTGTTTTGTTAGTCTTTTAAGCTGTATCCTTTTTATATCAACAAATACTAAATGCTTTTCCTTAGCTTTTCCATAGATGGCAGTGCAGCTCCCATTGGGTGATCTTAGATTAGGAGTGTCTGGACCATCTTTGAAAGGGCAGCTTTTGGAAAGGAGATTTTAACTGGGCTTCTGAAATGAGAACCAGCACAGGAAGGCAACAGAAGGAACTTGCTGGCCCCTGAAGCTTTTTTTCTGCTCCCTTTTGGGGAGCAGAAAAGCCAATATCTTTGCTATTCTCAGTACATCTTTGTTATAAAGACATGGGGGTGAAGAATAAAATACATTTGGCCTTTTTTAGTACAGTTCTTCTGTTGTTCTTCACTGAGTGAACAGCTATGGAGAAAATGTGCAATCTGGTGCTGGAGGTTTAAGAGTCATACAAATCTAAATAATATCATAAGGGGGACTCAGAACTTGGTAGGAAATGTGTGGGGTTTTTGTAAGGATGAAAATATTTTTATTGTCTAATTGCAAAGCAGAAAATACCTTATTCCACTATCCCTGTTGTTGTTCCATTTCCAGTTTTGAAGTCAACAAATCACTTCATTAACTTTCTAAGTGCTGAACTCCTTTCAAATTTCTAAGCACTGATTTTTTGGTGTTCTTTATACTCTTTTCAGCAGCTGGTCTTTGCTCCTGAGCACCAAGCCAGTGATGCTGTTTCTGCTCAGTTCTGTGTGAACCAACTGATGCTTAGCAGAGCAGTTGCTGGCTCTGTAAATGAGCAGCAAGGGCAGTATTTATCTGTAGGTGCTCTCACTTAAATTTAGCTGTGCTGTTTGCTCCTGCCCTGGGTCTCAGTCTCTGACTGCAGTGCCCAACTCCTGATTACTGTTTCGTGGCAGAAAGCTGCTCAGCAGTGCGAGGTACAACTCCTGATTGTAGTTTAGTATATCAGCCTTGCTAGACTTTTGTTTTCATTAATTTTGGTCTGAAAATACTGTTCACCATACATGTAAGCAGTGTAGCCTCAGACATGCATCCTGACTAAAGTCTCGTGGCTCCTTTGCTTGCCCTTCTTCTTGTAGCAAGGTTTGAGGTGTTTTCTCTTCTCCAGTGCATTAAGCAGACACATGGGAAACAATGTGTTTGTTCAGAGTGAAGCTTTGAATGTTTCTGGCAAGTCTAAGTCCTTATTTACATTGAGAAGGATAGATAGTACAGCTGTTATTGTTCTGAGGTATCTGCTTGTTTTTAAAGATGCTACAATATTCTAGTGCTCAAGGTCTGCAAGAAGTAAAACTTTAAACTGAAAACATTCCAATAATTTTGGCTTCTTTCTGTAGTATTCTCGAGAGAACGAATTGTTGTGGTGTGATTTGGGTTTTTTTCGTTTCTTTTGAAGCAATTTCATTTGGGCCAATGGGTTTGGGCAGGAAACTTTCAGAGTGTTTCCTGTACTATCAGATCGAGTCCTCTGCCCCCTTTTTCTTGTAAGCTGCAGTAGCAATGTGAATGCTTCTGCTGTGTTAATTTTTCCTGAAGTCAATAAATCCAATATCTTTGGGTATATGCAGAGTGAACGTCAATGTAATTATAAGGGCATAGGATTATGGAATAATAATTGAAATCTGGCTTGAAGAGACAGATGGGTTTTAACTGCTTTGCTGAGAATTTAATTGCTCTTGGGATGAAATCTGGATCTCATTGGAATGAATCAGTTTGACACACGACCAGAATTTCAGCCTGAGTATGAAATAGTTATGTTTTTCTCTTCTTCCAGGCAATTTTTGAAATCTTGTAAGATTGTTGTTGTTGTTCTTTGTTATATTTTTTCCCCTTTGTGACTGGACTTGAGCAAGAGCAGTTCTGAATTAGTTTTTGAGATTGGGCAGAATGCTTTCTGATTCCTGAAGCACTGGTACTCAGTGAAATATGCTCTACTTCTTAGAGAAAATGAACTTGCTAAAATAGAATTGTTTAGTTCAGTCATTAATGTCTTTCAGCAAGTTAGTTATTTACAAGTAATTTAGAGTTAATTACCTTGATTTTTTTTTTGATAATTCACTTCTCAAAACTTTTATAGTAAAGTTTATATTGCCAGTTTGATTTCTCAAATGAGCAATTTATTAATGTGGATTCAGACTTGTAATTTGTATAGGTCTTATACATTTATTTCCTTAGAGTGAAGTGTTCTTGATATTACCTTCTACCCATCTTCCCTTCTTTGGCTGAACTTTCTTTTCAGGAGGTTAATGCCAAAACACTAACTCTTGTTCTGTGAGAAGCTGGGCTATTTAAATTATGGGATGTGGTTACAGCTGTAATGAAAATAGAAGTGCAAGTAAGCTTCAGGTAATGTGGAAGTATGTGATCTTTTCTCTACACAAACTTCTTTTTTTTCTATAACTTTCTAAAAGAGTAGCCATGAGATGAGTCCTTCAGGTGCGAGCTAGTTACAAGAAGCACACATTAAAAGCCTTTCATCTAACAAGCCGGTTGAAATTTTGTTCTTTTTCCTCTTTTCATCTTGCAAAGAACAATGAAAATCTTTTCTCAAAGCAGAGAGCAGCATTAAAAAGGCACCTATTTCTTGACAGGCTCTCCTCAGATGAACAATGTTGACTTACTGCATTTCCTCCTTTCTAAGAATACAAAAGGTGAAGTTAATGCAGAGAATTAATTGCATTTTGTGCTCCCATGATGCTTCATAGAAGTAATTTGTGTACTTCATTGAGCACTTCTTTAAGAAAGGTCTGAGTTTGTTCTGTGCCTGAGAGCCAAGGATTATTTCACCTTAGTCAGTGCCATTTTGAGTAAAATTCATTATGACATTAATAAATACAGATGTATAATGTTGTTTGTGGCTAGAGATTTTTAAATTTTTTTTTTTTGCTAGTGAGTGTGGTACAGTGAGAACTGATGACACTACTAGATGCCCAGTACTCCAGTGAGGGTGCGAGGTTGAAAAGAGGGAGAAGACATTATTCTTGTGGCATAATTAATTAATAAGTATAATTGTTCTAGTCTTAGGTAATCTTATTTTATACCTATATTGGGGTAATCTGGATTTTGAAGTAGCTGTTGCCTTTTTGCTGCCTACCAAGCCTGTAAAACCTCAGAGATTTTAGTCTTTTTTGCGGCTGCCAAGTTTATCTGGCCACTGCTGTGGCAGAACTGGACCATGGAGGAGGAAAGTGGGCAACCTCTTCCCACAGGTGTGTGAGTGGATACCAGGATTCCTCAGTGTGTCAGAGGAATGAGACTGTGAGAATGAGACTGGAGTGCCAGTGGAGGGGGAGGTAATTTGATCTGCCCAGGAGGTGTTCAAACAAACCGAGGTAAATGCACTTCAGAAATCACCTGCTGCAGGCGTGGGGGTGTGTATGGGCAGTGGTGGAAATCCTTAGTGGCAGATACTCCTCAGTGGGTGTGGGTACAGTGTACAAAGTGTCTGTGAACCTCCTGGGAGTGACTGAGAGCAAACCCAGAGAGCGTCAGATACTTTGCAATTTGAGTTATCCCTCCTTCAACATTTCCCTCCCCACACAACAAAGTGAAGAATTCCTTTTATGGATAGAGAACACCCAGCATCACTTAGGAGGAATGGCAATGTGGAGTTCTGTTTTCTGCTTTTGCTCAGACAATTTTCATTATTTGCCTTCATTGCCAAAGAAATTCTGTCCTGTAGGACAAATTGAATAATTCATTGATCCTTCACACTCCTTTACCTGAAAGCCTGACTTTTGGGTTAGGCCAATATTTCTCCTGGCAAGAGATATCACAGTAGCACAGGAAGTCTTCTCTGAGATTTTAGCTTTCACTGATGCATTCTAGAAAATGGCAAACAATGTGTGAATTTCCACTTGGATACAGAAGGATTTCTTGGAAATAGAGTATTTGGGAAGCTGCCATTTCTGTGGTTGAACTTCCTGCTCAGGTGTATAGTGATTCTGGGATTGGAATCTAATACACGTCAGCCTTGAAAGCTGTTTTTCATTGGAAGTTGCTTATTGGAAGTTGCTGTAGTTGATAACCTCTGTTTAAGCCCCTAAGTTCATGCCCAGGTTCCAGGCTCTTTTGTCCCAACATGTTCATGTCATGTTCCAGAATCTGGCGAAAATTATTTCGATTTACTTAAATTGTATGGTTCTAACTTCATAGTTTTCATTTTTCCAATAATACAAGTATAGAAATCTATGGCATTTGTTTTTCATCCTCTTAATTTCTAAGAAGCCTATGCCTAAAAATCTATGTTTGGAAAACCTGAACTTGGAAAACCTAGACTGCTTGGTTCTGATTTCAAAGCCTCAAAAGTCAGTGTCAGCTTTTTGCCTTTCATCTTCATTATGAACAGATAATATTTGTGAACGTACTAAAGTGATGGGAAGGCATCCTTGATTAATATGGCCTCTGTTTTTAGTAGAAAACTGCAACTGCTGTGAAATAGTCAGTCTGTATTGTTGCCTGTCAATACAGAACTAAAAATGCAAACTCATTTCCATGTGTTCTGTCAGCTCCTCAGCCATTCCTTTGGTGGAGTTTGCTAGAAGGCAGTTTTCTGCTCGTGGCAGAGAAAGGAAATGTCATGAAATTAGAGCCTGATTTTAGAGTGGAAATAGCCACCATCTACTGTCCCACCTGTGCTCCAGTCTTCAACCTCAGAGTTTAACTATAACAGCAAGGAGAGGTGGTGAGAAATTGAATTACTTAATGAGATGACACTTCTGTCTTTTCTGATGTAGGTGTCCCTGCTGTCAGACATTATTAAGAGGTTATGTGACTGTACTACAGTTCACAAACCTCTTGTGATCCTGGGTTGAAAGGCATGACATTTTGTGAACAACCTTTTATGGCAAATTACCTTTTTTCCTTTGGGATGGGAAAGCTTATATGCCTTTGAGAGCTGCTTCCTTCAGACCTGACACAGTAACTCTTCTCATGCTGTTTTGGCTGGTGAAACCAAGTGAGGCAACTTCACTTGCACTCATGTGTTCCATTAATTGTGCCTTTGGATTTGTGTGGTGGAGAGAGGGAGAGAGCATGGCAGCCGCTGTGGTGTGTGTGAAATAGGAGAGCAAACACTGGTAGAAGTTAGCACTCGGTTTATTTCCTAGGCTGTAAGGGGCGTTTTCTGTATGATTTGGTAACTGCACATCCACCTGCGAGCTGGCTCTGAGGTTTTGTACTCTTGGGTCACGCTGTTCAAATGTATCAGGGTAATGTGACATAAATACACTTCTGCAGCAGTGCAGTAAGTGAGGGAATCCTTCCTGTGTTGTTAGCAGCTCATGGAGAGATCGGTCAAAATAGAATCACCCCAGAGTAGTTTGGAGGTATTTGAGGATTGTTTTGGTTTTAATTAGAAACAAGTATATTAAGCTGGCTATGTAAGAATAGAACACATCAATGCTGTGTGACCGTGTCACATTCAGGTTACTCCAAAAGTCTCACTAGGGTAGAATTAAAACTCTTGCACAGAGGAAACAACTGGGCTCATGGTACAGCCATGCCTGTGCTGTTCCTCTGAGGTTAATGTTTGGTCCCTATCTCAGCTGGGAATTATTTGAAGCCTCTGTATTTTCCTTAAACCAAACACTGCACATTTAATACAAGCGCAAGTCAGTAGAGTGAGAATCACTCACAATTATTTCTACCTGCTAAGAGTAGCTATAGCAGTTACATATTGTTTAATAGTGTAAAATGCTCCATTGTTGGTTAGATAAACTATAAAAGCAGTGCTGAACCTCTGGTATTGGTAGCCTTTTTGTGCAAACAGACTGGAAGCAGTGAGTAGGAAGGACTGCTTTTCCTCCTCCTCTGTTGCTATTTATGATCACTGCTGACCGCTTTCTATGATTGTACTTAAAAGCACCAGCCTATTAAAAAAAAAAATAGAAAATCTTAAATTTTTCTGGGATTCTGTAGAAAGATGGTTACAGTGTTTCCCCCTGTTGAGCTTTTCCTCGTTGCTGGAGGCTAGATGGCAGTCAAGGAATGCTGCTTGTGGTGCTGTGTGTAGCTTGGGCTGTGTTTAAAAGTGCTGTTACTTATTGGTGAAGTCTCAATGGAATGGCTAATATTTCTGGTTTTCTTCTATCGTTGTGTTATTGAATTTCAGATTTTTTACAGTCTGACAAATGATTTTATATTTTAAAAAAAAATTTAAAAGAGCAAGTATCGATCCTTCAGATACAGCATGAAGTAACTTAAGCTAATAATGAATTCCTCTATACTTTCAGTAAGTCTAGGTAGAACATGCAATGCCTCTGTAAAAATGTTTTTAGAATAGTAAATCTTTATTTAAGACCATTCGATTTAACAGAAAAACAGAAAATGTTTTGGATTTTCAAAACCAAGTTCTTGTTACATTTGTTGTCACAGCAACCTTCATTTATAGAGCACTGGCAAAATTACAAAATACTTGTATGGCTGTTTGTCTTAATTATCTTTAATGTGACTTGTACAGTGTACTCCTTTCCTGTCCTGTCTTTGGTAACCTGCAGAGTTCTAGCCCACCTCTTCCCTGGATGGCTTTGTCTATTTTAAGGGCTTCATTTACAGTGGGCTTTTCCCTTCAGCCCTAGAGTACACTATGTGCTTTTCCTCTGTCTGTGTTTTCTGCCTTCACGTAAGAGCTCTGCTCAGTTCCTATATAACGTTGCCTTTTTGGAGACTTCCTATTTCTTTATTTATCTTGATGTTGTCAGATGCTGAAAATAGCATTGAAAAAGACCCTGGAGATTTCCCTCTTTTCTTCTGTCAGCCTTGAATTGTGTTTGACTTTGGCAGTTATCCTTTAGCTGCCCTTCAGATGAATGATTTACTCAGTCTGTTTTGTGTTTGTTTTTAAAAGCCACTTCCTTTTTTCATTCCTCAAGCACCTGAAATGATGGTTTGTTAGTTTTTGTGCTACTCTCGAGTGCTTCTCCTGTAGTTCTCTCCCTTTCCTCATGCTTATCTTCTGCTGTGGTCTTTTTTCATCCTGATCAGAAGTAAGACCTAAGTCACTGAATCAGTAATATAAACAATTAGTTATTTTCCTTTAGCTGTCTGCTTCCTAGAAGTGGAACAAATGATGAGGTCTGAGATTGTGAGTTGTGGAAACAGGTAAAACATTATTCCTAATACTCAGCACCAGTTCATGACTCCCTCAAAGCAATTGCTTTTCCAGCAAAATATCCTAACTTGGCATTGGTAGTTTGAGCTCAGACTCTTCTCAATTCTGGTAACACTCTCTGAAATTAGTTCTTTCAGGGCTGTTTATCTGGAATTGCTTTGCATTTTTTGCACTAACCTCTATGCCTGACTTCTTCCTTTTTTTTTTAAATTCCACTGTAATATACATCGTGTTATAAACTTTCAGTGGTCAACATTTTTACGTTTAGTAGGCAGAAAATGCAAGTATCTATCTGTCTTCTATTTTGGGCACTTTATGCATTACTTTGGTTGCATTATAACCTTACAACACTGAGCTCAAGAAATTGGAAAGCTGAAAATCAGGCCTCTTGCCCAGGTCTAGCTGTTGA
Source organism: Platysteira castanea (assembly GCA_013397175.1). Classification (NCBI taxonomy): domain Eukaryota; kingdom Metazoa; phylum Chordata; class Aves; order Passeriformes; genus Platysteira; species Platysteira castanea. Next base: position 412,416 of record VYXC01009031.1, read on the forward strand.
ACTAAACTGAGCTCAGATTGCTTAGTGGACTGAAAAATAGTGCTCTTCAGTGGAAAAAAAAAGCTTATGATACATGAGGAATTTTTAGAAACGGAACTCTTTGAAAAGAATATTTTGCACTCCAGTTCATTATGGTGAACATTAATTTAGAATGAAATTTAAAGTGCAAAAGCACCTCTTCTGTGCAGGATTCCCCAATCTTCAAAGCAGTGGTCTTGATGTTGTTATGCCTCTCCAGAAAGAGGTGCTGAGCTCCATGCATCCAACAAATTAGGTTAAATCCCAGGCTGTTGCAGGTGAGCTGTTGGTGTGTGCTTGGTGAACCCGGGGTAAAGCACAGCACCTGAGGACAGTCGCTCCAGACAGGATTTGTAGGACATAGAAGGGAACTCGCTGAATGTGGTGTAATGACACACACGTGGTGTGCCTTGCCCGTGCCTCTGTCAGCCTTGTCCCTTCTCCGTGGGCAGTTATGAGGGTTCCCTGCTGTGGGGGTGCTCAAGTTACTCAGTTCTTACACCAGGACTCCCAGATCATCTGTCTCACCCGATGCTTTCCCTCTTCTACTGCAGGAGCAAACAAAGAACCACTGCCTGTGTCCAGTGGAAAAGCTTTGTGGAGAGAGAGCTTGGGGATGGCACTGTAGTTGGACCTGGGATTTCACGGTCCCAAACTCAGTCTCTTCCTGGGTTGTACCAGCTTGAAAATCTAGTGCTGAATCAGTCTGGTGAAAAACATACCCGTTTTAATATACATTATTCTTTTCACCTGTACAAATTAGATGGGATTCTTCTTTTTCTGTAACTTGTAATAATTGCTTAAACATGTAATGTTCTGTAGGCTTGGCGCTGATGCACTTTGAAAGAATTTTTTTATTTCCTGCTCAGTTTGAGCTCGTTGCCTAGAATCACTTCATGATGCTAATTACTGTTAAGCACACATTATTAACTATGTTGTTCCTATGTCATTAACTGCAGTTCCTTATGCAGTAGAAAGAATAACAATGGAAGTATCTAAATTTTATTTTTTTTAGCGCATTAATGTGCTGATGAAACTTGTACTTTATCTTATGGCTATTTCAGGATGACATTGCTGACATCTACTTGTATATTGCGTTTCCCAAGTAATTTGCAGGGGGAAATGCTCAAAGTGCATTCACACGTGGCCCAGTGATTACAAAGTCTTGGTATTTGCAGTTGTGGGGTTTTTTTTGTAGCATGGAGTTTCCTTTCCTGGAGTTTCCTCAGTGTGGCGAAGAATGTATAATTAGGGAAGCATAATGAAATGTGCTGTTGACAGGAAAGTATGTTTGGAATCTCAAATACTGACCTTCTCTGACACAATTAGGCTTCCAAAGTTCTGATTCAAAGTAGTAAGGTGGCTTATCTAGGTTTATTAGTAAACACTCTGGCGTATTGTGTTTTTATATTGTGCATTTTTAAATGCATTTGCACAGCAGTGGCAAAGCTTTTCCACTTTCTTTTGTGTTCATGGCCACTGTTGCCATTTTATTTGTCATGCTCATTAAAGTTCTTGCAGTAGAAGAAAATAATGCTTGTTCACGCTAATTTGGAAGATGAAAGCATGGCATAGAAACAATTTATCAACTAGCAAACTGAAACTGCCTCTCAAGCATGCCTGTGTTTTGCAGAATTGTTTAAAAAAACACACATTAGTTAAAAAACTTCCAGTTCCTGGAAAAATGTAAAGAAATAGAAGCAAAAGTAGCAAAAATATACAGACATTTTGTTGTCCCAAATATTAAATCCATGTTTCATTTAAATGACTTCCATTTTTTGTGAAGCTTTCCGTAGTTGGATTTATTATTTCCAATGCCTTGCTGTGTAGTTTTTCCTATTTTTTCCTGTAAATGCACAGAATGCTATTTGTGAACAAAGCAATTCAGATGGGACTTTGAAATATTATGAAAACAGGTGGTTTTGTCTCAAGTATTTCATCTTTCCTTTATATTGCTCAAGTTTTACAAAGTGCCTATTAACTGTTTTTTATCTCACACTCTCCCTCCTAAGTCAATAAATAATTTGCCCTGCAGAAATGCAGAATGTTTAATGTTCTGTATCACAACCCAACACCCCCCAAAATCTTAAAATATACTTAGCTCTTGTCACCATTTATAATAAAATACAGTAGTGCTTTGTGAGTGCTGTAGGAAGGCTGCTGAAGAACAGCTGGAACAACATTTCAGACAAATGCCTGTTCATGTTCTTCCTTTTCACCTGTGACAAAACAAATCTAAGAAATGATAGCCAGCAAAGGGGTGGCTTTCCAAGGGAATATTGTTTTGCAGTGTGTTCATAAACTGTATGCAAGTGTTCACTTAAGTATTTAATGATCACATTACTATGAAAAATAATTATAAAAAACTTATTTGACCTACCATTGGGTAAATTTTTCACTATTGGTGCCAGGCATCACCTTTAGGGGTAGCTGATAAACCTAAGAAAAATCTGTGTTTCTGCAGTTGGGAAAGAGGCTGATGTGAAGTGCCTGAGTCTGGTCTTGGGCCTTGAAGGCCTGACTTCTACTGGGAGCTCGGGAGTTGGAGCTGGATATCCACAGCAGTTCCTCAGATCTGCTTCGTGTTACAGTCACTTGGTGTTAGTAAGTTTAGTTTTCTTTGAGTAATGAAGTGAAAGAGTGTCTGGGTTCTCTGCCCAGGCTGCTGTGGCTGTCCAGCCGTGCTGGCAGTGTCTGACTGCCCCGTGAGCTGGGTATTCCACAGCTTTGACCTCCTCAGTTCCTCTTCCTCTTGCTGTTCTTAAAGCAAGAGGTGTCAGTCTCTGTCTTTTTAACACTCACTGAGCTTGCCCTCATTGCAGTCCTTTAATATACCTGACTATATTTAATATGTATAATTCATTTAGCACTAACACTTTACTGCATTTTGCTTGTGACATTAGCACACCCATGCAACGTGATTGTTTTTTAGTCCCTTTAGGAACAGCTTTATATGAACCACAGTCTGAAAGACAGAAAGAAGCAGGGTTTAGTGCTCACAATAGCATGTTTGAAGCTTTGTTATCCCAAAAAGTCAAGATAACGTAGGTTTCCCCCACTTCCTTTCAGTGATTTCATGATAATGTGAGAGCTGAAATAAGGGGATTTAACATCATCTCTTTACAAAGCTGTTTTTGAATCCTAAGTAAACAAAATAATTGAGTTTCAAAATGCTTCCAGCTGTGGAGAAGGCTGGATATTAATGAACAAAAAAGTCTGTGGAGTATTCCATAGTCATCAGGCAGCAAAATGTTTTAATCCATCTTTGTTTCATCTAGGACTGTTACTGTGTCATAGTAGCAGAGGTGTGATTGTTGTTTGTATAGATGTCCCTAATCAGGCTGATCTTCACCTCTGAGGAGAGGAGGCTGCTGGTAGCATTGGATGTGTGCACAATAACAGTGTAACCAAGCTCTTGAGGATGGTAGGGTAAATGAAATGTCATGGAAGCAGCTGTATCTCTCTTTCCTTTCTTGCAGGATATCTTGAATAATCTTGATTCATGTGACCTTGAAGATGATGACCTCATGCTTGATGTGGACCTGCCCGAGGACCCACCTCGTGACAAAGGTTAGTAAGGCAGCCAAGCAGTCTCACTGTGAAACTGCTTCATGGGCTTAAAAGATTTTTGAGTTGTTTTCTTCTGACTCTTGACTTACTAAGTCAATGCACTCTTCAAATTGTAATGGTTTTTTTAAAGTAACAACTCTTTCTTTTCTGAAATACAGGAAGGGAGATATTTCTGTTTGCCGAAGTGCTAGTCTTATATTTGGAAAATTCTGAATGTAGAAATGTACTGCCTTGAATAAAAGTGCAACCTTGTTTCACAGTTTTTTTCTTAAAATTATTTTCATTGAATCAATTTCAAAGTTTTAAGTTAGTCTTTCAGTCTCAAATTTCAGCTATATTTGAAAATGCTAGGACAGTATTTTTTTTAGCTGTGGTGAATGACAGCATAATTCTTTGAGATAATGACTTGTTTTCTTCTACAAAATGACAATATCTATTATATATACATACAATTCAGGGTAGCAGAAGACGTAAAATTTAAGATATGTGTTTTCAAAATGTCTTTTATGTGCTCTTGCTTTCAGTGAGAGTGCTGGCAGACTTTCCACAGAGAAGGTAGCGGTAACAGGATGCCCCTGAAATAACACAAATTCAGAATAGAATGAACTTGGTAAAGGAAATTACGGCTGCGCTTTCTCAAATCTCAGATTGGAAAAGTTTCAGGCATTTGCTTTTCTTATGCCTGACCAATTAATAGGACTGATGAGTATTGTTGTTATTATGAAATATTGTTATGTGAATATGGGTTATAGTTTTACCTCCAAGTTCACTGGAGGCCAATCTATGTTCAAGTGAACAGGAACACTGAATGTGGAGCACTGTCAGGTGCTACTCCATGCAAAGAGGCACTGAAAGGAAGAGGGCTTCACTTATTTTGTGTAACTTTCAGCTACTTCCTGAAATTGGGGGAAATTCAGAGGTTTTTGAGAGCACCTCTGAGATAATTTGGGTGAAGACTCCTCCATGTATGTTAGATATGAAGCCAGATTTACACTGAATAAAACACATACTTTTCCATCTACCACGATGGTGGCACATTGTGTTTTAGCATTGTGCACGTATGAAGTGCAGTACTTAATCTTTTAAATCTCAGAATGAGTTTTTCAAAGTACTTGTGTGAATTGATTGAGAACATTGCAAGCATGCAGCTTTTCAGCCCTGACAGGTATGAATCCTATACTTTTATACTCAGTTAATTTTCCAGAACGAGTAACAGTCCAAGCCTAGGGCATATTCTTTCAATAGGGGTAATTCAATTCTGTTGGGGAAAAACTAAGAAACAATTTTAAAGGGTAGATCAATTGCTCCTAAGTTTCCTTGTTTATATGAAACATACACTTCATTTGCATCAGTAATTCCAGTACAAATTATTAATTTAAAAACTGCTAGAAGGGCATGTTTTTAAAGGTGAATGTTTGCCACAAAAACATTAAAAGCTAATTACTGTTACTTTTGACATTTTTTTAGAGGTTGGGTTTCCTTATGAAATTAATCTGGCATGAACTCAGTATCTCTGCTTCTTGAAATCACTGTGTTTTCAGCAAAGAGGATCTGAAAGGAAGAATTCAAAAGCCACCTCCAGGTTTTCCCTCATGTAAACATGACCACCTGAAAAAGCAAAACTTGTTCTCGGTTAATCTCCACGAGTCTTTACTCAGTGTCTCAATTTACTTTTCCAAAGCTGAAAATCATAATTGCTTATAAACTTACTGAGGGCTTATTTTGTTGTGAATTTTCATGTGTTATGAGCTGTAGAAAGGTGCAGCTAAAGGAAAATAAATCTTCTGTTAGTTTAGGTGAATAAGTTTATTTTATTATGCAATTTTTCAGTTATTTGCTAGATGATAAAAACTGAATTGTAGGTATGAGTACTTGTTCTAATAATGTTTTACAGCACCTTTTGCCAACACTTTTTCCATAATTACGTGCACCTTCACTGACGTCAGCCTGTTAAGACTTTCCAGGTCCTCAGAAACTCTCCTGGTTTCACTTTGGAGCCTGGGATGCCTCTTGGCCGCTATTTATAGAAACAGTTCTAGCTCAACAAGTATGCAGGGAGTGAGGACGGCAGTGTAAATCACAGGGTGAGCTGGGCTCGCTCCCAGCCCCGCGCAGGCTGGGAAGCCGGCAGGAAGGAGGGAAGGAAGGAAGGAAAGCCTCTCGGGGAGCCTTGTGCAGCGGGGCTGAGGGGGCAGCGGGTGAACACTGTTCCCTTGTGTGGAGCTGCGCCCAGAAAAGAGCCGACAATGTGAGGGAAAACTCCCCGGGTAAGTGAAGGACAAAGTGTGGTGGCAGAACAGCAGATTATGACTTGTTTTGCTGGGTCTGACTGCCCGGCTAGAAGTTGTTTTGGCTTTCTCAGTCGTTTCCAGGCTGTTGCCAAATTTAGCGTTTGTTCCCTTAAGACGTTTGTGGAATTCCTGTGGCTTTGCAGAAGTTGGTGTTTTGAAGAGATTATTTGCATTCCTTGTTTTAAGTCGTGCTGGTTGTCCGGGTAAATACAGATTAAATGTCTCTGAATCTGAAAACCAAACAAGATTAATAGGATGAGCTATATCTGTATTTTAAGTAACGAAACTGTTTTCTTTTGCATTGCAATACTGGCCTTTTTTTTACAAGTTGTCTTTCTGTGTTTGTGTGTTGCTAGAACTTGTTAAAGGCCTGGAGACACCATCAGTGTCATCAGTAAGAAAGACAGAAAATTGTTACTTTTAAATTTAATTTACTTCATAATGTCTACCTCCTCCAAATGATTTTCTGCTTGAACTGGAAATACTGTTAAAGCTGGATTCTTTAGTATCTGCTACAGGCTGCTCTCATTCTTGGTAACAAGTTTATATTTTAATAATACTGTGACATTGTTACAGAAGTCTACTTGACCCTTCTAAAATGCATACTGTTTTGGATCAGTTAAAAAAAAAACAACAAACCCCACAGACTTTACACTGCATCTGTTACCAGCATATAGTTAATATTTTATTTGCAAGGTCCTGGGAACAGGTCTTACAGTTTTTTTTTAACATTATGCTCTCTGTAGAGGAATGTGAAAATATGAGCCGCTATGACAGACAAGACAGAAATGCGAGACCACACCAGGAGGGATTCTGGAAAAGAGCACCACAGCAGCGGTGGAATACACAGGATCACTATCATCTTGGCCATACTGACCATTATATCCATGGTAAAAATGATTTGAACAGGTAAAGGACTTTTCTATATCCTCACAAACATTTGAAGCACCAGTGAGCAATTCCTTTTTGGCACTGAGGGGTCTCAAGTGATACTGAGTACAACATTTTCAGAATAGTTGTATGTCTGAGTGGAGCCATCACTGAGGGTTATAACAATTTCTTTTCACAACTTGTGCTTCTGTTTTTATTCCAAATACTTGTTTCTTGTATACAATATTATACATGTTGATTAAAATACCTTACATGTTCCGTGGAAGGCCACTGCAATGTCTTACTACCTGCTTTTTGTAAGTTTGGACAGCTTTTTACTTTCTAATTTGTTGGTAAATTAAATGTAACCCTATAGTCCTTAAAGGGTTGAATGACAGTTTATAGAAATTCTGCTAAACAAACTGGTTTTAGGGTACTGTAGTTTGTAGCTTGAGAGATGTCTCTGGGAGTGGACAGGAAAACTCTGTATTTGAGTAAATAGCATTGATATTTTCTAATTTATTTATTTTCTGCTGTGTGCAACAGTATGTAAGTATACCCCACGTTGCATAACACTTTCCTTTTTACCAAATGCTGTCTAGCTCCAGTTCGTCATCACTGTGTTTTTCTGTTTTGGATTTTTTTTAGGGGTTCAAACTACCTGGAGCCTGCTGTGGGTCAGCTGGAGAGCTTCGGGGCGGGCAGCGGTTACGCGGGGCCGCGGCCGCTGGCGGAGAACACGGTGATGCTGGACGAGATGACCCTGCGGCACATGGTGCAGGACTGCACCGCCGTCAAGACACAGCTCCTCAAACTCAAGAGGCTGCTGCACCAGGTGAGCTGTCCACAGGAACTAAAGCAGTCAGATAAACTGGGGAGTGGGCCTAGGTGGGCTTATGTTCTGTTTGGCCTTGTTAGGATGTCGGCATTTCGTTTATACGTTGAATTGTGAAGTTCCAAGAAGTGAGTATGCTTTTTATTGCTATTTAAAAGGGTGCTTTTTCTGCCTTGTCAGCATTTTACTGACAACAAAACATATTAAATACTAAAATTTTTAATGTTTATTCAATGTTAGATTTTACTTCTCTGAGTAAAATTAAAATCAGAAATTAAAAAAGAAAATCAGTGGATGTGAAAACCAGCTTTTATCCAATAAGACTCAAAAAAGCTGGAAGTTAAAAAAAATTTTTAAAATATTAGAATTGATCCCATTGATTAAACTTGCATTCAGCAAGTCAGTGCTAATAGCTTTTTCTTAAGGCTTTGTTTTCCTCATTCTTTCATGTTTTCTGTGAGTTTTGACAAAAAACGTAGCAAATCATACTGGGTCATCTCTGTTGGAAGTGTTCAAATTTAACCTTCCTACGTTATGAAATAGCTTTTTCAGTGCACCTCAAAACTTGACGAGTTGTGGGAGTTGGTAAACTGCTAAATGACTCAGCAGAAATATGACATTTCAGCTACAAAAATTCCTTTGTTACCGTAATAAAGAACAGTCCATGAGGCTTTCTTTGGAGGCATAGACAGATTAGCATGGAAAAGTGTTTGTGTGATGTTGTCTTTTAACACCGGATTCATTGCTGTGCTTTTCTAATAGGATAATGTAATGAAAACCATTTTGTGCCTTAAAAGTAAGACACTAAAACAAAACACAGCAAAACAAAAGGCAAATCAACCTTGAGGCTAATTCAGTTGTATAATTGTGCCTTTTAGAAATGTGAGCATTTGCTTCCTGTGGTAACTGAGACATATTCCTGACTTTGTCAGTGGAAAAACAATTGTAATAAAAATAGTGGAGTGTCGGAGGGGGAAGGTGTGTTCTTAGAACCTAATATCTGAGTGGTGGGCTCCTTAAACTGTGCCCCCCAGCAGCCCTAGGCATTAATACAGAAGTAGCAGGGAACCTTTATTCAGGGCTTTTAATGCCTTTAACTCAAGGACAGTTTGGCAACTTGGTGGATGTTGTGTGTGTGTGGTTCACAGTGTAAAGGCTTGCACTTCATAAGCAAGTAGTGTGTGGCCCTGCAAAATACCATGTGTAAAATCTTCATCTAGGTTATAGTAGCCAGGTTGCAGAGTAAAAACCTTGCCTCAAGTAGCTCAGATTGAGTTTTTTGAAAGAACTTAAATGCACTGAATGAAGCAGTTACTCTTAATATGTCCATTTTTCAAAATTTGCTCCTTGTCTTGACAAATGCTTGATCCTCTTTCCCTTCCTCCCTGTAACAGTGAGTTTGGTAAGAGCAGGTGGTGTTCTTCCCTTCAGACTTTGTCAGGCATACTTGGCTGTATTTTCCTGACCTAACCCAACACTGTTTTGACTCACCACTTCCAAAACTCATCACTGGACTTTTGAATATTTATTCTACTCCCCTGTGTATTATCCTGGCTTTTAATCAAAGAACATGAATAGTAATGTAGAAGTAAATTAGCCTGCTACAGAGGGGGAAACTTCAGACCTTTACTACCTTAATTTACTAAACAATTCGGGCTAAACTTGTCTGAAATATTTTTTCATTGCATTAGAATGTTAAGCCTTTACTGTAAACATCGAGCTTCATACTAACAAGAATGAGTAAAAATTCTGCAATTCTTTTTTACTTCTTGAACAGAAATATTATTTTGAAAACAATTAGTTGAATTTTAGTGTTCTGAACTCTGAACTAGGACTGGATCACAGGCAGCTTCTTGCAAACTACGAAAAATCAAGGTACAAATTCAATTGCTTTCAAACTCCTGATTTAATAATGGAAGTAGAAGTTCTTCTATTGGCTCCACCAATATTACACATTTAAGTATATGTGTTGGCTTTCTCTAGTTATGACATTCAGCTATAATATTTAATTTGGATAGGTAGAAATAGAGCTGCAGTCAGGGCTTAGGCACGAGGTCTCAGAGGAACAGTTACAGTAATATAGGAAGAGTTAGTAATTAAATTCAGTTTTATACAATTATCTCATCAGCTGTAGTGTGACTTAGTGTGGAGCACAGCACGTAATGAGTGTATACCTAGCAGGTTCCTGGGGAGACTTAATGTGCTCTACTGGATTCATTGCTGTGACTGTAGCTCACATAACTGGATATAAATTAGCTGGAGTATTGCTAGCAACAGAGCTGCAGCAGTGTGGGGTTGGTGCTGCATTCCCAGTTCAGCTTGGAAAAATAAATAGTTATTTGAGTAATGGAGCCTTTGCTAAGCTCTGTGTGACCAGGATAACAGTGCCAGCAGAACTCGTGCTGTCTGCTTGCTCCTCACACTCTGCCATCTTCCTGTGCCTTCAAACAGTGAAATCAGCAATAGGAGCTTCTCTCATGCAGAGTTTTAAAAAATTTTCACAGTAGTGAGTATAACCTTCTCTGACTTTTTAGTAATGTTATACTAGCCTGTATGGACAGAGTGAAAAATGGAGATTGTTCTTGTGCTAAGCGCAGTTATAATTATTTACAGAGAGGTGTACTGCTGGAGAGCATTCTCTCTTTAATGTTTAACTGTAGTGCTAACTTTGTATTGTAAGAAGGAAGTAGTGTGTGGAAGTCTAATTTTTGGAAGTCTAATTCTAGTAATAATTGACGTGTAAATATTCATGCCTCTTATAAACATTGACTAAGGTACTTCATTTGCATGCTTATTAAGAAACAACTTTTCTTCTGATCTTAAAAATTTCTTCCTCCTCCTCAATTGATTTCATAAACTTGCTGCTCTGGGTGGAGGCTAATGTGTTAATACAATTTTAAATATTTGTTGCCCTGGAGACTTTGATCTTGACTGTCCTCTGTAGTAACCCAGGAATGGCTTGCAACCACCCTGTCTTAGCTCAGATCAGCACTTGCTACTCTTGTAAGGAGGACTGAAACGTGAGGCAGCTCCCAGAACTGTGAGATCTGTGAAGCTCTTTTTTCTGTGGGAGGCAGGTTTTATAAAAAAATATTTCATTTCAATTTATCTTTCATGAATGGAAATGGAATTCTATTTTTCAAGCACAGATCCTCACTGTAGCTTATCAGATATGTCCCATTTGTATGAAGAGGTGTGAATGAAAATGTGAACAATGTAATGCAGAGTTGTTAAATGCACCAGTACATTTTGCTGAGGCTCAGTAGGTCACTTGTGTACCTTTGAAATACATACTCATGGTGTTCTTTTCTTTTTGCATCTCGTGAGATCCACAAGAGAGATTCTTCTTTGTTTATGAGAAGACTGAAATTGAGAAAGAAACAGACTTAAAAAATAAAAAGACTTTCTTGTGTCATGTATTAAGTTGTATAAATTGCCCATACAATTACTACTATTTTTTATTACCCACAAAATAGTTCATCTCGGTGACTTAAATTTGCTTGAAAGAAACAGGACCAAAAGAAATTAACAAACAATAGCAAATCAAATTGGCGAATTTTAGGTTTAAGCAGTTGTTAAAGTGAAGGACTGTCGCTGTGACAGTGTGTGACAGTGGGCAGTGAGGTTGACTGGCCTGGACGGAACTGCACTCAGAATGCCAAGCAGTCAGCAGGGGAATAGCACCCTCTGCTTGATGGCCACTTAACACTTCTTCTGCTTGCATCTTCAGAGAAATGCAATTAGCAAAGGAGGCTGTTCAAATGAGTGATTTGTACTGAAGACAACTTGGAATTGGGAATTAAACCCTAGACCTTGATAAAAATTCAGTAGACCTTGCTGAACTTGCCATAAGTGATTGTACAGAAATAAATAATGTATTCTGCTGTTGTAAAAATGGTAGGAGTAGCAGTTTATGTTGCCTGTTGTGACGTGCAATGTTGTGATACCTTTATATAGTTTATTGTATCTTTATTAGAAATTTTAATGTATATATTCTCTCTAAGTTTCCAAAATTTCGTATCTTGATATACTTCTTAGTATTATTTCTAGCCTGCCAAAAATAGCATATGTGTATAGCCAGTTGTATTTTCTTTTCTAATTCTGTCATCTTTTTGGTAGTTCTAATACCTTCTTTTTTCTACAAGGACGGGTTTATTTTGCTGATTTCCCATTTCATTTTAGCAATACGAGGAGCAAGGAACAAAAAGCACAAGAAGACAGATTTCACAGATTAATCCATGTGTTCAAATGGAGGCTTGAGTTCCTACTGATGGTGCTAGAATTGCTCCTTTTCCAGTTGTCCTGTGTTCTCTGCCTGTGTACTGAGATAATTATGACAGTGCTGAGGGCATTGCTGCAGGTGACCTCTGTTCCTGCTTCACTGGTGAATGAGTCAGGTGTAGCCCAGGCCTGGAGTAGATTTAAATCACCAGGGAGGTGTGACATACTAACCTTCTTTGCAATTAGGTCTCAATCTGCTGTTGTGGAATGTCCTATTGCTCCACTTTCCTGCGTTTTAATAGCAGTGAAAGATATACTGGAGGTACAGAGCTTGGAAAAGCCATGCAAGATACTTTTGCTTGAAATAGTTTGTCTTATTTTGTATTTTTTCCCATTCCCATGATGACTCTTTCACAATTGTAACTGTCACCATCTGTAGCTTTACTTCTGTGTGTATTTGTTTGCATCATTGCTTGAAATAAAATGTTGGTGAAATTTCTTAATTGGGGAATATAAGATAAATATAAAATACAATCTAATCTACAAAGAATAATTTGTTAACCTGTAAATAATTCTAGAATTCTAATTGCTGCACTTTTCCTCTAGCATTTTAGAAATGTTTTGAACTAAATAATTGGTGTTTTTATGGTATTACTATGCAAATTATTTCAAAGCACTCTATTAGAACTTGTCCATAACATGGAGTGTAAACTGCTGCTTCATCAGTCTTTCCCTTGCTGGCCATGGGCCTGGAAGGGACAAGCAGCTACTTGAGAGCTGAATACAGCTGAGTGCTGGACAATGTAAACTTGACTGTTCTCAAAATTAACAGTCTATTTATTTAAAAGCCCAAGAAACAAACAAACAAAAAAACCCCCCAAACCAAAACAGCACCAAAAAACTGAGATGTAAAGTTCTGTCAAGTTATGGGAATTAAATTTACCTGCCTGTAGCATGGCCCTTACTTGGGCACTGTTCACAGGCTGCAGCAAGGGAGGCTTTCCTACTGGGGGGGAAAAGGAAACCTGCTGTTTCAACAAGTAATTCAAGCTTTTATTCTTGTTTTTGTCCCCTGGTAGAATGATGAAAATGTGTCACTCCAGGACATCACATTCTCAGTCCCATCAAGTCCAGAACCACAAGAACCTGAGTCAACTTTTAAGGTAAATGGCATTGATTAGCTCTAAGGAATAAGAGATGCAAACCTGTTTGTGTTTAGAAAACACATCCAAAGCTTGTGTGTTACTGAAGTACTGCTTCTTGCTTCTTTCTTTCTTTGAGTGCTAACCTGGGTGAACCCCACAAAGTCAGTGGCAAGTTTATTGTTTTAGAATGGGTATTAAAGGCAGAAGAAATCACAAGAGGTATTCCAAATGGGATCATCTTGAAATAGTCAGACTTGTAACGTTGTGTTTTCTGTGGTGGTAAGGTTTTGTGGCTTTACTTGGCTCTTACTGTAAAATCACGATACAAAGATCACTAATTCTGTACTTACGGGAGGGCAACAGTGCTTACTGGAGATATAAAAAGGTTATAAATACTTCTTGAAGATGAAGAACACTTAAAACCTAATGCCTGTTCTGAGCTCAGTAATGTTTGTTGTTGATAAAGAGGACTGTAGGTAGTGTTTGCTGACTAGGCATGTTCATCTACATAATGTCACTTGTTTGCTCAACACATGAATTACTGTTTGAAAAATGCAGCTGATTTACTTACCCTAGAAATTTAATGGGTCAGCTGAATTTGGCCCCTTAAAGAGACTTCTAGTCAAGTTTCTTCACTCTTTAGTCTGTGTGCCCCTCTCTCTGTGTAAATAGAAGGAGGAAAACTTGTGCTGTGTCACTGCCAACCCTCCAGGCACACCTGATGTTGTATGTCCTGGAGAGGTGTTGATTTAGATAGTGCAGTCCTTATAGAAAACCACTGTTCTGTTGCAGATGGATGATCTGCTGAACGAGATCAGGCAGCTTAAAGATGAGCTGAAGAAAAAGGATGAAACAATCAACCAATTAGAGCAGCAGCTTGTGAGTATAATCCTAAATGTTTAGCAAAATCCCAGGTGTGCACTGCAGAGTGGAACTTCAATAGGCAGTACTAATGAAGGCTTTAAGAGGGCTTACACAGCTAATTTTTTTCCTGCACTTTCGCTATAACAAAGGTAGGTTTGGGTTCCCAGTTGTGCTCCTGGGATCTTTAATTCCACGAACTGGTCATGATTTTGTGTGGCACAAAGCAAGGATGTTTATAACACTGAAGGTGTTATAAACGTTGAAAGTATTTAATTTCCAAAACAGTTTTGAACACAAAATTCCAGAAGTTGCTCAGAAATAACAATGAAGAAAAGATGAGGCTACACTTAAAGTATTTTAAAAATGGACAAGTATTGGGCCTATCATTCTGCTTAAAGTTTTTTTGAGCGTCTTTTTTTCTCCCTCTCCTTTCCTCTACTGTCCATTAGCTTAATAAAGAATTACACGATAGAATATAAAGCTGAGCAGGATAGTATTCTAAGTTGATTGGTTTTTTAGGACACAATACGAAACTAGTTGAACAGTCAGATTAAATTTGCCAACTAAGAACAAGTTATGGGGACACTTTCATCATAAGTTAGGTTCAGGGAGACACAAAGCCTCAAGCAAAAATCACATGTGCCTTTTGCCCTTTTGCTCTTGGTCTGAGTTTGGATTTTGCCATGTATATCTTTGCACTTAGTTCTGGTAAATTTACCTGCTGTGACAATTCTTGTAAAATAGCCCCACGTTTCCAAGCCGTTTCAAGCCACAGCAAGATCCCACAGGCAGGGTAGATGAGATGCCAAGAGGTGCACACCATATATATTTATCATGGCTGGAGACAGTATTGTGTGAACATAATCTCTAAGGAAATGTTTAACATGTGCTGTTGTAGGTGTGTGCACTAAAACTGAGCTGTGGCCTTCATCCTCTCCCTCTCTGGTTTGGGAATATTCCCTCTAAAACAAAGCTGAAAGATGAAGGTTTGGCACTCTGCTGTGCTGTTTAAACAGCAGAATCCCAGATCACAGCATACCAAACCAAATAACCTTGTTTGTTAGCATTTTGCAGTAAGTGTTGGTTTTTTGATACACTTAGTCTCACTCTTAAACCATCAGCCTTTAAAGATTCCTTGATGGAAGTTTCTCCTTCCCTGCTTGGTCATGTACCTGATTGCTGGAGTAACCTGTAACTGGTGCAGCGAAAGAACTCTGCTGTAGAGATGGGTAAAACTTGCATTTGTAATGATTGAAAGATGACTTGAAGAACACAGTGCTTCAGAAATTTAAGTGGAACAAAAACTCTTTCCAAAAGTCAGTATTTATTCTGGATTACTTCTCAATATCCTCTGGGAAAAGCAGCAGTTGTGCAGCACTGTAAATAGTGGTTTTCTACAGTTTAATCATATTGTGCTCTACGGTCAAGTAGTGCTTGGTGTTTGAACACTGGGCCTTGACTGTACTTTTCAAGAGGCTTAGTGGTTAATTTCTAACTAATTCTTGTTTCTTTTTCTCTTTTTGGGGGTGGTTAAGGCCACTAGATGTAACTGCCAGAAGGACAGTCCAAAACCTCCAGGGGCAGTGCGCTCGTGTGCTGATAAATTCACACAAACCTCCTGGAGGAGGAGTTCTGTGAGTAAAGTGGGCCCTTCCTGCTCGGGTACCTCCTCCTGCCTTTCATTCCCCCCTCCTATAACGCTGGCTCTCACACGAGTCAGCCTTGTTCAAGGGGTTCTGTGCTGTGTGTGAGTAGTGTCCTTCCTGCTGCGCAACCCTTGAGTTCTTTTGCAGCCCTATTATGTAAACAGATATTACAAACATTTCTTTTAAAATTAATAATTAACCTTCAGAAGTCTTGTCTTTAAATAACCACCGTTGGCAGTATTTAAGTTACAGTCAATCCAAGCTGCATATCTAGTCATACTTATTTTCTTATATCCTGACTTCAAAGTCATGAGTATCTCTTTGGGTTTTTACCTGGTCAGATTTTCATTGTTGATGTTCTTATATTTGTTGAGGAAAAGCAACAGTATATTCTAAGTTTCGGTGCATAAGTGTAAAAGCAAAAGTTAATATTGTTTAATATTTCTTATTATTAATTTTTTATAATTTATTTTAATAACTTGACTCATTAAAAAATTTATTGTGTGAAAATCACTTTGACAGAAGACATCTTCATTCCCATATGTTGTTGCATGGATCACATTTGTTTCCACTACGTAAAATTCACATTCTTCATGGAACACCAGTAGAATACTTACGATGAGGAAGGGACAACATATTTGATACTATATAATAAGAAATTACCTTTGAAGGCTAAACCAGTCACCACATTGTTGCTGTTAGTCACCAGCAAATAGCATTTGGATCTTGAAGCTACTGCTCTAGCTAGAAACCCTAGGAGATGTTATTAAAAGGTTAAAAATTAGATCAATTTTTTTGTTTCTTTGTTTTTATCCTACCTTGAGTTACTTGATGTACGCTTGTAGTAAAGACAAATCACCCCTGTTATCCTTCTAAAATTGCTCTTTTAAATATATAGCACTAGGGCAGAAACACCACCACGCTCTGTCTTCACCAGTTACTGGCAAACAGCCTTGTCCATGTTTTCCAACCTCCTTCTTTCTGTCTGATGAAGAACCCAGTGTCAAAACATAATAACCTAAAGTAGCTTTTGGTTTGCTTTGACACTTCTGCTCCCCCATGTACATGGAATGTCTTTGTTCATCCCATTTGTTTCTTCTTTTACTTTGGAGCTTTGGAGCCCTTGCATGGTTTCTTTTTCCCAACTTTTAATTTCATGTGTGTGCTGTTCGTGTGATGTCTCTGTGCATTGAAACTGTTACAAGGTTTGTGGCTATTGTTTCCATGTTCCTTTTTTTCTAGCTCACTTTTCCCATGGCTTCAGAAACAGTTAAATAATCATGGAAAGTTAGTTGCTAACTACACAAGTTCTAGTTTTTGCAACTTGTGGTGTTAATTGATAAGACATAGATGCTGGAGAAGATGGGGAATTTGAATTGCTGTCTCAAGCAGAAGGAGTCATATAGCACAGTTGTCTGTTTTGGTCAGGTTGGTCAGTATATTTCTTTTAAGTTATATTGTAGTTTTGTTCAGAAAGACATTTTATTGTCAGGAGGAAGTTTGGGTTAAGGGACAGTATCTTTAAGAAGAGAGAAAGGAACCTCTGCTGTGTTCATGGTTGGGTGTGTGGATATATGTATATGATACACATACATATTTCTGGACATAGGGTCATTACATGCACAATGTAAACATCTCAGTGGTTTTATCCACGTGCAAAGTTTCTCACGAAATTGATACAGGACTTAGGAAAATTCATGAAATACTGACAAATTTTGAAACTGCTGCTTTTCAGGAGCTTTTGATAGCTGGGAAGTTTTGGGCAGAATGTTTTGGGCATGTTTTGGGGTCTTTCCAATGTCTTCACATGCATATTTGTAGGTTACAGGCGTTCTGTCAGCCAGCAGAAACAGGAACTAAGGATAGTGTGGGATTTCTTCAAGGAGGACGATGGTCTGACTGCTACAGCCAAATTTCAGTTCTTTGTCAGACCTCAACTTTCTGGTTTAGTGCTTCCTCTGTTTACATGCATTTGGATGCGTCCTTGCATGGCTTAATAGAAGTGTAAATGTATGAAATTTTTGATCTGGAACCTAAAAACAAAAAACATCTCTTGCAATAGAAAGGAGACACAATCAGCTCTTATTTTTTGAGGTAAGAGTACAATAAATAGAAGGAGACACCTAAGTAGAACGAATTCTCACTATTCAAGTCCCAAAACCCCTCTTAAAGATATTGTTTTGCTTTATTACCATTCCTGTTCAGCTTAATTTAATGGTCTTGACCGAAGAACGTAGACTAAGAAAAATCAGGTTTATTGGTCCTAAATGTGGTATAAATCATGAAGTGTTGTTAATGGTTATGAAATTATCAGGTTTTCATATAGACTAGCTTTTTTTTTTTAATCAAATTGTAATTGAAGTCTTGGCAATGACAGAATGGCTCCTTTGAGTCATATAAGCTTTTTGTTTCTTTCAGCTTGATGATAGTTTTCAATTTTGATGAATATTTAACTATTTAATTTTTTCCTATTAGTGTTGACCTGCCAGTCATTTTAAATGATGGTGAATATTTTAGGGAGGTACTTCAGGTATCAAAATTTTCAAAATTATTATGACTGCTTATAAATTCTATCTATTCTATACAAATCGGAGCTGATACAAGGTGTTTATTCCTCAGGAGTTAGTACCAGTCTGGAACACAGTGACTTAGTGTTCCAAGGAATACTTTAAATGCAAACTGAAATGTGCCTAACAAACATTCTTAATGTAGTGTGTCATAAAGAATAGATGCTAGAATAAACTAGGGAACAGTGAGAGGAGGAATCAGCTATTTCAGTTAGGAATTTAAGACCACATGAAATGCAGCAATTTATTGCTATTCAGCTGGCCATTTGAACTGGCTGATATTTCTGATTATTTCATGGTTCTGTCACTAAATAAATAAGTGGGTATCATTAAACATATTCTTTTTAAAAAGTCATGTTCATATAGTTTCTTTGTTATGAAATATTTCTAGAAAATGGCCCATTCTGATGTGATTATAAACCTGTCTGGTGTTGTTCTCTTCAGGTACCACAGTTTTTCAAAGTACTTTCAGGGTTTTTTCCTATTTAAAGGTAAATATGTACATGAGTGGAAGCTGTGTAACTTTAACTTAATCCTTGAAACTTAGTACTTCTGTAATAAAAACTAGGGGCTGAAAAGAAGTGTTTTGGAAATTGGGCTTCTTAAAAATTGATAATTAGCTACCTATTGCCTGTCTGCTGTGTCTGTGACTTGGTTTTTCTTGTAAGTGTCCTGGCAGGATGCTCAAAACTTAGGTAACTTCTTACTGTTTGTGTTTAATTCTCAGTTAACCATCCCTGGGATAAAGGCTTGTACAAGTATTTGCTGGCAGGGTAGACCACAACATTTCCAAAAGGATCTCTTACAGATCTCTCATACAGAATTTATCCCTGTTAGTATGTCTTAGGATTTTACTATCGTGGAAGAAAATAACCAAACCCTGGAAGAAGATAAAAATTACCTGAAGAAATTAATGTTAATGGGCAGCTTACAAGGAAGAAAAATGTGAACATCCATTGTCACACTTGTCTTGCAGGCTTTGCAACATTCTTTCTGTAATAGTAAACACTGACTTTGAGGGTGAACGGGTTAGGAGTCAAGTTTTTGTTGATAAATCATTTGGTTTCTTGGGCTGGAAAGGTTGTTTGCAGATTCTGAGAAGTAAATGGCAAGCAAGCAAACTATAAAGCCCTGAATTTGGTCCAAGATACCTGCAGAAGATTCTGGCCTGTGAGGACCAGTTCCTCTGGGTTCCTGGTTGCTCTTCCACTCCCTGCAAGAGCAGATAGAGTGTACAGTAAAAGCTGAGTGTTTTCCTTGGTAACAGCTCGCAGGGATGAGAATGAGCTTTGCTGCCTAAATGTGTGTACAAGTTAATTCTTGTCTCTGGTAGAATGACAACAGAACCTGTCAGTTTGCATGGGAGCGTGCATGGTCTTGTTTGCTCCATCTTCTCTACTTCTGCACTGAGATATTCTTTTTCTCCCTTCTGAATTTTGTTGCAGTTTTTCATTCCAAAGCCTTTCATGTCAGTTGTTTTGATGAACCTTTGGAATTCTTTGTCTTTGTCTGCTGTTGTCCTTTTGATTTTAGTATCTCCTTCCACCTTAGCCTTAAACATCCTGTCTGTGTCACCTCCACAACTATTAATTTAAACTTGCAGGTTTTGAGGTCCAGTCACTGTATCAGTGTTCATCTTCACATCCAGCCTTGGTTTTTCTCATTGTCCAATGCTCTGCTGTTTGCTTCATGTTCTTATACACATTCTTGGTGAAACAAAACCATAGCTGGACTAGGTGGTCATGTTGTGCACCCGTCTCTTGTTCTGTGACTGTGCATGACATGTAGGGACCACACAGAAGAGAGGTCCTTGAACCCTTCATGAGCAATTCTTGTTGGTTTAGTGTAAACCAGCACATAAAACTGGTGGTGTTTTTCATCTGAATACTTTCAGAAGGGCTATTGAATGTCCGAACTGCTCATTCATGGTCTCTTTCTGGGTGCTAGGCCAGTAAGAGGAGACTGCTGCAGAAACATTTTGTTTGCCTTAATGTTGAAGTATGTCATTCTAGGTTTGTTCATGATGTGGAGCTCTGAGTGTGTATGAGATAACTGGCAGTGCTTGGTGAGAGGCAGCAAAAATCCTCTCCTCTTTGAAGTGCACAGAGGCTTCAGTTGAATGGATTAAAAAAAGGATCTTTGCTGTATTTGTATCTTTCTGCAGCAGAAAAAACTTTCTAAAGCAGTAACAGTTTTGCATGTTGCTGTATCCTTGGGAAAAGAGTTGGAAGATTTGGCTGCTGGGCTAAAATTACTGTGCAGCAATAGCTTAGAAATACTTCTTTTCTCCTTTTCTGGCAGAAGCAATTGCTTTTGTTCGTGTGATTTCTTACTCTAAGGTTGATGTCTGCTCATAGCTAACAATGGAAAACTCTGGCCTTAGTCTTCATAGTAGCATTTAACAGAAGAAACAGCCAACAGATTTTCCCAGAGTCTGAACTTCATAAAGCATTTACAACATAAAGCAAAAGTACAATTCATCAGGATATCTGAAGAGCATTTGTCTTTCTGGTTTGTAGGCTGCTTTATCTCAGCTGCTCTTATTTTTCCACTCCTGAATCTCATGTTGTTTTAAAATTCTGATTCACTTCTCTTTGGGGATACCTTTGCTGTTTTACAAACCCAGTATCTGGAAAATAAGAGGAATGGGATTTAAGAGTAGTGGCTGGGTGCACCTAATAGCTGTGGGGAGGGACTGTTCCAGCTGCTGTCTGACTTTAAGTGGCAAAAAGTTACTTGAGAACCTGGAGGAATCCCATCAAATGTTTTCTGTTTGGGTTTGTTTTTTTTTTTAATAGAAGTTGAGGTAAGTCATGTTCTCAGCTTTCAATTCTAGCATTCCTTGTTTGAGACTTTTACAGACATTGTAATAAATAAGTGGTGATTCAGGTTTTTCTTGTTTCTTACTTTTAGTATGAAACTGCCACTTCATCTGTGTGTTTTGAGTAGGTACTATCATCTGAGGAGATGTGTTTATTAGTGTGTTTCGTTTTTCCTCCTCGTAGGATTTCTTGGGAACCTCAGTACATATTTCACTAATAGGAGATGAATATGAGTTGTTGATTAAAGGGGAAAGCTTGGTAAATTTGCTGGAATTTTGTACAATAAATACTATTAAAAGAAAATTAATCTTTTCATAAGCTAGGCATGTTTGCAAATACTTAAATCATAATGTGCTATACCAGTGGGATTGGTACATCCTTTATAATTTCTATAATCAGTGTAAGTCATAGCACTCATCTTAGTAAATTCCCAGTGCTTTATCTCCTGATCCTTACTTTTTCAATTGATGTTGATTTTAATTACCTTATTTGATGTACAATTAAACAATTCTTGTTTGGTTTTATTAAATTTTTAAATTAATTTATTTATTTGTTACAAAAAAGAAATCTAGCATTTATTTGACACTTACCTGTCTGGAGCAATGGCAACTGCAGCATTTGGGAGAAGGGGATTAAAATATGCCTGGAGACCAGTTCAGCAGGCAAAAGATTCAAGGAAGTTACTTGCACTTTCTTCATTTACTTCTCCAGTCAGAGCAATGATGAAATAGTATGAAGAACTACTGAGAAGACTGTACTTAGTGCTGTGCTTTGAAGTGCTAATAAGGATGCTTAAGAATTTCTGGAACATACCAAGACATGTAAATATTTCATTGCCTTTACAAGAGTGTCTTAACTGCTATGTAGCTCAGACAGCTTGTGCTTGTCTTAATCTCTCTTTTCAGAGAGTAAAAGGGAGAGGATATAAAATTTTCACCTCCCTTCTTAATGTGTTAAGAGTTTCAAAGAAGTCTGGGAAAAAGCCCATTGCCAACTCAGATAAGTCTGCAAAATCAGACTTGTGCCTGGTGATAATGTGCTTTCTACTGTGTGGACATTCAGTAATGTTTAGAGAATGGAAAAGAGTTTTTCATGGTGTTCCTGACACAATTTTTGATGAAATGTGAACAAACCTGGAAAATATAGTGTTCTTTTGTACCACGCGATTAAAGTCCAAAGCTTTTGATAATTTTCTCATCAGTCATTGATTGATTGATTGGTTAATCGTGTTCCCAGGAATATTTATGTATTTAATACCTATTCAGCTGATGCAGCACATTATATTATTTTGTCACATTGCTTGACTGAAGCTGGTACTGTTCTAGTTCCTTCATGCAGCAGTGTAAAAATTGTGATCTTAATGACTGCTGATGGAGAGCTGTAAGAACACATTAGGTAATCAATATTTCCATCTAGAGATAATCAGACTGAAGAACTTGTTTCATTTTTTCCCTTAGATTTTGCTGCAATAATTGTTTTGTCTCAGCTGCTGAAGAACAATAAAGCAGTCTTGCAGGCTTTATTCTTTATTTCCTGTTCTAGATCATAAGTGTTCTGACTAGCAAATTCGAAGACTTGGTTAAGTGCATGTGTTAAGTTTCATTTTAGCAGTACTGAAATGTGGAATAGTGGTGGATAAAATCTAAGTAGATTAGGATACCTGGAAGATCAGGGAAGCGTTTAAAATGCTCCTAAGACAAATAAAAGCAGAATATTTATTTAGAGAAATTATGTGATGTTTACCATTGTTTTATAAGAAGCATGGAAATCAAATACTTTATTATTTATCCAGCCCTGGCAGTGTGATCTGCAGCAGCGAATCTGGAGAGGAGGGGCAAGCTGGGGTCCTGTTTTCTGTCAGGCAGGTGTTGTTCAGGTACCTTCAGCCTGCTGGCTGACAGAGTAGCCACAGTTAGTTGCTGTCAGTCAGGAGGCAGTGGGGCAGTCATTAGTGTAGTACCAGTGTTGCAGGGCCTAGAAAAGCAGTTTTCAGCTGCTTAAATGGCAAATGGATTGTAAATACTTAAGCCTATCCTGCTGAAATAGGAAGTCAAGATTGTGTTGTTTAAGAGGGAAGTTGCAGCTTGGATTTGCAAAGGTAAGGGTGTGGGGAAAAGGATAAGTAATGAGAAAATATCTTGTTTTGAGAACGCAGCAACCAGAGTGTGTCACACTTGTGTGATCTGAGAGCTCTGACAGGCAAACCCTGCACAGCACGGATCTGCACAGCTCCCTGGTCCTTTCATGGAAGACTCAAGCTCCAAGAGCAAAGTGCAAGGAAAACAGTTCTATGTCACCTCTCCTCTTCCACCATAAATAATATTGAAACTGGAGTAAAGTGGCCTCTAAAGCACCAGGACTTGCTAGAAAATTTGTTCCTATGCATTGGAAATTTTTTGTTGTAAACTAAAGTTGATGGTTTTTTTAGTAGATTAGAACTAAGCAAGCTACTACTTGGTGAGGCATTTCTAAAATACTTTTGAAAGGTGTATAAATACAGTTTTATCATGTATTTTTATCATGGAAAGCTCAGCTTCTGTACTCTTCCCCTAAGACTATCTTGGACGGAAAAGTGTGCTTAAATATTGAATAAAAATGGAGGTATTTTGTAAGATTTCTGACTAGTTTAGGGCATCTGGGCTTTAGTAGCGTGTAACATTTGCTTTTACAAAACAGAACAACTGGGAAATATAATGATATCTTTCTGGGGAAAGAGAAAAAGAATGGTGTGGCTTTTTGGTGTCTTGTTTTTCCCTGTTCTCTTTTTTTATTATACTTCTCCCCCTCTCTCTTTCTGCACAGGGTGGGTATTCTGCTCCCTCCTTCTCTCCCTGGCAGGGCTCATTCCAGGGCATCCCTCGGAGTGTTCCACCGCACCGCAGACAGAGTGAGTCTGTACCTCTCACTCATCTCCCTCACCGTGTTCCAGTAGAAGCTTCCCCTTTGCACGCACTGTTCATCTCGTAGTCTCCTCCTTTCTCAGGCACATCTCCAGGCATACACGATAGTCTGTGGCTAACCAAACGCTTCCTTCAGCCAGCGTACGAGCAGCTACAACTTATAGCTTGATAACAGTCATTAAATGCCGATAGACCTCAGCAGTTCTTCAGGCAAACCCGAGTAGGCCCTTGTTTCCAGTCTCGTCTTAACATCAGTCTTGCTTGCTGCATTTCCCCGTTTTCCATGGCTGTGATGCACTCTCCTGTCCGTGTGTGTGTTCTGTTTGCTCACGCGTCCGCACGCGCGTCTGCGGGTGCCTTTACGTGAACGCGTCGTGGTTGTACAGAAAAGTGTCGGTGGGAAAGTGTGACCTGCACTGTCTCACAAAAAGTTTCAACTTTTCAGAATGGCTTCCCTCAAACTAATTTTTTCCCCCCCTCTCGGTATTTGTTGTAAAAAGGCTTCTCTTACATTGAAGTGGCTGTTGCACAACTTGCATGTTTATTAACGTTCCTTATGTGCTGGCTACAATGTGGGCTGATATAAGATGCATTTGTTCACTTGGCTTGGATCTGCAAAACAAAAGACAATTGCTGATTTTAAAAGTGTATGCTTACGTAGACATAGAGAAATGGTAAGTCTTATTTTGTGCTTCGGTATTGCATTATGAACAGATAAGTGTTTGAAGAAATATAACTACTTCATAACGCTAAAGTTATATTTTTTAAATGTACTGTAATTCGCAAATTACAGTGTTTGCCTAGCAAAGCTCAAGAGTGTATTTGGACAAGAAAAAAAGGAAAAAGTAAAATTATGGAAACAAAATAAGATTTCCAGAGCCAATGGAGATCTGAAGAGTAAGCTGCACCTTGGAAAGCTAAGCTTACATGTATTTCACACTCCAATGATCCTTATTTATATCAATCACAAGAAAAAAATCTTACATTTTGTGAATTCACGCGTTTCAAATACTCTCTTGACGTTTCTGTGACAATGTTCATGTAAACAACTCATCAGGAATGCACAGCCTGTTTCATGGACTTTTCTCTGTGCAATAAGGGATGTGCTTCATTTTTCTGTGCTGTTTGATGTGGGACTCTGTGTGTGTAATGAACTTAGAACCCCAAAATCTGATGATTGTGCCTTCTGTTGCTGAGTGGGGGGGGCAGCAGTAGCACAGGCTGGGTGATTCACTGTCCTATCAACAGAGACTGACTTCAAGGAGATCAGTTTTAGACCTGAGGATCATACAAATGTTACGGTTTTGGGGCTTGGTGACTGGAGGGTCAGAATGGGAGGATGGTGTCCCAGCTGCCACCTGCGAGCCTCTGGTGTCACATCATTCACAGTGGCTGCTTAGCCCAAGAAGAAAACTTTGCTAACCTTGCTGGTTTTCTGAGACTCCACCTCATTCCTCCACTAATGATGGAGGCCTTGGGATTCCATAGTCAACTTTTGTTGCTAAAGCAGGTTGGATTTTTTAGTATGCATTTTATATATTGCATTCTATGAATTACTAGTAAAGGAAGTAAAGTAGATGAAAAGGGGCCCTTGACTAGTTAATCTAGACTATAATTAATGTATTATTTGGGAAAGTAAGTTTCCATTAGTGGAGTGTTCTAGTTTTTTCTTCTAGTCCTAGGTTTACTATAAAGAGCAATACTGGGAATAAAAATGTAGTATAAATGAGGAGATTCCGTAAAGATTTTTAATGAAATTCTTGAAAATCAATGATTTATCACTGTGTGAAGAGTTCTGTAAAGTAGAACATCACTGGAATCATTCCTGGTATCCTTCTTGCCCACTTGGTTCAGTGGTTTCAGGGTGCAGGCTTTTGAGCTGGTATGAAATGCCAAATAGGGGTTTTGAGGCAAATGGTGAGCTGGCCATCACCACTGAGTGTGGGACAGCCTGAAACTCTAATGTCCATGTTCTTTTGCAATAATACAGAGAAGATGACGGGAACATGAAGTAGTCTCAGGTTTTGTCTGGTTGTGTTTTCCATATAGGCTTGGAAGTCAAGCACTTCTTTCCTAACTTCTGGATCCTGAACCTAAAATACCATCTCTGCTTGTGAATTCTGCAGGTTTCTTTGCTGTGCTGTTGATAGCTGATGGATACATAGATCACTTACAGGCACTGTAGATTATGAGGGTATAAATCTGTAAACTGTTCACATTACAGTCTATAAACAACTAAAAATAATTTCCCTCCTGCTGTACAGGACAGGAAATACATCCCTGCTAGGTAATATTACACCAGTGTAGGTTTATGGTTCTTCTCTCTAAGCACCAGTCACAGTGTCAGCAAGCATATCACTGCACTGCAGCACACTTCAGCACTGGATGTATGTTTTTCACTTTTAATGACAATTAATCTTTAATACTTTCAGATTTATTAATTTCATGTTTTTTTCACCAGCCTTGGAAACAGTTCAGCACTTTGCATTTCATAAACACTTTGATAACAGTACATTGATTTTGTCATTTTAGGAATGAAAAAACATATTTTTTTTTTCCTCTAATTCCCATGTGTCTTGAACTAAACTCCTGTAGAATGGTCATTTATTTTTCTTTTGGTTATTGTATATATTTTGATGACATCTCGAACTTTGTTCAATACAATTAAAAGCTTTTCCATTTGTGTTCTGGAGCTTTAATGATGCAGCTCTAGAAACAAACATTTAGAATAGACATTGGTAAGGAAGCAACCATGAGCTTGTGTTGTAGTACAAGAATATTACACCACCTTCTCCAGGCCCCTTACCCCAAGTGCTTCTCCACGCAGAAATGCCGATCAAAACTGCTTTGTTATTCAAGCATTGCAGTTGCTACATCTCCACTTACTGCACACGTCCAGGAAGAAGCATTTAGACTTTGTATGTAAGTGTTACACATAAAGATAATCTAAGCAATTCTAGCAGGTGACACACAGTTTGTTATCACCAGGAAGAAAACTACTCTACGCACAGTGACTATAAATCAGATCCAGGCTGTGCTTTTTCATGCATTTTCTTTTAAATAAAGGCATGTTGCTCAGCACTGAAATGTTTCCAAAGCTTTGTTGACCGATGCAGCTTCCTTGGAGGATGTACAAAGTGTTTTTGTTAGCAGAACCAAGTTGCTCCAGAACATTAGCTGGAAAGTTCTGTGACAAATTACTAAAAATATTCTGGAATCATTAAATTACTGTCTTTTTAATGTAATTATTTTTGCTCCACAAGTGTTTAGCTATATGAAGAAAAGTCTTTTAAGAAAGGCTCCTTTCCTCCCAGCTTGGATAGCTGCAGATTCAACTACATGAGAAATGTCTCTTGTACCTAACTAAATTTATGTTTGCAAACAAAACATAATTTTGTATATGGCCATATTTATCTGCTTGCTGCACATATATATATATTTGTGGATGAAATACCTGCCTTGATGTAGTTATACATTACTTGAAGTAATTTTTCTTTGAGAAAATCAATTTTTCTAAATCTTTCTATACAGACTATGCAGAACAGAAACAATGCTGTGCCACGTTACCAATTATTTTACTAGCCTCGTGGCTGTGGCACATGGTGGTTTAAAAAAATTAGGGTAGTTTTTTGTCATTATTTGAAGTCATACTCCATACTGCAGAATCCTATATTTCATTGTTGAAATATGGATATAATACAGCTAGATCAAAGAGAAAGAAAAAAGCAAAGTTCAAAAAGAAAGTATTATCAAATGCTACAGATTTAAGGTGTGAAATGTTGATGTTTTCCAGAGGTGGAAAATGAGAGCTGTCTGGTGCAGCCTTTCAGCAGGGCTGTGTCTGCACAGGCCGTGGTTTGGAGTGACAGCTTATCCTGTGCCAAGGCAGTGAGAGGAGGGATGGCAGAGCTAATGAGGAAATGAAAGAATTACCTAGCAGGGTTTGTGACCCTTCCCTTCCACCCCTTTCCAAAAAGAACCGGTGGTAGTTGTCTCTCCACCTTGTGAGTGAGTTGCTAGGAAGATGAGTTATTAAAAATAGGGGCAACATGATCCAAGGATGGAGTGCTGTGCCTTTAATGACCTTTTTTTCATGGGTAGATATTGAACGTATATAAGCATGGATACAAAGATTTTTGATTTGTACAGGTGTAATAATACACACAAATTCTAGTTGCAGTATTTGGAGTGTGAGATTAACTGCTAAAAACCTTGAAGTTATAAGAGCAAAAGTACTCCATGCAGGTCTTGCTGTAAATATTTTTGTACTGCATTACCTAAACACTGTTGCTACCTTTGTTTCTTGAAGGAGGGTTAAAAATCACTGGGGGACATGGTAATTGCAATTGAAATGGTGAAAAGTTGCAGTTCTGTCATGGCAATTGCTCATTGTTTTGTCTTGGTCCTCTGACATCATTGTCCTTGTCTTTTTCTTGTCTCTGCTTTCCATTTTGCCATTGGCAAGGAGTTGAGAAGTTAGTCCATTACTTCTGTGATAAAGCGTGGTACAGTACAACTTCAGATTTATTCCCATCTCCCCCTCACGCATTTTCACTGTTGGGTTTTTTCTTTGCCCTATGCATGATGCATGTTTGTGGGAGATGTGCATGCAGTTCTCGGATTTTCCATTGCATTGCTTCCCTCCTTCCTCAAGATACTGCAGGGAGAAAATGCCTTTATTTTATTCTGCAGAGGTATTATGTAGGGAATCCAGATGGGGATTGAGATAACCAAAGCAAAACTGAAGGGGATTTTCAGCTGACGATTTTGAACGAGTATCACTGTCATGACCACATTTTTAACTTCTTTAGCAGTTAACTTGTTTACCAGCACAGCCTCATGTTTCAGTTTTCCAGCACAAAGCTAACACAATCTCAGTAGTTGGAGAACTGTGCAGTAGTGGTAATCCTTGTTGTGGATGTCATCTTTCTCTGGATGCTGTAACAGCCAGTGTTACTTGAGAGAAATAATAGAAAAATCTCTTCAGCTAATGAGGTAGGGAGTGAATTGAGTTATTTTGATTAGTGCATCAGTACTTGGAAGGCTTTGAAGCTCTTGCCAGTACAGAAAAATCTGTTTCTTTGTGCAGAAAGGAGCATGTGCACAGAGCACTTTGTCTAATGTACTTCCAGTTTGAGGAGAACTAATTGTCTTCATTGTACTTGAAAAGTTTGAGTCCAACTTTGCATTTTAGGAGCATCCCAAAGGAGTGCAGGTGTTTGTCTATCACGTTTTTTATGGAACATAAAAAGAAGTCTGGGTAGGATGGCAGTCTGTACCAAGTTACAGTCTGTCCCACCCCAGAAATATTTCCAGAAGTGCACTCAAAACAATGTAGATGAAACCCTTCTTTCATCTTTTTTCATCAAGGACTTGCGTGAAATAAAATACTGTGCCTGGAAAGCAGGAAGCTTCTTTATCTATTTCTCCTCCTTCATGTGGTGGAATTCACAAGTACTTCAGTCCTTCAGCTGGCTCACTGTTTTTACCTGTAATATGGGCAGAATTTCGAAGACTTTCTTTGTAACAGGAAAATTTGTATTTAAGGCAAAGATACGAGATGTGGGAGACAATAATTCAGTTGTCAGCTTTAGATACCTTGTGAACTGTTACTTGCATATTTTGCGAGTGGCATTTTGCTGCTTTCAGTGTCATCTTGAATGTTAATGCATGTAGCAATTTGGTGAGATTAAAATCTGTAGTTGTGATAATTGGACAGGCCTTGAGTAGAAATACAAAATTAGAAAGCAGTACAATATTTAAAACAACTGGGCAAAGGTGATACCAGAGCTTTAGTGTCCTCATAATTCTGAGCACGTAGCCATTTCGTACCTTCTAATTGCTAACTTTCTGGGTAATAAGCTGCTTGGACCTTTTAAAGTTATGAAGGATAATGAGGAAAGCATGTATTTGGCTACTTTTATACATAAAATTCAAAATTGCCCAAAAGGAAAAGCTCAAATACTACCTAGTCTTTGTCAGAAGAATTCAAAATAGCGTTTTTGAAACCTTGATGGCTTTGTTGTGTTTCAGATGTGTTCGTTTTTAACTCAACTTTCCACAAAAATTTAGTTTCTTCTGTAACTTAACAGTTTTTAAATTTTGTTGTTTAGTATAGCTAGAATTATTTGATATTGTTAGAATTTTTATTGATCAGATTGGATATTTATCTGTGTTTTTCTGGAATGTGAAAACGCTTCCTAGCCAAGGGGGAAAAGATTTCTAACAATTATTTTTCCACACTGTATTGTGTGCTATAAATGTTTTAATTTTCTTCCTTCAAATAGGACTAGGAAATATGATTTATTTGTTGTAGTATTTGCATGGGAATTGGGCACATACAGCTTTGGTTTCTGCATTCATTATTAGCAGTTTTGGTTTTGCAGGTGAGATCTCAAATGAGTAAATCATTTTGGCTGACATCTGCCTGTCACTCCTAGACTGGAAGGACAATAACTTCTGTAACCCAGACATAAACACTGGAAAATGGAACAAATATCTGGAGGACTAATTTTATTTAATTTGTAACTCTCTCAGTGTATTGAATTATTCCGTGTGTTTAGCATTTCCTTCCTGTAGGATTGTATGGTTAAGAAGGATTCACAAAGTTAAGCTAGTTTTGGGTCACATAAGGAATAATATTTTGGGACTCATTTGACACCATTTTGGAGGTTTCTTTGCCTTTTTAAAAAATCTTTTCCCTCTTTCCAAACCAATCAGACTGCTCAGGATATTTGCCTTACATGTCTATCACTGATAGCTGGTGCCACTTGTCCAGATTTTGCCTTTCCTTACAGGTAGAATTGTTATATTCTAAAGGGAAAACTGCTCATAAATAAGAAATAGATTGAGAAACCTTGATTTTCCTCTCATTAACCATTAAATTTTTTCTTGATGAGGAGTTTTGAGGATTCAGTTTTCAGTAGTAATCCTGCCAGGGAAAAGATGGAAAGCCTGAAGAATCCTGAGGTGGGCTATGGCCCTAAAAGTGTAACAGGAATCCGGCATGAGGAGCTGTCATTGCATTCTTCCTGCTGATTCAAAGAAGAGCTAAAAAGACCAGACAAATAATGTTTTCTCTTTAGAACTTGTGAATAATTCAGGAGAGTGACTAAAATGACACTTTTTAGTCAAACCTCCCAAACACAAACATTGCTTCTTTTTTATTTACTCTATTTCACTAGTAAACAGAATAAGCCTGTTTACTGTGTACATGCAACCTGTCAACTGGTAAGAATCCAGGTAGTTGAGTGATGACTAGTTTGTGGTAGTTCAGTGCCCCTCCTTTGTAGAGAAAATGAGAAAAATCATCCAAGCCTGCTAGAACTGTAGTTTATGTTGTATTAGATTTTGGGGTTTGCCACGAATCGCAGAATTTTTAATAATGCTTCCAAAATCTGTATCCAAGTTGCAGGTCTAGGATGTATTGTGGAGCTAGTACACCATTAATCTTTTAAGTCTCTTCACAGGGCAGAGCAAAGAGAATAGAAATTACCCAGAAGAGGTACTGGCAATTCTCTTGTCTGGCGTGTGTCTGATTAGATTGTATCTTCTGATAAAATGTAAAATCTTCTACAGTTACCTTTATCCCATGGTTATCAGTGTAGTAGTGTGTGATCTCTAGTTTCACATGTACTCTGCTTCTTTATCAGCCCATTCAAAATCAGTTCAGGATCAAACAGTTACCTAAGCTTAGTCAGTAGGCTGATTACCACATACTTCCATCAGGCTTTCTGTGCTCAGTAAGGCAAGGAAACGCCCTGTAAATAAATTCATGTGGTCCACCTTTCCTGCCTGTGCAGTAAAAGGGTTGGGATAGTTGAGGCCAGTATGCAGTGAGTAGGAGTTACAAGCTGGACACAGCTGTTGTGTTGGGTTAAGCACTTTGTTAGAATTGATCTGAGGTTAATTCTTGCGCTGTCCTGCAGATCTGGGTGAAACCATCAACCACGCCTTCTTCATGTTTCTTTTTTAATCCGATCGGTTTCTTTTTTGTCTGTGTGGTGTTGTTTATTTCAGTGCCGGTGTATTTTTTTCCACTTCAGTTACAAGTTCCATTTGTGCGCGTACCATGACCCATCCTGTTTTGCCATAGTCAAAGTTTTGATTTGAAAACCCAGATATACAGCCCTTATCAAGCGTCCAGTCAGCGCACGTTGGATTCAGAGCGTATCTCGTGTCTTCTCTGCCTAATATATTCTTGTATTATTTTCTCTTCAACAGCCTCAAGTACTACAGCCTTCCAGCAGCCTTCCCAATTCCACAGACCTCGCCCAGGGAAAACTAATAAAAGCTCCACATACCGAGGCCCACAGTGAATATCCTAAACCAGATCTGCATGACAGCGGAAATCATCAGAATCCAAATGCTGCAAATGTCTCTCTCCAAAATAGCCTGAATGACATAAATTCTTTAACGAGCATACAGTTAAACACAAAAGATGAAAATGCATCATATTTGGACAATTTGAGAAACAAAAACACTGAAGGCCCTGGAGAGGTGGCTGGTAATATGAAAGGTACATTACCACCTCGTTCCCACTTTCAGACCTCTGCACGAGCTGATGCTCCAGAGGTGCAGACTGGATTATCTGTGAAAGGTCAACCCTCATTCACAAACCAGGCTTCTCAGCCAAAGACTTCGAGACTCGCGAAACCCCCAACTGCTTTAGTGCCTCCTACCATGGCCGTTCTCGTACGATCTGCAGATCATTCCGCTGCTTCCCAGGAACGTGAGCTTCTACCACTGAGTAGTTCGACTCAGACACAGCCAACAGCTGGGCAGGATAACCTAAAGGGTAAACAGAGTCAGAAAGTTTCTAAACTTCGCCCACCAACTACGTCCTTTGTTAAATCCAAGCAAGTGAGCAGTCAGAAGTCCACACCAGTACCTCCAGAGCCTCAGAACACCTCCCTGAAGTCTAACATCCCAAGGCCACCTGTCCAGAGAAAGGAAAACGTGCAAACACACTCTGCTGGTTTGCAGTCCGGGGACAGCGTGCCCTCTGGTCGGCATTCCCGCCTCCCAAAACCAAAGACACACTGAGGACGTACCCACATCTCACTGCATGATGCCACGCCATAAACCACTTCCCGTGTTGTGGCTGCCTTGGAGCCTGCTTTACCTGCAGCCTGCAAATCCTGAGTCACTGTTCAAAATCGCATCTGCTTGTAGGGTTTGCGTTCTCCATCCTGCCGTGTTCTGAGG
This sequence comes from Platysteira castanea, assembly GCA_013397175.1. Lineage (NCBI taxonomy): Eukaryota > Metazoa > Chordata > Aves > Passeriformes > Platysteira > Platysteira castanea. The sequence goes on from VYXC01009031.1 coordinate 445,372, forward strand.
CTGATGTTACGAGCTGTGCAGTTTCTCTTGAGAGTGCTTTATTTTATCGTCGGTCTGTAATAAAGATGGTATTGCAGTCTTAGTTGTTAAGCAAATACTGAAGTCTGTGGTGACCACAAATGCCAGAATGCTGCACTATTTATTTCAGGATGGCAGAAATTATTTCTTACCTCTGTTTGAGTTACTAGACAATGAAATTGCTGTTCTGTTTAATTTCTTGGTTCTGAGTACTCGTTAGGTCAGAGTGGTAGAAAATTAGACTGACTAGCAGATGTTTTATTGGCCATAATCCTGACTCTGTATTCCAGAGGCCTATGCAAAAATCCTTGTATTTACCATTCTCTCAAGACTGACATATTTAATGTTATTTAATCTGATGGGTTGGGTGGGTTGTGTTGTTTTGTTTTGCTGTAATCTGAAGTTGCTCTGTTCTTTATTTATCCCGTTTTCACTGTTCACAGCCATTAGGCAGATTTCACAGGGTGAAACGAATCTTCTCGCTTAAACATCATCGTTTGTTAAACAATTGTGGTATGTTTTTATTGTGTTGAATAGACACATTATCGGGTAGGTTCTTAAAATGCAGTGCTAAGGATGTGTGTCCAAACCTTCCAATGCAGGCTCTTAGGAATTGGTAAGTAGGGAGCCTCTGGGAATAAGGGGTCCAGAACACCTATGTTGAGGTTGCACAACATGCATTTTAATTAATATTTTTAACTTTTATTGTTCTGCTTGTATTTATTGATTTCTGTTTAATATTGAAAGGCTCTGAAGTACCTGACTTGAAATTTTGCACAAACTTTGCCATATGTGTAAGAATTTGAAACTATTTTACAGAATAAAACTTATATTAAAAATGCAACTATTTTTTAAAAAGGAAAAAAATTACCCCACTTATATGCTTTGAGCAATCCTATTATGTCCTAATCCAGAGCTGGTACTCTTAAGAGTTTTTCAGAGATGTGTTATTTTGGTTTGGGGTTCTTTTGTAAATTCTTTTTTCTTTTTTTTTTCTTTTCTTTTCCTTTTATTTCTTCTTTTTTTTTTTTTNTTTTTTTTTGTAATTTCTGAAGAAGTGTGTGATAACTGGTAAGGAGCTTGTTGGGGAAATTAAAAAAGAAAACATTTTTATGCTCTCTAGGAGAAGTATTTTTTTGTGAAAGTAGTCTTGGTGCACTCTGGGACCATGACACAAATGATGCGAGTTACTCGAGCGCATATCCAGTGAAGCTTTCCAGAAATTTGATGTTATGTCCCATCTCCAATTCTTGCCTTCTTTTCCATGACTCTCTTGGATGTTACCAGTTGGGTTTTCTTTTTTTCCTGTTCTTGAGTTGGTTTTAAAATCAGCAGCAGAAGGTTGCTGCAACAAATTGGCTCAAAATCTGTTCCTGAAGAGCACATAATGTCAGTAAAACGCAACACAGTGTTAGTTTGTTCTAGGCTCTGGCTGTAGGACATTGACATATTACAGTATTTTCTTTGAGAGAATTAAAGTGAGTAGGTGTAGACATTTCATAAATGAATTCAATATTCAGCTTCTATAATATAAGCCCTTTAACTGGGGGTATCCTGATGATACCTCAGTTGGGTGAAGGAAAAAATAGTCTCACCTGAGTTTTCAGTATATAGTTGATATTTGAGAATTATTTTGGATTTCTCACGCTGTAATTTTATTTAACTGACAATGAAGTGGGAAAAGTAAAAGCTTGGGGGGGAAAAATGGGTAGGGGGAGATTCTTTTTCAGAACTACTTATATCAGTCTGAAATAAGGGACCTGCAGGACTTTCTGTGAGCTGAGGCGATGACAATGAAAGCAAGACATAACAAGACAAATAATGTTAATTGTTATAGTTGGTATAGGATCAGAAACCATAACTTGAGACTGCAGTAACAGTTATGCTCTGGGAATAATTTATTTCCTTGAAAACCTTTGGATTAGATGGCATTTAGTGTACGTATTTGCTTTAAATAAGAAAATAAACCTGACTTTTTATATTCCCCAAAACTAGCTCCTGGCAGCTAATTGTTTCTCAGGAGTTTAAAGACTGCTGAGGGAATGATCAGATTCCTGGTTCATTTTCCGGTCCATATAGATTTCTATGGAAGGTGTGTTTTTTAAGTTTACTTTCCTTGAAGAGAAGCTGATTTTATTGTTAGTTGTATATGATTTTGTGTAAAAATATGATTTTCACCTAACGTTATTGACAGAGATTCATCATCTGCTTCTTATTCTGGAGGTATCGCCAGCCTGATTTAGTGATGTTTCAATTTTTATGTTTACATTTAAAAGTATAGATATCTATCTGCACCTTTACTGAAAATTAAGGCAATGATCAAAGCAAATTAAGCCAAGAAAATCAAGATGGTCAAGGTTTTCGTTAAAAAGACAGTTCCTAATTTTTCTTTCCAGAAGAAAAAGAGTTATATTTATATGGGCGTGTATATATGTATTAAAGGAACATAAGTAGATTCTCATCCTTTTTTATAGCATTTCCCTGTTTTGTTCTGACAGATTAGTGAGACACTGAGCTGGAGCCAGCACGATTTGAGCATGGATGAGACAGATGCTAGTCTGGCTTGTGCTTGTGTTCAGCTGCTAACCTCGCATCCCTCTAAGACACCTGCATGTTTGGGCTCTTCAGACTGTTCCAGGGAAGGCTCTGTTGCATGTGTAGTAAGTCCAGAGTACGGGCAAAGCCTGTCAGGAGATGGGCAGCTGGGAGAGAAGTGGTGAGGTGAGGTTTGAAGCTTCACCTCGGTGAAAGGTGGGGTTTGGGGAGTGATGGATGAGAGGGCACTGAGAGTGCTTGTCAAATGGGATTAAGTAAGTATTTTCAGGTAACATATCTACCTTATGAAGGTGCAGATCTATCATCAGTACTGGTGCAGATTATCCAAAATGCATACATTTAAGTATTTGATATCTTCAGGGGTTTTTTTTTAGGTTTATAAAACTGGTTTATTGCCATTTTTTGTTTGTTTTTGATTTCTCATTCTTTTGTGCAATATTCACAAAAGTATTAAACTGCTGTTCAGTATGTGTGTACAGAGGCAATTGCGCATTTTAACAAGTGAATAAACACAAAAGAAAAGAACAGAATTGCACTTTAAATGAGCTTTATTGCTTGGAGTTGTGCCTAAAATAATCTAGATGCCTCCTGCTGTGTGTGGCTTTTGTTTGAAACAAATTTCCCCGGTAGTGTTGCTGATTCCAAGGTATTTTCACATCACTTTCACAGAATCAATATGCACTCTAGCATGTGTAAAAGTATTCATATAGTGTACTGAGTTTTTGTTGTGCAATGACTTTAATTTAACCGTGGAATTCTACCACTGATGATGCAGCCAGATCATTATTAACTTCCCCTTCCCTGAAGCGAGCACTTCCTACTGCCAATCAAAGCCAATGGCAAGATTTCCTTAGGACTAGCATAGCTCTTAAAGAATAATGATCCCAAAATACGGTTTTGAGAAAAGAAGTGCAATATTATCTCTCAGACTTTCTTGAAATAATTACAAAGGCCCTGAAAATCCAAAATGACATAATTTTGATACAGTTCCAAAAAAAAAAAAAGATTCCTCAACTTTCCATCTTGTAGCAGTGGTAGCAGTGAGAGTAGACATAGCAACTAGACTGCGTCATAGGTCAGTCCAGTTCATTTCATCCTTGATCCAAATGCTGATTTGTTGTAACGATGCCTGAAAACTGAATACCATTTGCGTGATTTCCTTTGTTTGCATGTCACAGCCATATGCACATTCTGAAGTGTCATACTGGGGTAGGTTGCATGTTTGGGGGGGGAAGTATTTCTGGTTTTGCACAGCACATAATCCTCTTAATATGGACATTTTCTTGCCGTACAAATGGAAATCAGTTCTTGAGTTGGGCTTCCGTAGCTGTTCCTTATCTCGTTACAGAGGCTTTTTCTGAGCAGAGTGGATTTAATGTGACCCTGGTGGTAGGGCTCAGTATAGTCATCTTACAACTGTGCTATCAAGGAAATTCAGTCCCTGTTGTGGTAAAGCTGCTCACTGCCTACTTAATTGTAAAAGCACCACCATAAAACCAATATAATTCCTGTGTAACAAAATCTTCAATTCAGTACTAGCTAAAACAAGAGGTACCCGTACTATCTGCTTTGTTGTTTTTGGTTTTTTAACCCAGGCCAGAGTAAATACTGTATATCGGAATTTGCTTGTAAAGTTGATTAAAAGAACTGTATGTAAAAATTCTTTCCTCAATGTTGCTCTAGTGAATAAAAATAAAAGTCATAATTCTAATAAGTATCCCTTTCTCTTGACTATTCATTTGTATGTTTTTTCGAGTTGTCGTGCAAAATGCAGACAGAACTATAGACAGAAAATCTGGGGGGACAGGGAGATAAGGCTTATGCTTACAGTGGATTTTTTTCTTGGAACTATCTTCTTCCAACAGAAATGGTAGGCTTTTAGCCTGAGGCTGTTATTAAAGGAAAAAAGAAAAGGAGGGGAAAAAAAGACATAGAAAAGCTAAACATTTTAATGTATTGATTACAGATGAACATGGACTGACATGGCTAGTTCTTAAAGGTATGTTAGGGCACCTGTAGTGCAGTTGAGAAGAGTATTTATTAGTTCTCTTGTGTAATTAACTAGTTAAAATCATTTTAAGATACTTTTAGAAGGTTATTTCCCCACAGAAGTCCAAATGAACACAACATGTGCAAGTATGTAAGTCCTAATTGTATGTCAGTATTTTGTCCATGGTTTGAGTGGTTCGCTGTTCTTGAGATGAAAGGAAATCTGCTCCATTAATTAATCTGACCTATTTCAGTAGATGGAAGCTCAAGTTTGAAACTATGATCAAAAAGGGAGGAGAACCCTGTAGTTTGAAGTAAGAGCATTTTAAATATACTGCAGGCAGGCACTTGTAATCTTTAACCTAATGTTTTATTTTGAGCTTCAAGATGGCCTTTGAAAATGTTCATGGGTTCTGGGGGTGGAAAGAACTCTTGCCCAGGGTTTCCAAGCTCAGACACATGTTTCAGGTACGTCCCTAGCTGAGGCCCAAGAAGAAAGGAAGATAGTGTGAGTGAATCCTCCTGCCTTGTTCTCCTGGGTAAGTGTGCTCTTTGTTGCTTGGTGGACCAGATTATATTACCTGGTGTCTAATCCTTATCAGTGTGATCATCACATGTTAAACAGCTGGTGGCACGGTGCAGCTAGTGACTATGGAATTAGTGTCCCTAAAAGCTGTGATTGACAGCTTCCCTGTCTTCCTCATCCAGAGGCAAAGGCTTCCTGGCAGTGGTGAGCAATCTTCTGCTGTCCAAACTCAGAGCAGTGGTCTCCTGAGCCTGGAGCAGAGCTGCTTTATTGCCGCTGGGCAGAATGTTACACGTGGGGAGAAAGTGAGAGAGGGTGAGACATTTCACACGTTTCCCTTCCTTTGCAACCCGGAATCAACACCCGTGGCACCCTCCCTTTGACAGAAATGTCTGGGGGTTTTATAGGCACGGTTGAAGACAGCTGAACCCCAAGACAAGTTAATATTGAAGTATTTGTAACACAACTGGATTTGTGCGGTTGCTGCTTGGCCTGGGTTATATTAGCTGCTCTTTGGAACAAGAATGGGCTTGTAGCAGAGGGCACTAAACATAAATGCTCCAGCTCTAAAAATCAGTTACTCAGATACTTAGTGCTAATCAGTCAATCGGAAAGCTAAAAGGGTGGGTTTCTGTTAGGATTTCCAAGAGTTTTCTCTGAAGCCACGGGCAGTAAGAGCCCTCGGGTCGTGTACAATACATGGGGGGCCCTGCATGCTTGCTCCAAGTCCTCACTGAAAATACAGCATGAGTTCTTAGTTAAGATGCTGAAGACAGAAGTAATTGACCAGAAACTCTGTTTTAAAAGGATTTTGAAGTTGGTTATTGCAAAACCGAGCACAATCTGAAAACTTCTGAGCTGTTTAAAATGCTTCTCTCCATCACAGCCTCTGAGAATCCTTTCAGTTGTCAAAAGTGTTTCATGACACAGGTTGGCTTTTAAAGCCTGTTAGAGTGCAAGTTCCTGAAACAGTCCAAGATGAGAGGCATTTAAAACCAGTTGTAGACGTGGGACATTCCAACATTTCTTCACTTGGGTTTATTTTGGTTTGATTTTTTTTCAAAAAATTCCATAGAAACGCAGCAATTTGGGAGAAGCATTTAGATTTCAGTGGAGCTTCACATTCCGACAATATGTTGTTCTCAGCACCCCTCCAATCAAAACAATTATTTAGATTTTATTCTGAAGAGACCTGATAACATCATTATCTTGGGTGCTACGGTTAAAGGCACTCTTGAAAAGCAGCCCTCATTTCCTCATGATCATCAGAGCACCCTTTGTGTACACACTGGTCAGTCTAGGGGTGGTAAATATACTAATTTAGCTCCATCAGAAGCATATGCATATAAAACCTATGAGCATTTGAAGACTTGGATCATTTCATGTGATAGATTTCAGTGCTTAGTAATACAATAGTCCAGCTAGCTATTCCCACAATTCCATTTTAATTGCTCCTCAGTATGACAAACTACTAATTATTGCACACTACCTTTAATCTCTCTGCCTTAGTTTCCTCATAAATAAAATAAGAATAGTACCAGTGTTAGCAAAGTCAAGGCTTGCAAGATTCTATGCTGACAGCATGAAAAAAATTCCCTGAGGAAATGAATCCTCCCTTGTTTTCTTGAACACTATATTAATCTTCCTGCATTTGCCTGCTCAGGAGTCTTTAAAAATATTTTTATAAGTAGTTCCTTGCATGCAAATTTTGTGGACCCTGTTGAGACTCTTTTATTAGATCCAGTGAATTTCCATCTTATAGGGGTACTGTGGCAGTTATTTACAGGAATTCATGAAATGTAAACAAGAGGGAATGGTTTCTCTGTGTGAGTTACGTGCAGCACAGTGAGCGAGTTCTCTGAAGCTCTGTAAATCCTCGTGGAAATCTCTGTCCCAAACAGCCCACTGGCAGTCTCATGGGGTGGTAGGAACCTGTGGCTGCATCTTCCAGGAGGATCCCTAAGGTGTTCATCACATTTATACAAACAGTTGTGAGTTTGTGGGGTCCTTCCTTTTTAATTCCACTCACCTTTGGCCAAGTGACTGTGCGTCACTGAGACTGCTACAGGCAGCCCTGAGCGCAGCCCTGGTTTATAGCTCTCTGCTGGGTGGTTTCTGTGGGTTGTTGCTGTGTTTTCCTGTCCCCCAGTGGCGAGGCAGCTGCCCCCAGTCACAGGGGACAGCCCCTCGTGTGAGATGCTGGGTCAGGCAGGAGGAGGGAAGCAGTTACTGCTGCAAGAGGCAGCAGAAGGTTGTCAGCTGAGCTGATCTGCCAGGATCTGAGCTTATGTTTCTAGAAAGTCTGATGTTCAAACCATATGCTGATAAGCTGTTGCAGATTTGGTATTCCCATGCAGGGAAGCCTAATGATGCACAAGCTCTCTGCTAATCGAGCTCCTGTGCGTTTTATCCCGGCATTCGATTCCCAACTTCAAAGGAATTAGTTAAAGTCTGTGTGTGAGCATTGTATTAACAGCTATTAAAAGCTCTCTGTGTGGCATTTCTGGGGCACACATGGCACTGAAAAAGTACTGTATGTTTGGAGTTTGTATTTAGGCATGAAAAATGCGTATTTTCTTTAAAATGTGCTTCCAATGACACTTTTTGGAGCTGCTTTGAGGGTGTATTTATTTTCTGAAGGGATTGTCTTTGTGAGTAATTATTCTGTCATGTAATACTGTCCGATTTCATAAAAATTTGTTTATTGTAAAGGAAAAAAAGGGTCACGGAGGTTATTTCACAGGGCTGTATTACACTCCTTACATTGCTGACACGGAAGAACACCGCATCATTTGGTTTATATGTTTTCTTGTGTCCCATCCTGGAATGTGCTAATACAGGAACAAAGTAGCAAATTTGAGGAGGGGTGTTAGAAACACACTAATGGCTGCATGGTAAGTGTTACAGAAGGGCCTTTCAGCAGTTACTGGGAGTAGGAGCGTGGGTCTCTGTGTTCTGCTAAGTGCTCTAAGCTCAGTACCGATTGCCCAAGCCTTAGCAAACATGTTTTAGTCGGTGCCTGAAGGATAAAACCCAGAATCTGGTAGCATATATTTTCTTGGTAAAGCACTTGGAACTCTGTTGGAACACTTGGAACTGTTCCCTGGAACAGGAGAAGAAAAGAATTAGGATTATTACTTTAATTGTAAATTCGTAGCAGGCAGGTGAATAAGAGCGAGCAGGATGAAACGCTTTGTGCGGGAAGGGTCCCGTGGAGAAGCACTTGGGTCTGTTCCCTGTCTCCGGGGGTCAGCTGGGAGCGACGCGGTGTTCTGCTCAGTGTGGGTGCTGCCGCGGTGTGCGCGGGCCGCTGTGACAGCAGAGGGCAGTGCAATGCAAGCAGCCGGCCCTGCCCGCTCCCGGCCCGTGCCGCGCTCCTTGCCGGCACAGCTGCGGCTCTGCCCGTGCGGCTCTGCCCGTGCGGCTCTGCCCGTGCGGCCAGCGCCGAGCGGGCGTCTCCTCACCCTGTCCTTGCTCTGACGGGCCAGCCCCAAACTGAGCACTGCTGATTTGCTGTTTTCAGCGAGCAGGAGCAGCGGTGCTCAGTGGAAAGCAGCAGTCAACTGTTAGGAGGTGGAGGAGGTAAAACGGACACTGGAAGCCTCAGCTGAAGAGTCTGTGTAATTTGGACTGGAATAAATTGATTGTTTCCCCTGCTTGGTCTCTGTGACAGGCTTGTCTTGTTCCTGCTGGCTGTATTTATCATTCAGCTCACTGACTGCTCGGGTGGGAAACCCACAAGGGAGATGGGAGATAAAGACTAAACGCTCAAATGTGTTGGCAGCTCCAAGCCCTTGTAGAAATCTTTGGCTGCTGTTTCAGTGCACAAACCCTACAGAGCAAATCCTGCTGGGAAGAAGTGATCATTTCACTACACCGACACAATTTGCTGTGCTGGTGGTCACTGTTGGAAAATTACTCAAGGAGAACCTCTGTGTATTTAACTTTCCTGTTTAATTGTAAGCTTTCCTGTACATAACACAGGTGGAATAAGCAGAAATCAGTCTCGCTACTGGGTCCTGTTTTCATTGCGTTTTAGATGAGCCTGATTTCTTGAGCATACTTCTGTTATATCTTTAAAAAGAAATAATTACTTGCTCATAAGGTTCCTTGAATTTCATGTCCAGTAGGTAACACTTCCTCCTCAGACCTTCATCAGCAGAAATCATTACTTGTACTTGGGGTCAAAACTTTATTCAGAGTTTATTCTTATGAAACATGAGGCCTATTGTGATCAGATTTAATTTAAAGATAAGATTTCTATAAGTAGAGCAAGTATTAACTAAGGTTAGAAGAACTTAAAATTACACATTACTGCCCTGAATTAAGATAGATGTAAGCAAGAATTTTTCAGGGAATTAAATTAGTGATGTATTAGACCTGGGGCTTTACCTTGGGAGTCTCTTCTTTCTTTGACTTGTAGCTCTGTGAAACCTTGGAATCAACCTTTTTTATTTTCTAGCAGTTCTGTTCCAGTACTCAAGGAAAAGATTCTTAATAACCCCTAAAATGCAACTGTTTAAAAACGTCCCTCTGACCCTTCGGGTAAACTGAGTCCACGTTAGCCTGTCCCCATGTTCACATATAATTTTTCCTTTATAGTGTTTATTCAGAAAATTTTTCCTGGTCTCTCTTCTCAGATGGAGTCCTTATTTTAACTGATAGCAAGCAAATCACTCTTAAATGACAATTTATGTTAATTTTAGCAGTGAGCAACCAGGGCCTTATACCTTGACTGTTAGCTCTGTGGAAATACAACACGGTACTCAGCAAACATGCTGCTGCTGGATCTGTGTCATCTCTCAGGACAGCTGTGCTCTGTACCATTCTGTAGAATAATTCATTTTTCAGACTGACTCCAGCAGAGGGAGTTTGGGTTTTGGTTGGATTTTTTTATGCAGTGATAGCTTTTTCTCCTATGTTCCACAGATGCTGTAGTATGAATTGTTGGTACCTACCACCTTGGTCTGAAGAGCAGGAAGCTGGTGCTGCCTTATGTCAGTGCTGAAGGCTGACTTTTCCCGTCAGTCATGGATTACATTTGGTGTTTGCACTTTGTGATTTGATTATTGGTAGTTACTTCTTTGTTCCTCTCTTCCATACTGAGCCATGGGCATTACTGAGTTTGTCTTTTCATTGCCTAACTACAGAGGACACAAACCTTTCAACAGCAGAGTGCAGAATGACAGGGAATTGACCTCTTACTTGTGGAACCAAGGGAATGTCCTGAGCCTGCTCCTCAGAGATGTTTCCTTGCTGTCCAAAGCCCTGTTGTCAGCCTCTGTGTTATCAAAGGTGTGGGAATAATGAATTCTCAGCTTTGGGGTTTGGGTGGTTTTGTGGAAAAACAAAGCACACACCGTCTGAATTCATTTTAAGTCAGCTATTTATAAGTGTCTTTGAAGCTGCGGCTTCAATAAGGATTCCACCTCTGTTTTCTTCCTTTAATTTGCTCCATTAAAGCATGCCCGACCTCTCAGCACACCTTTGGCACTTGCTGTGTTCTGACTGGCTGCAGTTGAGCCTGCTGCCATGGCAGGGCACCTGAGTGAGTTCTGACGGAAATGCACAGCCCTGACTCCCAGAGCAGCTGGCCCAGCTGCTGACAGCTCTCTACAGAGCTGTGTCTTCTCCTTTTCTTTTGTGTCGGAAGCTATCGGCCATGGCTCAAACAGACCATTTCCCAGGATGGACCATTTATTGTGGCATGGTCTTCGTGGTTGATTTTTTGGGGGTTCCTTGGGCTCTTTTGTTGTTTTGTTTGGGTTTTTACCTGCGCAGTGCTAAGGTGCCTTCCTGCCGTGCTGGAAGGTACATGGAAATCTCTGGCCACTTGCCAAGAGTTGGATGTCCTCAGACTTTGCTACTTGCCTGTTCAGCAGCTGTAAAGTTCAGGTTGGAGGCACACTGGTGCCTTGGCTCTCTGGTGACCACAGTGACCACCTGTCATGACTTACCCGATGGATCTCGTGATGCTCAGCATGGCCAGCAGTACCAGTGCCGGGGATTAAGGAAACTCACTCCCTCAGCCCAGGGTCTCTCTTAATTTTGTGCTTCCCTGGCATGTTTTGTGATCTGGGGGCTGATGCTTTGCAGAGGCTGTGGCTTTGCTGAAGGCAGAGTCCTGAGATTTCTGTGATCCCCAGGAGTGTGTTAGACCAGGAAGGAACTGCACATTGCAGCACTGTTCTGGTGCAAAGATCCACATCTCTGGAGGTTTCTGAAAAGGGAATTACCACTGGTAGGCATCATAGTGGTGGGTGACAAGCCTCAACTCCCTCCTCTTTGGCCATTTCATGTGTGACACAGGGCACTCCCGGGGGCAGGAGCCGGGATTCTCATGGTGCATGGGAGAGTGGGGACAACTCCCTGCACTGCAGAAAAGGCTGTGAATAACCAGCTGCTGGGGGAGTTTCTGGAAGAGATGCTGTAGCCCTCTGGTCTTGAGGTGCATGGTGCTCTGGGCAGAGGTTTTTAGCTAGAAGGTTGCAGCTGGAGCACCTGGTGTTGGACCAGATTCATGGAAAGGGTTAGCGATGTGTGTTACTGTATGTGGGCGTGATTCATGAGGGGTTTGAAAGGTACAGAGGGTTTCTTGGCACTTTGAAAGGGCTGTTACTTTTTCCCTCTAAATAGGAGGATTGAAGAAAATAGTTGCTCCGTTTTAAAAAAGGAGATGGTTTACCTTTTCTTGTCTTGGTGCCTCAGATGCTCCATGGAAGCTGGTTCAGTCTGTTTACTTTGCACAGCATCGGTCGTTCAGGTGACATTTCCATTTGTTCCACTGCCAGCTGAACAGCTCTTTATGGGCTCTCAAGGAGCTCACTGACATAAGTGCCCTGACTATAAGATGCTCCTTTTCCCTCTTTGGATGCCAGCACTTTGAGCCAAGCAGATTGCTGAATGTCAGACCCGGTGGTAGATTTGGAATTTAACTGGTGTATTCCTGAGGATGAAGCTGGGGACAAAATTCTGACCTGGTGTCACCACTTGTGCTTTAGTGGATTTAATTGTGCAAGCAAGTGATCTGCTCTATGCAAATAGCTGAGGCTTGGTGTCCCAAACCGAAGTGGAATGATTCCTGCCTAACGTGAGCATTCAGTGGACCTTCTGTCTGTATTTGTGTGTAAATGCTTTTGCATCATGTTAATGAGTCATGAATGGCCTCAGTTTTTTCCTCCTTTCCAGAAGGTTCTGCCACAGAAAAACAAATGCATTTTATTTCTCGGGTACAATGAGCTTGCTCACTGCTCTCTGATAGCTTATTAACGAGTTGTGGCTGTGAAAATTAGGGATGCAGCCACTTTTGGGCAGGTTCATGAGCTGTGGTGCTTTGCTAAAGCCCAAAAAATGTTATTTTTGGCAGTGCTGGAGACATTATGAAAGAACATCAAAGATCATTAATGCATCTTTTGTAAACACTGTCTCTTACTAATCTCTGTGCTTCTGCTTCTGGCTGGCTGAAAGTTGCCTGCTGAGATTCCTGCTTCAGCTGGTGCCCCTTTGGGGTCCGAGGAGTGTGAGGCTTCTGAGCTGGTGCTCATTATTATTAATTAAGGAGCAGCTCTGCTCTTGGCAACCTGAGGCACGGTTTCATGAATCAAATGCAAACTGTGCTGAGCTGATCAATAAGAGTCTGTTGCTCACTGGTTTATAATGTAGTGATTTTGGGTTACTTTATTTGTAAGTTAATTGCTATATGATCAGCCATAAAAGGTGGTCCAGGAAGATCCACTTTCTCTTGACAATCATTGCCCTTTAATTGTCCTTCACTTTCCAACTGACTGATTTGGAGGCAGATGTGTAGTTTTTAATTGCTTTTTAATTCTCCTCAGCTCTGGGAGGTGGTGGACTGAACAGATCTCCAATTTATTTATTGATTTGAGTTCACAGCTCTAAATTATTCTTTCATCAGCCTTTATTGCTGGTTCTTCTCCTTGCTCATGCAGGAAGCTAACATTTTTTTTTCTTTTTTTGAGAAAGAATTAATAGAAAACAGTTAAGTAAAACAGCAACTGAGAGTTTTGAGCTGGTGCTCAGCTAAGTTCCTGTCTGTCTTTTCCAGAAGCCAAACTCAGGAATGAGCACAGCTTGTATGAAGGAGCCAAGGGCAAGTCACTTGTGGAGCCAAGAACTAAAGGATCAGATCATAAATTCAGGCTGACTAAGTGTTTGCTGAAGTTCTTTTACCAGGAGGTCTTAATATCCTTCCTGACAGACTGTGGTGGCTTCTGTACACGCTGTTTATCACGCTGCAGTTTGAGACCCATAAAACTGCTACCTGAGGCTCACTTTGAACCCTTGCGCAGCAGGGTTTCCTCAACACAACTGCAGCTGGACTGCAGGCACTGTTCAGAGGGGCTGAGAAGCGTTGGGCCCCTGTTTCAATCCATCCTATTCCCTGCCTTTTTTTGGGAGGTTGTTACTGCTGGCTGTTCTTGCAGAGTGCAGGGTGTGTGTGTGCATGCTGTAAAGGTGAAAATAAAACTGTTTGCATTGTTTGTTTTCTTTCACATACCTTGCTATGTTTGATGTGGACTTAGATGGCCCCTCTCCTCCACTATTTAGCACTTTTAGGCTGTTTTGAGTCAGGGCAGCTGGACCCACCAGGGGTATTCATTCTTCTTCAGGCTCTGGGCATGATCTCCTGTAGTGAAATGGTTGGGCCCTGGGGATGCGTGGGTCCTGTCTGCCTCCCTCCCAGGTACAACTGCTGCCAGAGTGCTGAGCTCCCATCAGGGCCTCTGATCTTGCCCAAGTCCACTTTGGACACCGACCATGGGTGTGTTTCAGGAGGGGAAAAGCAGATTCCCGGAACAATTGAACTTTCTACCCTATCTTTTGGGGAGTTAGGAGAAGAGAAATCTGAGAAGTGGGGGAGAGAGAATCAGTACGGACATCGCCCATCAGGAAAGTTGCAAGGATTTTCCTTGCCATCAGCAGCACTGTGGGGTGACCAGCTGTGCCAACCCCCTGCTTGAGGAGGAAGAGGGATGGGCAGAAAGAAGATCTCTCTGCTTCCACCAGCAGCTGCTTTGCTGGGTTGAGTGCCACAGGATGACACTGCTGTGTCATTGAACAGCATTTTGTGAGAGCTCCTGCTGCAATGGCCAAGCCGGGTCACTCTTGGTGGGAGCTTGGTAATTAAATCTTGTTGTTTCCACCCCTTGCATGCATGTAGTAATTAAAAGAGCTTGTAATTAATGGGGATTGGGGAAGGGAGATCAACTGGAACCTGTCAATTTGAGCTCTGTTCTGATGGTGAAGATTTACTCAGCCAAGTAGCTGGTTTTCTCTTACAGCTTTCATGGGTCACAGCTGTACCTGACCCTGGGACTAGCTGGTGGGGCTTGGCATACTCACCCTGTCTGACCAGGGGAAAAAAGCTGAACTCATTAAGGATTTTAACCATCCCAGACATTTCATTTTCCTGCAAGCATCTGAGATTGCCACTGTAGTGATATAAGAACATATATATTTGTGGGAGGGAATCTTTGATTTAAATACATGTATATTTCCCTTAGCAATGAGAAAAGCTACTAAAAAAAAAAATTAAAATAAACTGCATTTTTATTCACAAAGAGGTACATGTGTGTGACCCTGAATGGACCCAAGACTCTTTAGAAATCACTGTAAAAAACCACCCAAAAGAATTTTTCTGCTATAAAATAACCATGAAACTTATGCCTAATTTTGCATATTTTAGTGGTTTTCTTCCCTTTTTGCAACAGAGACAAACAAATTCCCCATATTTGTAGGAGCCATAGCTTGCAGGTTCAAATGGCTCCTGTGTTGGGAATCATTCCTGGCGTTCTCAGAGTCCTTGAACAACTGAGAGAGTAACCAACCCTCTCAGCAGGGGTGGCCACGGTGGGCTCTCTGCCGTGATCTGTCCAGGAACCTGCTGCTGCAACAACAACCTGAATTTGTACTTCAATGCAAATTTTACAACGTTGTTCCCAGCACCCAGGAGTCTGCATCAATCAGGAGAACTGAAGAACTGAAGAAAAGAATTGAGCTGTGCTGGCCAGAGACAAATCAGGCTCCAAGGCAGTGAGAGGCAGAATGTAGGTATTGCATGGGAGTGGATAACCTCCTCTGTATCTGAGATAATTGCCTCACTGAAATGGCATGTCACCTCTCTGGGATTTCAGAAGTGCTCTTTTGGAAGGCATCCTCCTTGCTCTAGGTGGCCCTGAGAGCCAGCTCACAGAACGGCCCTGGCCAGGACATGCATTGCAGCCCTTCCAGCTGCTGATCTCCTGCCGGAGATGCTCGGGGGACCCACCCTGTCCGGGAAGCTGCTTAGGCAGTTCTAAGGGCTCAGTGTCCAAATGCAGGGGGCAGTGGGCAAAAAGCCCAAGCCAAACTGCAAAAAGCTCAAATCAAACTGTCTTGGAAGAGCAGAACAAACTGCTGCTTTGGAAGCCTCAGTAACTTTTCCCACATCTGGGAAGCCCTGCAGAAGAATGGTGCCCTGTGTAATGAGGCATGAAGGGGGAGCTGCCAGACTCTTCCTCAATGTCTTTTTAGAGCTGCTGGTTTCACAACAGCCAAACTCAGCTCATATATTCCTCCTGTCTCCTTTCCTACTCTAACTGCTCCCTCATTCCTCAGCCTGCCCTCCCTCCTGCCAGCTGCTGACCTGCAGAGAGACACCTGAACATTTAGCCAGTAGCTTTCAAAGCCTTTTTAAGGGTTTTAACTGCTCACGTCCTGCTGACCCTAATGGAGCCAAGCAGTTAAATCCTGAACTTGAAAACCTAAGAAGGTCAAAGGAGGTTTAATTCCAGGTGTGTGGTGTTCTGAGGTTGTCCCTGTGCATGGCAGGAGCAATGGTGACAGTGTGTTTAGTGCACAAGCTGCCTGTCTGCTGAGCCTTTCCTTCAGCCTCTGTGGCACTAATTGATTAGCAGGGCCATCCATCATTGTGCTGCTCAAAGTACCAAACTTGCCCTGATTGCTGTGGGAGGAGAATGCACAGCACAAGTTTGTCCAGGTAGGCGTGGTTCTAGCAAGTACAACCTCTTGAAAACAACTGAATACGGACTTGCTTTCAGTCTTCTAACTGAAAAGGGTCTTAGCCAAATATGAAGTGACCTGGAAAAACCTCAGCTGCTGGAGAAATGGCAGAGAGGCTGTTTTGCGGGATAAGCTGGAAACAACTTTTCTATGGGAAGAATATTTACAGGCTAAATCTGTACCTTATTAGCATGGAGTGACCTGATTGCAGAAGCACTTGAATACTAGGAGTTTATGTGAAAGGGTCAAGTAAGACAGATGGCTTTAGTGAAGAATTTATGCCTTTAAAAATTTAATTTGCTAAGTGTTTTTTAGAAGAATTGCCTTCAAATTCCACTCTTCCTATGGAATTTCTCTCCAAGGTTTTACAAGTAGTAACGTTATCTCAATTTGAGCCAGCTACTGCTTTTAGCTGGCTGAAATGTGTACTGCCTTGTGAGGTATTCCCTGTTTTGCAGTCCTAATTAGACTATTGAAAGAGTTAATAGATGCCCATTTCAGAGGCTGCTTTCGACACCTTAATTGCAGTATAACTAATTCAAGCCTGTGCGAGGTGTACTTGTCAATGTAAGGTAGTAAAAGCAGCTTGAAAAGTGCTGGTAAATGTCTAAAGGATTCTCCCTCTGGTTGATATTATGAATCTTTCCAGTTTGTGTAGGAGTCATCAGTGGTCAGTGCTGTATTGGCAGGTCAAGTGTTGTAATTGACACTGTGTGACCTTCCTTATCTCCAAAAGCTACTCAACGATTTCCTTTTGGATTTTGAATACTTGGGTACTTCCAGTGAAGTCACTGTTTGATTTTATTATTATTCTCAGTCCTGGAACGAAAACAAGTGCTCGAAGCTTATTCCATCTTATTTGGTGTTATTTTTATATGTTCTGTTTGTTCTGCTCATGGACTTCACATAATTCAGTGGAAGTAAGATGATATATCCCCTCACAGATGAGGATATGTAAAGGAGGAGGATGCTGAAGCACCTTAGTTACTACTGGCATTTCAGACATTTTCAGATATTTTATCACTGAATTTCATTGCATATTTCTTGCCATTTTGAAATCGCAAAGAGAACTTGTATAAAGAACGATAAGACAGGAGATAGCAGCTTTCTTTAGTCTTTCAGTCATGCACATTCCTTAAAAGATAAAATGTGTTGCTGCTGGTTTTAGCTTTTACAAGCTTGCTGGTGGGTACAAATAAGACAGAAATTTAATACTGTGTCAAAGTAATATGACTGAACAAGGTTAAAGGGTCAAAAGGAGAAATGTTAATTTTCAGTATTCAATTAATCACCCCTTAACAGCAAGCTGATGATATGCTCTTTCATTTACAAGAAGAAATTGCTATTCACCTTGAGGGACTCAGAGCTGAGCATCCAACCAAACACGAGGACAGAGCTTTACAACTCTGCCACTCTCACTGTACCACCCTGTGGAACTACTGGGTGTACTTTACTCTGTGTGAGCTGTGTACATATCCTCCCCATTTGCCTCTGCTTCTAGTCCTGGATTTGGTTCAAGGTGCTGACTATGGCATAGATTGGTTGCTCTCCAGTCTGGGAAGTACCTGGTTCTCTGCTTTTAGCTGCTGCTGCTGTTGGCATGGCTGAACTGTGTCTCAGGGCTGACAGCACTGTCAGGCCCATGTCTGAAGTGGCTTCAGATGCATGGGTCTACTTTCCCTTTTCCAGATGTGTTTCACCAGCCCTCAGCCAGTGCTCCCTATTTTCCCCGAGTTTTGTTTCTGCAAACCAAATTGACCAAATTATGCTCAGGGGTCCAGGCTTGCTGATTAGATTGTGAAAAGCTGCCAACTGCATAAAAGCCTTAACAGCATTTTGGACAATTCCCCTGAATTTAAATCTTAACTGTGGATTAGCTGCCTTAGAGGATTAGGACTGTGATACACCAAATTTACCACCTTTAGATTCCTACCTTAAGTGGTTATGAGCTGAGCCTGGGTCACTGATGAATGTGTTTTGCTGCATGAGGCCTGGGTCCATGTGCTGATCTATCACCTGTGCCAATCCTTTCATGGACAGCTGTTTGCAGTTTAAACCTATCTTTCTGAACAGCGAAATCGTTGCCTAATGCACAACATCTCTCAGTCTCCGGCATTTATGCTGCTGTGATAAACAACGTCCCTAATTCCAAGTTAATGAATCGATGTTAATGAGCACTCATTGTCCACAGACGCCCACGCTCCTTCAGAGGGTGGAGAGAACAGTCACTTAACATCCCAGCGGCCACAGGAGGCAGAAGGGAGTTCTGCTTGTCTGCAGCTTTTTGTTGGAAGTTTCTCAAAATATTCTTTTTCGTTGCCTTAAGCTGACTCCCCAGCATTTCTTTGCTGTGCCTTCCTTGCAGCAGCTTTCAGCTTGCATGGGCACGTGGGCATCTAACACACACCCAGCAATGGCCTCTGTGCTTTGGGAGGTACTTCTGGCTGTGAGGCTGCTCTGTGCCTGAGGCTGGCTTTCTGACTCCTGCTGTAGGGTGATGATCCTGGTGAGGAGCTCTGCAGGGCAGTTCTGGGTTTGCTGGAGTGTGTGCGGGAGCTTAAAGCTGCTTTCATAGCTTTGGTAATGGGACTGTGTGGGAGGTACTGCCAAAAGAGATGAACCACCTTCACCCTGAGCTACCTCTGAAGGAGTGTCCTAGAAGACCTGGGCTTGTGGAGCTGAAGGTCCAGGTGCAAGGTGATGCAGTGTGGAAGGGAGTGACCCTCAGCATGTTTGAAACTGTCTCTTACAGCCTAATGTTGATAGTATACGGTTAAAATGATTCTCTGAGCTAAAAAGAGGGGGTGTTTAAGAACAAGTCTTAGAACAAAAAACCAAACATCAAGCTTATTGTGACCATACCATTGTCTTACGCGAACCAAGTGAAACTTTAAGCAAATGAAACATTAGCTCACTGCGGCCATGATATTGTTTTAAGCAAATCAAGTATAACCGGGGACTGGGCAATAAACCAGGGAGGGAGAAACGGGTATGATTTTGTGGTGGGGAGGACCTGGTAATCAGGGGAGTACGTAATTAGCATGTTTCATGAATATGCATAATGTAAAACCTATAAAATCATCTGCTTCCATACGCCTGGTGGGCACATGATTTGGGCCGATGCCCCGGTGCCCTCGCACGCCTCAATAAAGCACTGACATATAATTGCCTCTGAGTGGTTATATGTTTTCTGAATGCTAACAATGTGTTACACAGGAAAGCACTTCGGAGAAGTTTGAAGCACAGTATGCAAAGTCAGAGAGCACTCTGTTTCTAGGTAGCATAAAACAGCATTCACAAGCCTTGTCTCAGGCTTTGCATGAAGGTTTAGTGCACATCCTAATCTGTGGTGCTTCAACTGACAGTGCTGACAGTGTTTTGGGCACTTTCATCTCCTTGTTTTGGCAGTGAGTACATCCTGGAGTAAGGGGTCATTTTTCCTCCACAGCAACAAAAGAATTCTGGATGCATGTTTATAAAAGGTAAATCTCCCTGGGATTTATTCTGAAATATTTTGGGGTTTGTGCTTCTCTGTCCTAATATCCTGAGCTGGGCTTGAAGAATGAAAGTCCGTGATCCAGTTACACTGACTTGCAAAGAAAGAACTCTTCTATCCATCAATTTACCAGGTTAAAAAAAAAAAAAACAAACAACAAACTGAAAGATCTGTGAAGCTTTTTTTCTCCTTATTAGCAAGCATTTTTCTCTCTATCAGCAAGTCTCTGAGTAATTCTGCAGGTTTTGCCCCATTTTCTGTACCCCCAGATCTTTTCAAATCAGCTTAGAGGAGACTTCAGAGAGGCAAGGTTCAGAGCTGCCTGGTAAGTGAAAGTGTGTAGCCAAAGGCTGCCTCACTCTGTTCACTCTTTCTTCTCTTTGGGGAAAGAGAATGGAGCTGAGCTCCAGCAGTGATGGAAACGAGCACTTCCAAATGAGGGGCCATTATGAACATCAGTGCTTAAAGGAAGATGGACAGTGAGACTTGACTACTTCTTATAGACCACAATTTTGTAATTTATTCAGAGTGTATTGATTGCCAAGAAGTAGTCCCTGAGCCAAGTGGATTTATTTTTCTTTCTTATTTCCAGGTCTGTATTTATTGTTGCAGTAACAGAGGTTGTGAGAACAGCTAATACACTTGTTGCTGCACCAGAGTGAAGCCAGAAGGGGTCTTTATTACTCTGTTTTACCACTTGTTAATGTGGCAGGGAGGCTGTTTCCAGCAGGGCATGTCCACGTCTATCTATTTTCTCACTTAATGTTTAGAGCAGTTATTAATTGTGAAGTCACAATGTTTCTGCAGTGTAAGGTACGTCGTGTATTGTTGTAACTCTACTGGTTAGACTTGAGGTTGTCTGAGCTGTCAAAAGGACCAGGCCTTGCCTATATGTGCAGTGGAAAAGAGCTACATTAGAGGCAAGATGGTGGTGGGGTGGCAGTCACGCCCTGAAGATGGAGGTGGCACTGTGGGTTCTTTCAGTCTGCCCTGCCATGGGCTCAACTACAAAAAGATCCTTTTGTAATGTAATGGCAGGGAGAGTGTACAAAGAACAGAGCCAACATCTTCCTGGAGGTGTTTAAGGAAGAAAAGAAAGGCATCAGAGACAAATTACAGCAAGGGAAATTCTCATTAGTTATTAGGAAAGAAAAATCGATCATGACAGTGGTGAAATGCTGAAACAGGAAAGGCTAGGACA
>VYXC01009032.1:0-17472 GCA_013397175.1 Platysteira castanea
ATATGGAACTTTTAAAACACTAAAATTTCTAATCATTTTAAGGAAAGAAAGGCTCCTGAAGAGTAGCCTGTGCCTCTCTGGTCAAATATTTTAATCTGGGGTAAACCATGTTGCTAAACATACTTTCTCCCTTGGAAGTTATTTCACTCTTACTGAAATAATTACAGCAAAAAAATAACCTGAGTTGAATTTAACTCCAAAACCAACATTATTATTTTTTAAAAAATCATAATATAAAGTTTAGAAAATATATATTATGGATTATATATTGAAGAAAAAGATATTCTGGTAGAAATTCTGTCAATTTTTTCTATACTTTGTAATCCCATAACATAAGGATGAGTATATGAAGAATGAAAAACATCTAACCTACATATATGCATGCACACACAAAAGGAAAGCTGAAATACCAGGCAGGGATAAATTGATTTTTCCTTTGTTAAACTGGAATTATTAGCTCATTTCAGAACTAAAAGGCTGAGCTAATTTGAAGGAGTGAGAAGTCAGCTAAGGCAATTGATTTAGTACTTGTCAGTGCAATTGCTCTTCTTTTGTCAGGACAGTTTTTATTCACTTAATATTTTTCCTATATTAAGGTCATGATACCTTACTTGGCTGGCATATGCATAAAAGATTTCTGGAAAGCAGAATTCAGTTTTTCTTTCATTTATTTCTCTTGGATATCGTGCCTTCAAAGTCTTTTGCCCCTGAGTGTAATTAGCATGATTTTTTTCTAATTTTCAAACCCCTCTTCTCACTATGTGTTTGATGTGTGACAAACCTTCAAATTCTTTTATAATTTCAAACTCCGATTTTTTTTTCCCCACGTACATAAATGCTGGAGAAGTTTTATTAAGTAAAGACATCTATGAAAAATGGTTTACAAGGACTTACTTCTTCATAGTTGATGGAGTGATATGATAAAAACAGCTGACAAATCTAGAAAATCCTGAGCTTTGTGTAGGGACAATTCACTGCTAACAGTGACTCATTTTCTCCTCAACTTAGTTCTTCATTTCAAGCAATAGAAAAAGAACAGTAGTGGCAAATGTAGTAAATACAAAATTCAGATTAGGAAAGCAAATTTAGTGATTCAACCCTAGCTCACAGCATTAGTACCTTTAAAAGGTGTTTGCCTTGGTAAGTTCTTTTATTGTTCAACATATTATAATCGCAACATTCCCTGAAATGAATTTATTTTCTTTAGATTAATTCCTCATTTTTCAGCAGAGCATGCTTGCAGTTCCTCAGATGTACTTCTGTCTGCATTGGGAATGCCTTGGTTGAAGATACATACTTATGACTTCAACAGGAAAAGCATTGATGCAAATAAATTCGGTTTCCTCTCCCTTTATACTCGTAGTGAATACATGATTCTGTATTTCTTAGGAAGCATCAGAGTATATGAACCAGAGTGAAATAAATGAGGCAGATGATACCAGCTTTGTTCATATCTTACTCCCCATTTGTAGGGGCATTTCTCCACCAGGTTTCTTCGAAACCATAAACAATTTGAAGTAACTTAGTTAAATAAAAACATCCCAAACCTCAAACAAACAAAAAAACCCCTCACTTTTCTTAAGAACAGGTTACCCGTCCCTGGAAGATGCAGGAAGATTGTATTGCTAAGTGCTAGTCGAAGTCTGAGATCATATTTATGTCAGGAGGTTGATATGTCAAGAGGTCAAAGGAGATGATTCTGCCTCTCTACTCGGCTCACACGAGACCCCACTGGCGTACTGCATCCAGCTTTAGAGTCCTCAGCACAAGACGTGGACCTTTTGGAGTGAATCCAGAGGAAGGACAGGAAGCGGATCAGAGGGGGAGCACCTCTCCTACAAAAAAATGCTGACACTCTTAAACTACTTCTTCCTTACTGCTTCCTCCTTCTTTCTTACATGACTTAGGTTCATCTAAGTCCACTCCTATACGTTTTCTAACATGCTTTTTAAACATTCCTTTTTTTGCTAGTCTGCAGCTCCATATTACATGTCAATAGATATGTTGCCTTTTGTGGATGTTAGATGCTGTTAAATATCTGAGTTCTCTTTGTTCCTTCTAAAACCAAGCCAGTTTTGTCTAGCTCCAGTCTGCATTTCTTTAACTGGCATGTGGAATGTTGCTTATAGTGAAGAAATCTCCAGTCTAGCCTGTGTCCCAGCTCTTCTCATCCCATGCCTATAGTCCCCTGTGCTGCTTCCTGGATCTCCTGATACGAGGAAACCTCCTGGTATGAGCTCTCTGTTCTCACACCAGCCACATTTGTCTCAGTGCTGCAACATTTTGTTTGAGTCATAAATCTCATTCTAGAATAATTGCCTGCTACTGTCATCTCTATATAACTATGATCACACCATGCAAACATCAACAAAAGTTAAGGTCTAAGCCATAGCTACCCCATGTCAATTAGGAAGAGGATTTTTGCAGCTAAATCAAGCAAAAAAAGGTGCAGTCAGATGAAAATTTCAGGCAGAAGAAGCCTAACAAGTCCTGAGACTTCCAAAATCAGTAGAAATCTTGTGGCCTGTTAATACCAATGGCAGTCGTCTATTACAGGACTGCAGGGTAACAAAACTCAGGTTGAAAATATTTTTAAAAGTCTGTTTTGTTATATAATTGTAAGTAGTGTACTGTGTTTTCATCTAGTA
This sequence comes from Platysteira castanea, assembly GCA_013397175.1. Lineage (NCBI taxonomy): Eukaryota > Metazoa > Chordata > Aves > Passeriformes > Platysteira > Platysteira castanea. The sequence continues at coordinate 2,649 of VYXC01009032.1, forward strand.
GAGCATACTATAAAGTATAATGTCGGATTTTGTGCATTGATATAATGTTTATATAATTAGGCTTTAAAACAAAAATATATGTGCATATATGTCTTATCTTACTTTGAAGATATTCATGACTTGCTTTTTATTTGAATCTATATAGTCTAATTAATTCCATACGGAAAAGATGAGATAATAATATCTGTTTTGTTGTTTTCTTTTTATTTGTGACATCAGTAATTGTACTAGTGTGTTTTCCATCATGGTATGTTCTATGGAAATACATTAAAGTAGCATGTTTGTGGAAATTTATGCTGCATTTATCAAATGCTTTACCACATACTAACAATACCTATTTGGAATATTTGTTCTTCTTTGACTGTCTTTTGACAAGAATGACTGTTTCTGTAGGTGAATACTGGTGTACTGGAGTCTCAGAGGAGAAGGATGGTTATGTTGTGCAAGAGGAGGCACGCAGGAGGTTAAGGCTGAGGAGAGAGCAGGGGGGGCAGAGGTGTCAGTCAGACAGTACAATGCCACATAACAACTGTCAGAGACTGGAAAAATTGATGTCTCGGGACATTTTGGAATGCCTGGATGTGTGTGGTAGGGGGTGGGTCAGGTCTTAATTTGGTGAAACAGTGCCCTGCCCCCCATCCCCCCCAACCCCACAGTGTCTGTCAGCCATGGCGCACTGGAGGCAGCCCCTTGATGTCTTTGTATTGGTCCTAAAATCATGAGCCAGACACAGTTAGGTGATAAAAAGAGGTTACCTTTATAAGGATCCTTATGGTGCACAACACGCTGGATGGAAAGCGCCAAAGATGCACACGTAACATAAAATTGATACAATTTTTGTGTGTTTAGCAAATTAGCATAACTGACAAGAATCCCCAGTTAGAGACATAAGTGATGAGGTAATTCTTCCCTGGTTCTACCCTTTTCTGAATTCCACCCCCCACTTCCCCCTTAAATAGGAACTAAACTGTATGAAAAGATGTCTTGGAGAGCTGATGTCAACCTTGGCTCCCAGAGAGCCAAACCTTGGACCCCCAGGACTTGGAGTCACTGGGGAATTTATTTCATCTTTCTTGATGCCTTGAGTGGCTACCCAGAAACAGAGACTAGACAGGAGTAAGAGAATAAAGGCAGGTATTTATTTGAAAGGTCTTCAAAGGTACACCCTGGGGAGCCAAAGGCTACATTAAAAATGGACCCCAAGAAGGACAACAAGTCATGAGTTCCTCCCACTTTTATAGGTTTGGCTCATTTGCATATCAGCATAAATTTGCCAATTAAAACTTTAGCTAATTATGTAATTTCCTCAATTTCTTCACCTCTCTAGAGGCCCTCGTTTACACCTTTTGGGCCTAGGACAGTCTGAGTGTCCTTGAATAGCAAGCTCAGAGAGGCCCTGCCACATCCATCTGACACAAGAGAACAACAGCCAGCAGGCCACAACAAACCCCAGAGCCACACACTAGGCAATATAGGACCTGAAAAATACAAAAGTTAAAACCTAAGGCATCATTCTGTCTAATAGAGTGGGTAAAATGCTAGCTATGAATGCAATAATAGGCTACAGAGCTACAGAGCTACAAATACATATGTAAGGAATATAAAGAATATCTAAAAGCAAAAAGGCAAAAATCAATTTGGCATCACTCTTAGTGTTCCTAACCCAGCCCCTGAGTGTCTGAAAGACTGGAAGTCCCATCTGGGAGGAAGGCTCACGAAGGGCCAAGGGTTTAAGAAGGCACCAGGAGGCAAGCACATTGTTCTTCAACACTTCCTTTATCTTGGAGTTTTCTATCTGTTACATTGCTGGAACTCAGGAGTTGGTAGTTATATGTCTGTCTTTCTATATCTTTCCTGTCTTTTTGTCTTTCTCCCTTTCTTCTTCTTCTCTAATTCTCTTTTTATGGAATGTAACATCAAAGGGGTTTAAAGGTTGCTAAGATGAAAGGTCTAAATCTATGCTGTGATAAATGTTTTATGTTGTACTAAGTCTTTTGCCAAAATTCCTTGATTTTCTAGTACTTTGCCGGAAAAAATTTTTGTGTAGTTTTCACCTCTTGGGAATATCTGGCATCTCTCCCTTGAGCCTACCCAGAGCAGAGGAATCTCAAAAACGTACATTTACGTGTCCGGGGTGCTACAGCAGGTCTAGTGCCAGTATCCATGGTGGCTGCGTGATCAAAACACTGCTCAGAAGATGCAGGGTGCTGTGGTGGAGAAAAGCACCCCCTGAAAGACCCTGAACTTTGTCCTCAGGGTCTGGGCACACCTTCCTGCAAGAAGTCAATCCCAAACCCAGGCTGAGCTCGGAGACTCCTGTGGTGGCCTTGGGGCTCTGGCTGTTTGCTGAGAGGCGAAAAACAATGATCAGTCTAAAGGGGAGAAATGTAAAAAATAAATTCACATGACAAAAGTGTTTGTAGAGATCCCGATTTTGATGTAAGATGTTTACCTTGGTGGCAGGCAATTTGGAGCATTAAGCTGTGTAAACTTTTTATCTTCCAGCAATAATTAACTTCTTCAGCTTCTTCGTAGCAGTTAATCATAGGTTCCTCCTTTTCCACGTTCATTTCAAACCTGAAAAATGTGTTTACTTTTGTAATGAGTAACTTACATGAGTGCTTATATGAATGATACAGCACTGTAGTGACTGTATCTCTTTTCATTTAAGTTTTTAAAAAGAAAACCACCTCCCAGTGTTAGTCTTACTTTTTCTAAAAAAAAAGAACCGAAGTAACTTTTGCCCATAATCAGAAATTTTTGATTGATAGGTTTAGGGTGATTGCTGTAATTACAAAAGGGTGCAAAAAAAGTGTCTTATGTCTTCCATCGAATATTTTCAAACATTACGCAAAATAAAACCACTATTTACCTTTCTTTTAAATGTGAAAGTGATTGTGTGTTAATTCTTCTTTATTCTCTTTATTTGATTTTTATTTCCTGCTTTCCACATTTGATTTCATATTGAGTGACATCTGAATCCAAGACAACATGCCATGTTAAAAGAGAGTCTGATTTGGGAAAATTAATTCAAGTCATAGGCCAAATTTATTCAAACTTTTCTATTAATCTTTTGAAATGTTTTAGAACCATCCTACCACATTCGGTAACTTGCAGTCGTCACTTTTTAAGTTCTTGATCAAACTGTTTCAGAATGTGCTTGATATTTAGATCATGTTCAGTTTCTTAAATTTTTCCCTAAATACTTAAGAAGAGTAGCTAAACACATGCTGAATGATTGCAATAAATTGAAATTTAGGGTTCTTTCAGACTCTATTTATACTTGAAAACAAAAGCTGTGAAGGCAGTTATTTTTAATCACTTTCCAAATTTTTCATGAAAAGGATAGAACATTTTTTTATTTAAATTGTGTATTTTTTTAAATTTAGTGTGCTATTAGTCGAAAAAGAATTGCACCTAAACATTACTTGACAAAAAGGAACACTATCTCAATTTTTGTCTTGCCATTAATATTTCTTTCTCCCTGGGATTCTAGTACTGCAAACATCATCTATTCTTAATAGGTTCTTAGCTAGTTTGCTGAACATTGAAAATACCCATTTCCAAGTTTCAAGGCACTTTTATCATTAGAATCAATGCGGTAGCATACAACAGGATCTGTATCTCCTGTGAGATACAACTCTGCATCCAGTCTCCTGCATTGATGAATGGGGTCCTGTGCTTCATCATTTCAAAGAAACATGTATGTCCTATGAAGTCACACATATCACCTTGCAATCTTACTATTAGTAGTATAACTATTTCAGATTACTCAATTATCTCAGTTCAGCAGAAAAATTCCTATGTGAGGTGCTAAGAGAGGACAACTGGTTTAAAGGGTTTTCAGCATTAGCCTTAGTGGGAAAATGCATTTTATTTCATCATCCCTGCTACATGGAATGCAAGCTAATGCAATAAATTTGCATTCATCTTCTTGACCTTCCCTTGTACAGAAGAAACCAGGAGAAAATACCACCAACACAATTAGTTTTTACAAGAGTTTTTGTGGCTGTTATTTGGACTCCATAATAGAGGTGGGGGTTTTTTCCCCTTTTTGCATATTCATTCAGTTTCTCAGTGAAACAGCATTGCACTTAATTTACATTGGCTAATCAGAAGATTTTTGCAGTTTTGACTACCGTGCATAATACAACAGGCAAGATACTTACCATATCGCTACTAAAAAGCCTGTAGCGTGAGTTTAATCATGCTATTTAATTGTTAGGCTTAATTCGAAAATAATTGTTCACAGCAATTAAGTAAATGCCCCAATTTCATTAACAGACTTCCTAATTTGAAAGTACAAAATAAAAGTGCTAATGTTGCTTCATTAGGCTTGAATTACTGGTTCTAATACTACTTTTTTACTGTCTATCCAATTTCTCTCTGCACCAGACTATCAGCCTAATAACTGGTACTAGATTAGTAACAAGTTTCCTATTGTAGCATATTCATGTCCTAGCCAAATGTGAAGTGTTTTATTACAAAGGAGACTCAAGTCTATGTTTTAAATTTTAAGTATAGTCTGAAATTTAAAGAAATCCGAGATACAGCAATATCTGATAAAATGTGTAGGAGTTAATTGCTTTGCAGAAGAATATAAGTTTTTTCAAAATTTAATGTCCCAATACATAGGTGCTACTTGCTATATAAGAAACTGTATATGAGAAATAAATGGGAAGCAAAGAGATATAAATGTGACAGTTGGTAGGATGTAGTGATGACCGAAATAATTATGGCAGTGTCACAATATGTCGTTATAGATGCCATGTGAGATGTCATTAATGTCTTTAACTGTCAGAGCTATTGTTTCCTTACAACACTGAGAAATCATCTCACTTTTTTACCATATAACTGTAAATGTATGTAAGAAAGAAGAAGGATATTTCTATTTCAATCAAGATGATTCCTTTTTTGCATATAAAAAAATCAGTATTCAGTACCTTCATCATGCCATGGAGTGGAGAAAGGAAAATGTAAAAGAAAAAGTTGCAGGTAAAAGCAATAAGAAGAAATTTAAAAGATTGTAGAAGTACATAAAAGCACAAAATAGAAGAGCCCTTGCTTTTTTCTAAGTTGTCTTCAAGATTTCACTCAATTTCCTTTATTATTTCTCATACTGTCCTTTGCTTAAAATATAAGGATGATTAAAAATAGGTTAGCAAGAAAAACATATTGAGGTGGTTCTTATGAAATCCTGCCAGCTGTCTTGTGTGCTGATCATTAGTAGATAAACGTAGCATTGACAACATTTAAGTAATTATGGATTTAATATTTGCAAAAATATTCATATAGTTAGAGGTTGGGATTTTTTTTCATTTTGGATAGCAACATCTTGTCTCGGTCATGCGTGTGTATGTATATGCAAATTCTAAAGCTCATAAACAGGAAAAGAATAATTTTGATGTACTACTCTCCACCTAAAAATACAAAATCCTGATTATATGTATAGAACGTGGCTATGGACAAAAAGTTAAAATATGTAGAAATGTTGCAAATAGACCATGATGTTCATCTTGTGGGTCAAGAGGAGATGGAGAGAATTTTCCCTGTTGAAGGACAGAATCAAACTATTCTTGGTTCTGAAAGATAATATAGAAAAGAATAAATTCCTTGGTCTGGATTGTCTCCCCACAATATCCAGCCTTTCTGTGTTTTTGTCTAGGACCAGTGTAAGCCTGCACACAGGCAATAGTTGTGAGAGCAGTGAAGTCTGTATTCACTTTTTAGAAATGCTAACAGAGGTAGTAATGTGTGTGTATACATTTATACATATACTTGCTGAAATAAGTTCACCTTGGTTCAACGAAGCAGCAAAGCCTATCTTTATTTCTTTTGTGATTGTCACAACTCAGCAAAGTACTTCAGAATTTACTCTTACATTCTCTCTGTAGGTCCACTGTATCTAGCCAGATTTTTTTTTTTTTTAAGTCGAATGTAAATGGATACCACTTTAAATAATCTCCTTCCTAGACAGGAGCTGATTTTATAACTGTAGTCAGATGTGATTCTAGCTTCCAGAAGCACCAAACTAACCTGGGTTTTAATTAATTACTACAATGTATTAGTTACTACTACTACTACTACTACTATTAATTACTACTACTCAACTTCTTCTCTCTTCCAGGCTAGACCAAGGAAAAAACACAACACGTACTAAACCAAGTTTTCAATGCTGCAGTCCATCTTCTGTAACACACAAGAGTGAAAACAGAAAACTGCACAATTTATTCTTTTTATGTTGTTGAGTTTTAACAGCCTTTGACCTTTCTGGAGGTCCAAGAGTGTTGCTATTATTTTGTCTCTGTTTGCTGTTATCCATACCATGCAAGGAATTTCTTTTACTAGTCCATCAGCCAGAGATCTGTTTTATGCATGTATTTAATGAAATTTTTATATCATGACAGAAAAGTTATGATAATTAGCATAGCTGAAATTGTCTGTCAGCCCCCATCTTTGTGCATTTTCTTTAACTTACTCATTATTTCCTCATTTTGAATCTGTGAAAATATGGGTCTTACTATGTCTCTGTAGTTGGTTTGTGATTGTATCTAAGATTCCATGTAAACAGACACCTCTACAGTAACCCTTCCAGTGACCCCTACAGAACTAAAATTACAGCTTTTATCTTTCCTTTAGAGAGTTTGCAAAGTTGTTTTCTCACTTCTTTTCTTACCCCTGAGCCCATAGATTCTTTTTGACATGATTAAAATTAGTTGTATAAGGGGGAAGTTCCAGAATCAGGCCTTGTATCTGTGTACATGCACTCACATGTTGAGATTAAATTGCTTTTTCTCCCTATTTGTTGATAATTCAGTCATAGGGAGCAACACTACAAGATAAAGAAAGGGAAATAATAATATAAGCCAGATGGTACTGCAATTTCAAATGGGAAATGTAGAGTTTAATGTTTTCTTCTATTATGAATATGAAAGAAAGGAAAGAACCTTGTTTTGAAAAATGATGCTAATAGGACATTGCATAATATTTAAACATATATTCATAGGAAATGGATCAGAATGCAATCAGCTTTTGCTACTTTACTTATTATTAGATTTCAATTTGGATATCAGAAAGATATTTTATGATAGCCATTTTTTATGGTTTGTGTTACTTGTCATCTGTCTTGTGGAGAGTTCTTCCTTTTTTTCATCATTTATGTCTGATATTTCTAAATGAGAAATTTTGGAGGGAAGGATACCACAATATACTTTTGGAAAGTTGCAAAGTTGGTAATTTTAAAGGGGTTTTTTGGATAGGAATGAAAACTAAATTAAAAACAATGTATGTTCTCCCAGTGAAAATCTATTGAACACGAATATGTATTCTCCAGCAAGGGGGGACTTTCACTTGTGCTTGTATGGTAAATTGAAAGTTGGTCAGCTCTCTTGGCCCTCTCTTCTCTCTCATAATCATATCCCATGAAATTCCTCCAAGTAGGTCCCTGGGCAGTCCAAAGTCTGCTCTCATGAAATCTAGGATTGTGATCCTGGTTTTTGTCTTGTCCCGTTCTCTTGGGATCTTAAACTCCAGCATCTCACTGCTGTCAGGACTGTCCCTGACCTTCACATCCCCAGCCAGTTCTTGCTTGTTTGTAAGTGTCATATCAACTTCTCAGTCATCTGCATCAGGATGTCGTCACCAGTGCATGCATCATGTATGGATTGTGCCTTGCTGTGTTGCCCCTTTCAGCTGACCCTGGAGCAACAAAGCTGATTTGATTTCAGAATTAAATGAGATATTTTGGCAATCTGAAAAAAAAAAAGAGGTTTTTTTCATTTTCTTTCTTCTGATGCACCATGGGAAGCACAACGTGAGCCAGACTGTTATGTGACTTTTCAGTCACATACCTCAGCAGCAGCTTGGCAGGCAGGAGGTCCTACTTGCAAATGATGACTATCAAACCTAAAGAAAAAAATACTCAATGTCACTGAATGGTCATGATATGAAGCAGTTCATGACAGCACCATCATGACATCTTCACTTGCCTTTACACTGAAAATTACCATTTTACTGTCAAATAGTTTTTACAGTAGCTTCAGTAGACATTGTAGTAACTGACCTGTCAGTATCAGTAGTAGCAGGATGTGAAGGACTTGCTCTTCATGGGTCAAATTTCTTTAGATTAAGTGCTACTAATGTGAGAAGACTGCTGCAGACTTTGGTTATCTGGCAATTGCTGTGGAGCATCAGGATGACAGAGAGCTTACTTGAGAATTTATCTGACGCATCAACAGCAAACCAGTATTGAAATTTCTATTCCCGTGTTTACTAGCCTGTAGAAACATGATTTGACTTTACTATACAGATTAATGGGCCTGAAATGATGAGAAAATCATTACTTTTAAAAAAATGCTGAGGGACAGCTTACATAATTTGCCATGCTCGAGTCGTGCAGTACTTTGCTTACATAGGTTTCCCAACTGTACACAAAAGAGGAAACCTGCTGCCTGTTGTTCATCCTCTCCTTCAGCGATGTTTATAAACTCTGTTTTCTCTGATCATGTATGTATTGTTGAACTCACATCTTTACAGCTCTTTAATTCTTTGTTTAGTCCTGTAAGTATTAATGGTGTTGGTACTTTGCAGTTTTGGCTGATGAAATCTTACCTGAGCACTAAGTATTGCTGCAAATAATTACTTAATTTGTTAAAAATTAAAAAGTCAAAAAGCATGTATTTGGAAGAAAACATGATGACATTTCCATGTACCACACCATAATTTTCTATGTAGTCTATATCCTGAAGTAAATTTGAATACTATATTTTCCTCCTTACCCTCAAGATGGAAGAGCCAATGAGAGATCTGAGATTTCTGTGAAGTTTCTCTATATGCAGAACATCAGGATAGGCAGCTGGATGTCACCCTCAAGATCTTACTTGCTCCATTTATGAGTGCCAGTATTCCTACCTTCAAGACAGGGTGCACTGTTGTCTTTTTTATCTTACATATTAATGAAATTGTGAGGTATTGTATTTTGCTTAGGAGGTTTGACTTTGTACAACTTTAAATAAAATTTTCTTATCACAATTCTTCTACATTTTAATAAATTCAATAAAAAATTAAGTGCATCTTACAGGAAAATGTGAATTATTTAAGATAGTATATATTTAAAACAGAAATTATTGAAAAGAGGATTACAGAATAAACTAAACAAGTTTTGAAACCTATCTTGACTCCAAAGTTCTGTCTTTTTGATTGATTGTGGAACTATGTGTGTGTAGCTTTCTGCATGGTCACTCTTCTAATGAGGAGATAGAGATGCTGGTTTAGAAAGACTCTAGGAGGTGGATGATGGACTTCTAGAACTACTTGCTCTTACAGGTCACTGTATTGGTAAATGGGAGACACGATCGTGTCCATTTAGCACTATGAATTTATGCCACTGCCAGTGTTTGTTTATCCAGTGGTGATTTAAACAAGCTGTTCTCAATAAATTTTTTTTTTGTGCTCGAAAATCCTTGTTGAGTTGGGTTTTTGAGTGTTTTTTCCTACCAAGTCATATCAATACGATTCAGTCACAAGATCACTTAGATATTCAGCTGTTCTCTCTTTCACACCTAAGAAACCTCTTCCAACCCTTCCTAGCCTCACTTTAAATTCTCCAAACATAACCTCTTTGCCTTCCTTATTTCCTTTTCATATTTGACAAATGTTGGAAGTCTAGTAATGATTCTGTTCTTCATGGTCACCCTAGGAAATATGTAAGAGTACAGAAAAAAAACCCAAGAAGTTATTGGGGTTTTTTTGTTTAGTTTCCATGGAAACAAATACAAAAATAAATCATCAATTTTGTGCTTCCTTTCTTCTGACTTCTTCCCACCATCAGGGAAACCATATGAATGTTACCCCTCTTACTTCTATTTTTTGGTACTCTACTTCTTTGTCTAATGCCTGAGTTAATTTTGTGGAGGTTGCCTGGGGAGCTTGGCTGCAGAGAATCTTTGAATGGTGCAGAAGTGCACTGACTGCAGTGATCTTGGATGAGTAAGGATAGGGACTTCAATTCTGCCGGAGCATTTTATGTCAGAGGACTTGGAACTGATTTGTGAGGAGAGAAAGCAGAAAATATATCAGAAAAAAGTGAGTATACATTAGCAGGATACACAGAAATATTATGTTACAAGTACTATTGGATTGGAAATACACTTGGGAGAGAGCAGCTCTATCATGTAAGAAGCAAAACAGAAAAACTCTGTTCTTGAATAATTGTACAGTGCATTGCCTTGTACAAAAAGATATACTGTACAGAAAGTTCAGTTTTTCAATTATTTTCTTCAGAATAATGAGAGTTAACATTGCTCTTCACGTCTTCTCTCTCTGTTTGTGTTTATGTATTTGTAGACAACTGTATGCCATGAAATATGCCCTGAATATTTACAGCTAAAATGCTATTTGTGCTATCTGGTAAAGTGGCTACATAAAATGCTATCAAGTATATCTTATAAAACGCCACGATAAAAAGCTGTGGAATATACCTCAAAGAGTGATAATAAAATGCTATGAAATTTACCTCGTGAAGTCCTAGGAAACCTATGTCTAGGGGACTGATCAAACTGTGAAACAAATTAATTTGCATGGGATCTATTTTTGCAGTACTCAAATATATTTACTTAGAAACTAGTGTAATTTCGATCTCCCAGTTGGAAGGGCAAGAGGAAGGACAGCTCAAAGTCACCATTTTGAACACATTAAGAGAAGAAAAGACGTGACAGGGTGCTTGTCAAGGAGTGAGCTGGACCAGGAATAAATAGATAGGCAGAGTCAGACAACACTATAAAACACATTGTTCTTGTGACAGTACACATGAGTTCCTCAGACTGACCTAAATGCAGTTTATCCTGTCCAGGCAGGAGAAGAATAACCTTAAAAATACCAGCGTGTATCACCACATCATGGATGTTTCATTTGGAAAAAATCCACAGGTTAGCCTGTTGCTCTTTATAATTCATATTATATACAAACAGTAAAAATTAGGATTAATTTAACAGAAAGGACACTATTTCACACAGTGCCTGTGTTTCATAACTTCATTAGACTCTGTTTTCAGAGTCTGAAGTTGAGAAAAAAATTAGGACATTTTAAGAGAGATCTCATTGACAGAATGATAATGGTCTTCTTGTCTGTGGGTTTTATTATTCCTCTGTGCACTGCTCACAGTAAAGTACAGTTTGGTGATTTCATTCGCTGTCAAAATTTATCCTTGCTTTGTTTTCTATAGACATGTGATATAAGCATCTCCCTGAGGTCCAAATTTATTCCTGTCTTATAAGGAGCTTTTTCTCCCTTGCTCTTGTTCCAGCACTGCCAGGTATCCCAGGTGTCACTCCTCTATACTCTTCCATTCTAAGTGCCTTCACTATTACAGCAGTTACTTACAGAAGTTTTCTTAAAATTTTTCTCTCCCTGGAAATAAAGGTGACCCAGGATCTCTGCTGATCTCCGAAGAGTTGCATGATGCATGACATAAAACTCAATATTACCACTCAGGCAGGGAAAAGCTCTTCTGTTCACTTGATTTGAGCTAAATCAGAGTTGACGAATTTATGAGCAACAAGCCATTAATCAATAATGATAGAACTACACCTTCAGGATCAGTGTCAGCAATACAACACATAGACCACAGTAATACATATTTAGGAGGTGTTTATGAAAGACCTACAGAATTGTAAACACACCTCAATACCTAATTCCCCCAAACTGTAACATGAAGAGAGCACTGCAGACATGCCCCCTGTGGTGGGTAATTAGCATAAACTGGCCTCGATGTTAGTTGATATCATGGGTCTGTGTAGGGGCACCACTTAGGTCCATAGAGAGAGCTTCCCAAGCTAGTGGTTTGTTATATGTTTATTATAATCCCATAAGAATATATAAACTGTGGTATTATTTAAGCCTGTTAGCCAAAGTAAGCAAATTTCAGTCAGTTGTCTGTATTAACCCAGTAATTAACCTCCACCCAAAAAACCATTTAGTCTAAAAGTCCAACCTAGTCGGATTCCCCAAGCTCTGAAGATGCAGGAGGAAGTACGGCTTTGAAGTATTTTTTACTGGAGACAAAAAGACTATAATATGTAGAGAACTAGGAAGCTTAAAGGCAATATCATGAAATACAAGTCAAATACCAAGAATGCATTTACATAATACTTAGATTTTATTTCATGATTGCTTGGGTTATCTTAGGAAGACTAATACATTTTGTTTTCTGTTCACTGAATTTGCTGTTTCAAAAGGAACAGCTTCAGGAAAGCTGGAGAATTAAATCCCTTTATCTGTTTAGTGAATTAGTTCAACTGTAGGAGCAGTTGTATTTATCTGCTGGACTTTAACCAAGAGCTATCCAACAGAGAAGGTGTTTCTGCTGAGACCACTGACAAGAACGCCAACAGGGATACAACTTTCTGAGCCAGTAACTTCAAAGAGAACTGTGCTTTCATTTCAGCACAAGTTAAGGATGTATAGCCAGCAATTTTGCAAAAAGTCTGTGCCTTGGCATTACTTTAAACTATCTTCTGCCAAATGTTGTCAGCAGCAAAAACGTTATAATGCATAAGGGGTTCTTTAAGCAATAAAGAGATGTTTCTGGCACAATTTCCCACCTATAAATCTGAAAAAACCTGACTTGCTTCCCTTGAGGGTCCTTATAAGGCTAGGCATCTAAACTCAGAAGTGCTGAATCTATGTACAACGCCAAAAGTCAACTGCCTGTCAGAAAAAAATACAGAATAGACTTGTGTAAGCTCGTAAACTACATGAAACTGCCATCTGAAGATGAGGGAACATATGATAACAAAGAAATGTGTGCATGATTTGTGGCAATATGGTGTGGAATTGCAGTCCTGCTGAAAGAATAGATGACATAGATTTAAGGCTGTCGGCTTTGATGAAAGATTGAATGATACCAGGCAATGGAATATGTCTGTGCAGTTAATTTCCTTAGTGAATGAAGTTCTCTAAAATGTTGTTGTTTCTCTGAAGATGGACTGTAGAAAGGCTTTTGTGCTTGAAATCTTACGCTTTTTTCCCCCTATCAGTGTGTCTATGTAAAAGATTCTTGTCTCCCAAACAACCTTGTCCTTTGTATCACCAAAATACTTAAATAATCAATCAACAATCAGGACACCATTGTATCAGGCAAAAAATGGAAGCAAATCTACGCAGTGAAGAGAAATTCTCTGGATACATCAGTGATCTTATTCTGTGTGTGGATGTAAAATTCATTATTCGTTATCCAAAATGTTATCTACAGTAATCATTGAAAAACCTGCTTTATCCATGGTCAAACTTTTTACCTTGTTTTCTTCTCTCCTCAAATGACATGAAATTTATATCAAACCATCCATACAGGCTCTGTGCCTGCAATCTCATGAGATAATCTATGCATGCGAAAAAACCTAAGAGAAGAGTTGCATAAGGAGGAGAGCAACAGTTTTGCTATATGCATACATGAGATGCCTTAAAAAGGCCAAATGAATATATATAAAATATGATAAATTTTTACACATTAAAGCACATTTTAAACTATGAAACTATGTTCCAAGTGAAAAATGCATTTGAGAATACCATACCTGAAAAAAATTAATAGCATGTTGAAATAGAGATGCAGTCATGCTGGTAGTTTTCATGTGTTTCTGCATGACAAAAACTCATAAATATTAATGTCTTACAAAATTATATTCTATTGATCAGTAGCAGAATATGTTTGACACACTGAAGAATGAGAACAAAAAGGAAATTGTAACAATTCACATTGCTCAATGCATGACTAATAATCGTTTATTCTTTTATTGTTAATAACTATAACTTCACAAATTCAGTATCAAACAACTTTTCATTAACTTAATGAAAAAATTTTAAGAACACAGATTTTTAGATTAATGTCTCAGCTCTTACATGAATAATAAATGGAAAAGTATAATTTCTCGGTCTTATCTTAAGAAATTGCCTGGAGTATAAAGGGCCTTCTCCTGGAGTGCCATGTCAGCAGTGCATGTATGATTCTGGAGCTCTAACACAAATTTGTAAGTGCAAATTTGAAAGCAAATTTAAAAGAGTATGGCCCAAAAATCTCTACTCTAGTAGACCAAATGTACAACCATAAGCACACTGTCAGTGATTTATGAAACGGCAGAAGCTGAAATTTAAATATGTGATAAAAGCCGGTTTGTTGCCATCAAATACATCATTCAGGTTTCTGTATAAGTTTACTGTGTATTACGTAGATAAATTCATTTGTACAAAATCTAGTATCAACGTGGATCATAGCTTGTCTTATCTGAGACTGAAGCCTTTATCTGGTCAGTGATTTACCTTATCCCCAAGAAGATTTGCTAATAAGTTAAAGTGTACACACTTAGCAATGACTCACATGAATCAAAACTCACTGCAACACTTCAGTATAGCAGGGAAAGTTAATGACATTTCAAGTTGTTGCGGGACTCAGACAGTAGTAAGTAATAAAAAGAATGCACATAAAAATAATTATGTTGATTTCAGGCAAAATACTGACATTTCATTTATGAAATGTGGATCTTGTCAAAGGAGCTATGCAAATCACTTTTACTCAAATAAGGTATCAGAATGCAAACAATAAAACCAAGAAAGCTACCATAAATACTAAACTGTTTAAACCTAAATAACCTGAAACCCGTTATATTCTTCAGAGAACAAATTATATTTATTTCACTTGTATGCCTGCTGTGGTAAATGAGATTCCTGTGTTGTTCTTACAGGTGTTGGAAATGTAGGAGTGCTAACTCAGTAAGAACTCTCCTTGACTTGCCCATGCTGTGCCACCTCACACCCCCCCCACCCCCCCACCATA
>VYXC01009032.1:17484-39677 GCA_013397175.1 Platysteira castanea
CACCCACCCAAGCTGACTGAGAAGTGCCACATTGGGCATCAGGTGCCTGCACGGCTCCTCTGTTATGCATCTCAAGCTTCAGCATCATGGAAGACTCTAATGCTTACATGGCCTTGTGTACTCCTGCTTTCACTCCTGGAGTGAAAGGAAAGGGTGGAATTTGACTCATCATGAAGGGAAAGTTGTTGGATAGACAAAACCAGAACCAAGGCATTAGCAAACCATAGCAGCTTATGAAATAGTAAAAGCTGAAATAACCACGAATCGTGGGTGATACTGTGAGAGGCAATTAAGAAAATCAAAGCGGTCCTCAATCCATTCCATTTAGTTACCCTGATATCAAATATACAACAGTAAATGTAAAACAATGGTCCTAGTTTGGAATGGTAGAGGCTAACGGAAAATATACAACATTAGATTTGTCCAAGTATTTGTGACCTGACTGATCCCCAAATACCTGAAAGCATTTAATCCTGGTCTGAATGAAGGGTGGATCGTGTTATATCACAGCCAGCCTAGGTTGTGCGGGATCCATCCTAGTTTTCTGCACCCACACCCCAAACATTCTAATCACCCAAAGTTTGATCACCATTGTTAGTCCTAAAGCCATGAAAAGATTGCCAGAATTAGAAGGAAATAGTGCATCTCTCCTTCCAGAAGAAAGTGAGATATTTGGAAAGAGAAAGCACATATACAAGATATTGTTAAACAGGAAGAAATCACTGAATCGCAAAGAAAAACACTTAAGACAAAAGAAAATCATGTGCCTGGCATATATTGGAAGCTGAATGATTCTGAAGCCAGTAAATTTTGCTAATTTTAGAGGGAAATGTAGCTTTTATTTTTACTTTCATGTCAAGGAAATAAAATCTCATCATCTAATATTTGAGTGAGGACTCCTGTTCAAAGAATTATGAACCTCTTTAAAAGTCACTATGAATATAAAATTGAAGATCCAAGTCAAAGAAACACAAAATATACACAATTGAACACACATTATCTATAATAAAATTAATAATATATATATAGAAATTTTCATCAAGAAAGAACAGACGGCTAGGTCAAAACATGTCGTTGCCTCTGGGAAAGCAGAACATGTTCAGGGACCTAATAAATGTGTTAGCAATAGTTCTCAAAGCTGCAAACAATAGTCCCTTTATAGAGTTAATGGTGTTATAATTACTCTGAACAATTTTTACAATACTACCGTTCACTCAAATAAATAACAAACTAATGGATGTGGTGGCTAATTTTTTTTAAAGCACTGATCTGTTAACATTAACCTCTAAAATCAAATAATCATCCTGATTTTCATTATGTATCCATTATTAAAACATTAGAGCATTATTAAAATGCTTCATATGCATCTTTTCTTTATCCTTTTTTTGTTTGAATCTGGAACTCTTGCCCTATTCTTTCACAGTGAGTGTCTGTACAAGTGGTTTAAGTGCCTCTTCTGTCTTTTCTTCAGAAGTGCCTCCTGTGTTCTTTATTCTGTTTCATTTTGCAAGTTTCTCATATATCACCACTTGTCTGCACCTTTTTCCTCTACATTTCTTTGATCCTCTATTAACTTCTTTCAGGACTAACTCTTGATTAGGGAGTGAATCAATGCTTGCATGTGTCAGAAACTGAGGTTGCAGATATGCCCAAGCCTAGATTTTCCATGCCTACAGTTTTTAAGGCATGCCTGTTTTTTTAGGCAGTACAAATGGGAAGCAGAATACACAGATTTACATCCACCAGCCTTAGGCACTCCAGTCTAATAATGGAATACCCTACTGGATGCGAACACACAAAAGATAACCTCCAATAGGTGCTCGGAGGAGAGACTGATGAGCTTTCTCATTAGACTGCTGTGGGAATTTGCACTACAGCTATGACTATAGTGGTATACACTTTATTTTAATGGAAAGAAAAATTATGTTAGAAGAATGCAGCTTCAGTTGCTGCATCCTCTGTAAAACATAGCAAATCACACACATTCAATTTGGCAGTGAGATGGAAGATAAGCACAGAATAGGCCAAAGGAGGAGTTTTGGCTAGTCCAGAGGTATATAGCAGAGAAACAGCTAGGCTAACTCCATTCTGTTGCATTTATTAGTTAACCTGGCCCTACATATAACCAAAAGAACAACATATTTCTGGAATAAAGTAACACTTTAAACACCAGACTGTTAATTGTGTTTTAGTAGGAAACTCTTACTCTCACCAAATCCCA
The DNA here is from genome assembly GCA_013397175.1 of Platysteira castanea. Lineage (NCBI taxonomy): Eukaryota > Metazoa > Chordata > Aves > Passeriformes > Platysteira > Platysteira castanea. The sequence goes on from VYXC01009032.1 coordinate 19,706, forward strand.
TTTCTATAGCAGCTTGTAGAGACTGACAAATATCAGCGGTCAGGGCACCAACTGTAGCCTCAGATTTCACAGCTGTGTCTGATCAGACATGCTTAGGGAAACCAGGCAGCTCCATAAAATGTTCTCCCAGAAAAGGCATGGGAGAGTGAAATATTTTTGTTTATGGAGTGAGGAGTCCTTCCTCTGGTAAGCTGGGGAGTTTTTTTTGGTTTTGCAAGTGTTTGCTTGGTGGTATTGTTAGGGTTTCTTGTTTGTTTTTTTGGTCTGATGATATTTATTGCCTGTCTCAATAAGGCAACCTATATTTCTGTTTTCAGTTTAAAACTTGGTTCAGTTGCAGGAAGAAGTGAAGGAAGAATCATATTTGTGATAGTCCATTTTGATTTTATTTCCAATGGTCACCAAAGCAGGCTAATAATAGTATTCGGTTATAAAGGTCTTAAAATCTGTTTGTAGTCTGGTAGGTTAGTAACTGAATGCAGTTATGTGGTCCAAATATTTCTCCTGGTGGAAAAGGATCTTTCCTGGTGGAAAACCAACTACTTGCTTTAGGGAGATGTGTAAGTTAAGGTTTTTGCTGGAAAAGAAGATTATTTTATATCCAAAGGTATCGAAGATCTTAACTATAAGATCTACCGAAGCAGGAGAGGAAACTAGGCTCTTACACAAGGTTGAACTTGTATCCTGTGTTGGGTGCCCTTGATCTCCTGAAAGACAAGGCAATTTCCTTTTAAGAACTACCAACTTCAACTTGCTTCAAAGCCTAATCTTCCAGAAGCAATTGTATAGAATAGGAGATTTTTTAGTATGTTTATTTGTCATGTTGAAGGGTTGAAGCCCTTTTGATTGAAATTTGTCTGTATGGCAGTTACGAAAATCTGTTTAATGTTGTTTCTGACACTATATAGTATTAGTGTATATGATGAGACTGAAGTAGTAAATATGCAAGAAATGTCTGCTGATCTATACAGCCAAATTCCTGAAAATTTAAAAGAAGCAAAAGAGATGGGAGAAATTGTTTTCTTTCATTACTTCACTATGCAGTGTCTTTAGTTAGTTGATGTTCTCTGTATTAAATTCTATAAAACATGTGCTAAAATTTCTAAGGGAAAGGTTGATAGTGTTATTACATGTGGATTGTAGTGACTGATTTACAGATACTTTTTCTCATAGTATTTATATATCTAAGAACTAGAGGGGTTTTTCTGTTTTGGTTTTTTGTTGAAATATATCTAGATATCTATAAGGAATTAAGCTTTTAGATGCTTTTTAGTATCTCCCTAGGTCTTTCTTGTATATATAACCAGATAAATCTGATTTTAGTCTCCTCTGTGTGCTGAGAAGATTAACCTCTTTGGTAAAAGGAGATAAAGTAAGGGCCTAAGGAGCTGGGAAGATTGCTTATATACAGTTGTGGCCATTTCCTTTAGTAAATGTGTTTCAAGTTACACCTCAGTTATGTAGTGTAACATGAGGTGCATCCTTTTCCTTTTTTTTTTTTTTCACTCAATCTTTTTCTGGAGATGTATGAGATGTGCTCCCTTCCATGTTGGTGTGGACCCCTTTAACTGTGAGATACTAACTGCCCTAAACAGAGCTGTTGCCTAGAAACCCTGTTTTACCCAGGTAATGTAGCAGAAAACCTAAATTCCATCTGACATTAGCGTAATCATGTCTGCCCTGTGCATACACGTGAAAACCGAAAGATGCTAGTGCTTAAAGCATGTAATGTCTGTTGTATTTGTACTTTCAACATACACTTCCTCTCTGTGTGAGTACATTGTAATAACTGTACACTTAGTCTCCATCCACTTACAATATCCTTGTTGAAACATCTCATTTCTCTTTGATTTGTATGGCCTGTAATAGTAGTTATTTTCCATTTTTTTTTAAGAAGTGGTATTATTCGTTTTCTTCTGACACTCAAGATATTTATGCTTTTCACTTTTTCCTTTGAAGCAAAAAAGGCATGAAGATGTATTTTTAGTTGTTTAGAGGGCAAGGTGGGAAATAATTGAAACACTGCAAGGATTCTTCTTGTCTCAGCATTTCCCTTATGTGACCTTTAATAAGAAAGAGTTCTCCTTTGCTATAGAACCCTGCCTAGAAACTGTTACAGAATGACAGGACACAATTATTACCTCACACAGTCTCTGACTTAAACATAATCACTAAAAAAAAAATGTTTACCAGTTTACAGGGTCATAATGGAAAATATTTTATATGTAGTCTTTTGTGTGCTCTTTAAATAAACTGCTTAGCATGTTCATTAGAATAAACTGTCTTAAGTTTTCTTTCTGCTTATTAATCAGCTTTTACATATTTATTTAGCACTTACAGGAGCTTAACAAGTCTTCTTGCTTGTCTTACTGTTTTCTGGGGTAGGCAACGAGTCACTTTAATGTCTTGATATCTTTTGACTATTAAGTGGCTGATATCCTCAGCAGAGAAGATTTTGCTGGTTGAATTGTAATATTCTTGCTTTATATATAGAAAAAACAATAAGCACGGGGACCAGACACTTAAAATTTTTGACTGAAAATTCAGTTGAAAGCAAACATGGATAGTCTGTCATATACATAGCTAGACTGAATGCCTTTCAGAATCTTTCTAATGCAGTTTTATGGCATTTTTAGCAACCCCAAAACTTTTACAATCATGTCTAGAACATGGTCTGGACTATCCAGGTTGCATTTTCTCTTGCTAGGTAAATACATGGTTTATTTTCTGAAATTGTTAATGTAAGTGCATAATGTATTTTTTGATGGGGTGTGCGTGGTTTTTTTTGTGCTTTGGCTTTGTTTTTTCCCCAGTGTGCTAGACCTGTACAGAGTACAAGGAACTCTCAGATTGGCTTATGTAGTAGAGGCCTAAAAACTAAAGGGAAAGCTTGAAATTTTTCTTGTTAATTTGACACTTCTAGGCTACTGAAACTTGACCAAAAATATTGGGACTAATTATCCTATAATTAAATTTTAATTCCTGTCTTAGTCATAACTCCTTGTTGAAGATGATTGGAGATGCTCTAGATTTGGGCCTAACTAATACATTGAAGGTGAATTTGAATGAGCTTAGTATTTGAGTTTCTGGAGTAGTGTCTTCAATACTTAAGAGTTAAGCTTAAATACAGTATTGTGAATACCCTCTAGAGCTTTAGCAAAAGCTCCAAGAAGCCTTTTATTTTTTGGTATAATTTCTAGAAATGCAGAGAGTTTATTTTTGCCAGAGAAATTTAATCCACCTTTTTTTAAAAGATTGTTTTCATATGGAATTGCTCCTTTAAGACTTCAGTTCCTATTTACTTATTTCAGTAAATACTGGTTTGTAGAAAAGCATTATGAAATTACTGGCTATACTACTTTGCAGCCTACTTAACAAGCTGCAAATTTTAGATTTTTTTCCTTAGTGCTGGAGTCTTCTGAAAACATGCCCTGATACTAACACTGAATCTTTCAGAAAATATGGCTTTAGTAATTCTGTCTGCACTTTTGGCTGTCTTCACCACTGCTTTAATTTGATTTGGGTCAAAATCTTTTTTTCCCTTTAAAATACTTCATTAGGATTTTTCTTGGGAGTTTTTTTATCTGTTTAATGTGGGTCTTGAAACAGATGTGAAAACACATCTCTTTCAAGGCAGTCATATCAACACATCAAAAACAGCAGCAAAGGGAAGCACTCTGATGTTTTTTCTCTATATAACCCCTATGCTATCAAGATGCATTTGAAGTGTATGTGCCATCCTATGGAAACTCGAATTTTCTCAATATTGACAAAGCTTTCCAGCTGTGTTTAATGCAAAAGCCTGACTATTCGTACACAGTCCTAGCTATGATGGCACACTGCTTATTTGGGTGGAAATACCTTCTTACGTAAAAATAACTATGATGTTTGGCACAGTGGTTCCCTTGGTATTAGTAAGGCTGAAGCTCCTTACTAAGGCAGCAATGAAGCTGCTGAAGTAGGGTCTTCCAGGGCCTCTGTGGCACTGTCTTTCTTTCACTTCTCTCATGTTGTTCATCCCAAACTGCTGGTCTTGTGCTCTGTGCCTGTGAGCCCTGATAGAATTGTTGTGGCAGGTTCATGAGGCAAGAGACTGCTACTGATATGCAATTAATCTTTCTCCCCTCTAGTTATTTTTTTGTGTTTTGTAGATTTGATTTTGTACTGTTTAGTGCATATGAGACCGGACTCTTAAAGATTAATGGCTCAAAGCATTTGCCCATTTGTGGAGGTGTCAGGGTGTTTTGCTGGGGCCAGATTTGCATCCCTGGAGGGAGGAGGTGAGTTTTGGGTGTGTAATGGCCAGTCTGCATAAGACAGAGAGTGAAGTTTCAAGCTAATGAAGTTACATTTAAGAGGCAACTTCTGCGAGGTGACATGGTTCCATGCTAATTGCTCTCCCTTCATGGGTTTTGGACCTTGCATTTATGCAACTTTTTTCCAGTTTCCTTTAAATGTATGGTTTTCTTTTAGTTGACTGCCCGTTTCTTTAATGCAGACATGCTCTTATTTTCTGCTAGTTCACAGCACTTTATAAGGCAAAAGGTTGGTTATAATATTTAGTACAGTACAAGAGAATAACCTTTATGATCAAAAATACTGATCAGTTGGACTAAAAAACCCAAAGCAATTAAAAGTATTTAGACATAGGGGCTATCCAAGTTTCCCACATATGTCTTCAAAGAAATAATGGTTTCTTGATAGAGTATCAGAAGAAAATATTAATGAGAAAATGAAGCACAGAAAATTGAATTATAGGTCAATGTTCTTCAACTGAAACAAGAGCTGGAAGATCTACTGATTAGATAGAGTTGTGACTTCAAGGATGAGCTTTAGAAGAAATATGGGGAGTTTAAAAGGGACATCAGAAAGACAGCCTCCATGATCTGTAGTGTGTTGCATAACTAAATACTTAATATGTAAAGCATAGGGGATTATTTTCTAAAATATTAAACCTTTCAGGAGAAAATAACCCCTCATTAACCTTTTAGAACTGCTTGGAAACTATGGCCAATATGTAGAAATTTCTATGAGACATCTTGCAATACACCTCTGGAAACAGCCCTGCAGTACTGGTTAATAATACTGTATTTGATGGATGGTCCACTGATGTCTTCATTAGCACTTATTTCCAGATAGGGTAAGTAAGAATTTATTTTTTTTCCCAATTCATATACAAATAGTAGAGCATATACCTGTAATTGGCCACTATTGAGTGTATTAAATGCAGTTTTTTCCTATACGTCTCATTCTACAATATTGTTTCCCTCCCCTGTAATTTTTACTCCAAACTCTTCTTATTAAATATTCACCTGAAACTATGGAGCAAAAAGTTTCTGCTGAAGGGAGACAACATGCATTAAGCTATTATTATTAGTCAGATTTAGGGGCAGATGCCTAGAAAGATAAAAATTAATTCTTGTCATGACTGTTTTGGCATCAATAAATTTTATTGTTTTTACTTCTCAGTCAGCGGGGAGAAAGGAATGCTACTTTAAAAGACTGCTTTTAGCACCTAGGTTAATACAATACACTGCTTCAACTGGAAGATGATATATAAAGGTGTAAATACTTTTTAAATGGTGCATTAAAAAATCACTGAATCCAATAAGGAACTGTTTCCTATTTCTGCTTTCGGGTGGCTCCCATAAGGGGAGTAATACAGCTTCAAATTACTCCAAAGAGGGGAGAGACTTATCAGTATATAACACTATATAAATATAAATATTTATAGAGGCTGGTTGGCATATGTTGCTTAAACACTCTGTTCTTCTGGAAATCTCAGCATTGTGGAAGTAGTCTACATTTGAAGATGCTTTAGGGTCTGCATTTAGGTAGATTTCTCCACTTCTTTAAACAAGTCTTTTTGCAAGGGTGTCTATAAGAAGTTAGATCACTTTCAAATGTATTGTTCAGGAAAGTGGATTTCTTAGTCTACTTCTATTATCTATCCTAAAATTACTGTGCTGTCATTCTTTAGGACTGATCAATAGGTATCTCATAGAGCTGTAAAGGGGTACCTTTTTGCTGGGTGAAATTTTGCTACAGTGAAATATGACTCTTGCAAACACTTGTAGGTCAGGGTTTTTTTCCCCTGTGCTGAAGATGAAAAAGAATAATAAATCTAAAATTGAGATTCTCTTCATGCAGTAGAGCAGGTTTGCATTTCTGGCCTCTCTCTCTTTCCTTGCTTAAACTTTTTATCAATACTCTTGGAAAATATCTGAACCTTAGGCTATATAAAAAATTTCATTTAATCATCTGGGTGATGCCAAACTTTTGTTGACATCTGATTTTTCTGTGGTATTTTTGCTTTGAGAAGTATTGTTTTGGGATGTTATGCTTATGCCTATACTGGTAAATTATACACGTTTGTGGGTATGTCCTGAGTACAGCTGTACTGTGTCAGCTAGCCTTAATGCCAGAACACGAAACTCTTAGTCTTTAAAAATATAATTGCTGTTTCTAAATTGGCATTTGGGAGTAGTTTCCGAACATTGCCAATTCCTGAATTGTGCCCAAGAATAGTTTGGGAGAGCACTCTTTAGTCCAGGCCAAAAACAATGCCAGACAGGACTGTTGTAACAATTAAAAGGACAGATAATTGAATTCCAATGCTGTGGAACACTTCCTAGTACTGCTAATGAAATAGTACATGTCTAGCCAACACAATAAGCTAAAAAGTGTTTTGGTTTTGTACATTGCAATGTGTCAGTTAAATTTAGAATTGGCACTTATGGGCGCACACAAACTGCCTTAATAAGGAAACATGTAATGCTTTAAACTCTAGACAAAATAATTGACACATCCTTGAACAGTTCAGCAGTTCACTTGTGTGGCAAATCAACTCATGATTTTGTAAAATAGCATGTTTTCTTTGTTTTCATTTGTCTTTCATTTGTTTTCTGTTAATGTTCTGTTTCACTACCTTAGTCTATTTCAAATGTCAGAGAGCTAAGATTTGCAGAAAAGTACCTTTAGACTCAGGATTAACCAATGGAGAATGTATTGCAAATATAATCTTGCTACTTATTGGTATTTTGTTACTGCTCTAGGTCTTTTAAATGTGTTCAGTAGGAACAAAAACTGAAACCTCATCTTCTGTCTTTCAGCTACCAACATAGGACAATATAGATCTTCTGTAAAATAGTGATCAAATCTATTTTCCCAGTGCTGTACAAATTTCAAGTGTTTTGTTTACATAGTATGCATTCATGTTCAGTCCTTAAATGTTCATCTTTGTTTCTTGAGCACATAATTGGTGCAAGAAGAATTTTATAGTGAATAGTCAGCTGCCGTAACGGATACACTGCTATCATACAGAATTTTTTTTAAAAGTAGAAAATGTTAACCTTGTTGTGGGACTTTGTCTTTATGTGTTTGTACCACAGAAGCTTGTCATCCCTGCTCTGCATATTATACAGACATTAATTTTCTCTTTTTAAGGGGGAAACATGAGATTGTTTTCCTGACTTTTTCTGAATGTTTGATATAACTTAGAGTCCCAAAATTTCTGTGAAGAGCTGATAAACAAGAATGGTCTGGAAGCAATATGGGTTGATAAATGTATGGCTTTCAATTAGCTCTTCAGTGGATCATCAACTATGAGAGGCAGAATATTTTGTGGGAGGGTAGATTTATAATGCAGTGAAAACCTCAGCCACCAATATAGTTTTCTAACAAAGGATTTCTGAAGTGATAAAGGGCCACTTGGGAAAAAGATCTTTAAGAAAGGCAGGAGAGAAAGGAAAGATTTGGATATGGTTTTATGATGATTTAAATATACTTTTACAAGATGCAGTCAATCACATTTGCAGTGTCAGCCCCAGCACCAGTGTCAGTCCTTGCTCTGACTACAAGCTACCTGTGTAAAATAAACAAAGCTTGAGCTGTTTCTCTTGACCAAAAGCAATTGTACAAGGGATAGTACTAGGAACCTCCTTTGCAAGCACGAGCAAGGAGACTCAGAAAAATTAGACCATCAGTGAGCTTGAGGAGAAAGCTGGGGGCCTCTGTTTACAACAGAAATGCTAATTGGTTTGTGAAACTGCACTTCTTTGGCATTGCTCTGAAAAATATGGAGTCTGCCAGAAACAGGCTGCTGCAGAGCTTTTTTTTTTTTTTTTTTTTTTTTTTAATAAAGCAAAGAAAACAAACAAAAAAACCCCCCTCAGGCACTTAGAAAAAGTTATTTTGTATATACAGATCAATCCATATATCTGGAGCAAGAGCTCTCTGTTACAGACTTATGTATGCACTTGTTACGAATCAGCACTTCCCTGGTTGCTGTCAAGATGTTTTTAATCTCAAACTGGATGGCTTGACCTCAGGATGCTGGTCTTTTGTATTCCAAATGCATAGACACTGCCTAACCACAGCTGACCTCCTCTCCAGAGACTGATAGAAAGGTGAAGGAAGGTAAAGCACTCTTAGAAAGCAAGCAGATCTGTTTGACACCCAGGATTCTCAACATAATACTACATGAAAGCTACATCAGAGACTATCTGGAAGGAGTATTCAAGAAGGTATTCACAGCAAGGGTCTGGAGCAATAACTTCTAACCTATCCCCTCAAATGAGTTGTAGTGTTGCATCAACATCCTGTGGAGAAGTATAGAAACAGTCCAGAGAAATTGCTTCGGGATTTTTGCATTTAAAATAGCTTATATTCAACTACAGGGGATAAATGCCCAGTTATTTTACAGGAGGTGGGGTTTTATTTAGCAGAATTGGGCTGTCATTAGGATGCTTGAAATTCAACAAGCAGGAAAGAGATGACAAAGGAAATGGTATCTTTTGGCATTGCTGTTTTGAAACTTTAAAATGCATGCAGTACTGAAAAAGTAAGTTGTTACATATTGGCAACTAGTACTGCAGTTTATTACTGTATATCCTGTAAAACAAGTTGGCAGTTTCCTAGTCAGACTTGGCAGTAAGATATTTCACTCTTCATGTGAAGCCTTCATTTTATCAGAGTATAACATAATGATTTAAGGAGTTATGACATTCAACATCACTGATTGTGAGATCATTTTAATAATTCTCTTTATGTCAGGATAAGAAATTTGTTAACTTTATTAATACCTTATCTTGCACATCCGTCCTCATGAGCTGACATTTTGTGAAAAGTAATTAATTAAAATTCCCCGTTTTCTTTTTTTACCCTTCTAGGTGTATTAGGTACAAAGTTTAAAATCATACTTGTAATAGTGGAGGTTGGCTAAATGAGAATTGCCTTTAAGATTCTGTTCATGTGTGTCTTAATAGCATACTGTTTTTTTCAGGTAACTCTATTTCTTCTTCCACCAGTTAGCAGATGAGGATAAATAGACTGAAACCCCAACAGAATAAATGATGTTCAAATGAAATAATCCTGTGTCAGAAGAATGAAGGGCAATGGATTTAGAATGTGAATTCTTTCTGTTGGAGAGTGTGAGGTAACAGAAACATAGATTTGATGGGCCAATCTGTCTTTGATGTGTAGTGGTGTCAGGGCTAACCCCAGCCAGCAACCAAGCACCATGCATGGTGCTCACCCAGTGGGATGGGGTAGAGAATAGGAAGGGCAAATGAAAACTCATGGTTTGAGATAAAGTCAGTGTAATATGGAGAGCAAAAGCTACAGGCGCACAAGCAAAGCAAACCAAGGAATTAATTCATCCCTTCCCATGGGCAGGCAGGTGTTCAGACACCTCCAGGAGAACAGGGCTCCATCACATGTAGCAATGGTGATTTGGGAAGACAAATGTCCTCACGTCAAACATCCCCCTGCCCATTTCCCTCTCCTCCCCCCAGCTTTATAAACTGAGCATGGTGTCCTATTGTATGGAATATCTCTTTGGTGTCACCTGTCCCATTGTGTCCCTTTCCAGCTCCTTGTGCACCCCCAGCCCCCTTGCCAGTGTGGCAGTGCTAAAAGCAGAAAAGGCCTTGACACTTTGTAAGCCCTGCTCAGCAATAAAAAAACATCCCTGTCCTATCAACACTGTTTCCAGCACAAACCCAAGACACAGCCCTGTATCAGCTATGGTGAAGAAAATTAACTCTTCCTTAGCCAAAACAAGGACAAACTGCTAGCTTTAGGTTCACTCAGACTTATTGTCTAATATAAGAGGGTGTGATGGTGTTTTTGCCTAGACATGCATTATCTAACAACCCCAGGTGGAACAGGTCATATAAATTATATAGACTGTTTTATCATCAATTTGAAATAACTGAGAAACCATTCATGCTTAATTTTTTTTAGTAATGAAGCACACTTAGAGTACTACTTCAATAAGATAAAACTTAGAAATTCCCATTTCTTTCATTACAATTTTGGTCTTTGTTAAGAAATAAAAGAGAACACAGAATAATATTCGATGCACACCAAACATGTTAAAATGCACTGATTCTCCTTCAGCCATTTGTTCTTCATGGGATGTGGAGTGGGTGGGGAATGGATGGGGAGTTGGAGACACTTTCATATAGGATAGTGTTTGACTGAAGTTTAATATAATACTTGATCCCAATTTAGGCTTTCAGATTTATCATGTGTTGTGCTACTATACTTGAAGCAGTTTCTGGTTCCATTAAGAGCACAGATCCCATGCTGTTTCTCAGGGAACAGAGGGTAAATGGTGAATATATCTTGCTGGTTACAACAGCTCTTGCAAGAGGAAAGATGTATCTCATCTTTGAAGCTTATAACAGGAAGGTTTTTCTGCATGCCAGTCTTGTCAGCTTTTCCCCTCTGCAGTAGGAAATGAGTTTGGAGGAAATTATGCTTGCTGTGGAGACCCAAACAAGTATGTCTACTGGGTAAAGAAGTGAAGCAAAAAGAAAGCGTGACAGAGGAATATCTCTTAACTTGAAACATCTTGGCCTTCCCTCATATTACAGTACTGCATTGTAACTGCAAGTGCTACAAGTCATGCTACAAGCATGACAAATGATGCCACCCAAAATGCAAAAACTTAGAAAAAAAACCAACTTGCTCTGCAGTTGAAGGAGCTCTAGAGTTGTGTGCTCTTAAAGAATGAAAGTTCTTCACAGTACATAGAAAATACATAAAATTTATTCAGTCATTCTTTCTTTCTGTTTTCTTTTTTGAGGATTTCTCCCATGATAAATGAATCTAGTAAATTAATTTCTCCTTGCAACAAAGTTGCTGTGTTCTGTGCTTTTGCCTGTAACATCTTTTTGTAGTATTGGGACTAACTTTAAAAAAAAAACAGTTTGCTTTCCTGTATTCTATATAGCCCAGTGGGAGTAAAATTCCTACTGGTATTACTGAATGCTTGTAACGCAGTAGGTGGAGGGAGAATGTGAAGAGAAAGCAAACTGTCCCCTACGAGAGGCTGGAGAGAATGCAGGAAGCCTGCATTTGAGAAGTTTTTACTAATTCTTACTACAGTTAGCAACCCAAATGTTCAATTGCCAACTCAACAGCAGGAGGAGGGGGCTGCAAAGCAGCCTTTGTCAAGCAGCAGACCTTGCTAGAATGGCTGGTTGCTGTCTCCTTAGATGTGGGTAAAGGAGATGGTCTGCAGGCTTAGCAGCCTTTCTTTTTTTATTTTAAACAAAAATAAAAAAGTCTAAATACACTGTAATCTGCAGATTGTAAGATTTGTCACATATGTCAACCCATTTTCTACTCAGACCACCACTGTGGAACAAAAAACTCCTGTGTACAAGTGGTTTGAAATATTAAATTGTAAGGCCAGCAGGAACTGAATTCTCAAAATCTCTCAAAAAACCTGCAATTATTACCTAGCACAGAACTGTCCTCAGCCAGATTGGCCTCCCTTGTAACGTCTATCAGGGAGTTCTTTTGGCCTTTAAGGTGAGAGTGGAAATCTTCCTTAGGACAGAATTAGCAATAGGTCTGTACATGCAGGAATATGTTCTCTTGTGTAACAGAACCAATAAGGTTGGAAAAGATCTCTGAGATCAAGTCCAGCCTATGACCAAACACCACCTTGTCAACTGGTGCCATGCATTAAATGCCTCATCCAGTCTTTCCTTAAACATTTCCAGGGATGGTGACTCCATCGCCTCCCTGGGCAGCCCATTCCAATGCCCAATCACTGTTTCTGTGAAGAACTTCTTCCTAATGTCCAACCTGAACCTCCCCTGGTGCAGCTTAAGACTGTGTCCTCTTGTCCTCTCACTGGTTACCTGGGAGGAGACACCGACCCCCACCTGGCTACAACCACCTTTCACGCAGTTGTAGAGAGCAATAAATCTCCCCAAACCTCCTTTTCTCCAGGTGAAACAACTCCAGCGCCCTCAGCTGCTGCAAACCATTCACCAGCTTCACTGCCCTTCTCCGGACATGTTCCAGCACCTCAGTGTCCTTCCTAAATCAAGGGCCCCAAAACTCAACATAGAATTTGACACGCAGCCCCACTAATAGAGGGGGATCATCACTGCCTTCATCGTTCTGGCCACATCATTGTTAACACAGGCCTGGATGCCATTGGCCTTCTTGTCCACCTGGGCACACCGCTGGCTCATGTGTCCAGTAAACGTGCAAAATCTGTCTTCCTGAAGATCTTCAGTTTAAGTAATGACTCAGGCCTTTTCTCATTATTTTCACTGAATTATGCTTGGAAGTAAACTAATTTTGTTTCTGATTAGTTTTGTTTGTCTTTCCCTTTCTTATCCAGCAAAGTTGATACATGACAAAAAGCAAAATTCAATGTCAAAGAATGTTGTGGTATCAGTCTGATAAGGTGATGCAATTGGATTTGAGCAAATTAACAGGAAAATAACAACTTAATAGGAAAATAAAATATGCTAGCTGGCACTTGAGACCAGCTGAAGGCTTTGAGAATCAAAACCAATCATACACCAAATTTAAGACCATCAACAAAGAGATGCACTTAGCTGTTTCCTGGAATCAACTTTAATAGATTCTGAAATAGTTAACTAACTGGAGAAAGCAGTAGTAGCTTTGTAAAATTCATATTATACATTTATAGACTTTATAGATACTGGGAAACTGCATTGGTGATTTACTTTGTGGAGTGGGTTTTCTCTCTTTAAACTGAACACGGATGTGAATTTACCACAACAAAAGGGGAAGAGAAAAAACTGAAGGCAGTAAAATATCAAATTCTGTAGTGTACTAAAGCACCTTGTTGCCTACTTCTGTGGCTGTCCTGGGCAATCAAGGACAACCAAGTTGCTTGTCCCTTGTACAAATTCCTCCTCCACTCCCATTCACAACGTGGCTGAATTAAAATCTGGATTTGATATTTGTGTGTTTCATCTTGTTTAAAAGTAACCTTTGAAGGAAGGTACTGTTTCTAACTGAATTTTCCTGATGCTCACCAATCTTCCTATGGTAACTTTTTGTCTTCATGATAATGGGGGCTAGGGAGTGGGGGAATGTTTTTTTTTGACTTAAACCTAAGAATTGAGGAAAATCTGAACTCTTGAAGAAGAATTAAAAAAAGCTGCACAGTGAACTATTATTCACTAATTATAGTGCATCAAACAAAAATCTAAGAGTGTTTATTGTGTTACAAAGTGGAGAAGAAAGGAAAAAAGTATTAGAAGAATAGGAACAGGGAACTTACGCTGCTACACTTAAATTTTGTGCTTCTTATTCGGTGATCTCTCTGTATTTAGCGTATAAAACATTTTGGTTTCATTTTGGGTCATTGTTCTTGATAGTCTTTATAGCAAGAACTTTCTTTAAAAAATAAGTCAGAAATTATAGGGAAGCTGTGTTTCCGTCATACTTTCGGTCTTACCATACACCTGTAAGAAAGTTCCATATACGGAAATAATAGTCCAGTGAAGGTGGCTAAATTGTCCCAATAACTTGAGAATAATCCAGAGAGGATCAGTATGACACAGGTCGTCATTTTCGTAACCTTATTTCCTTGAGTTGCTGCTTTTCATGGGTTCTTTGACTTTAGGTAGCTGGTTCAGCCTGTAATTGGGATCTCACTGTACTCTACTCTGGTGGAAATCTGTGAGTCTTACAAAAATTCTTAGTTTTTGCAGTCTTGAATTCTGGAAAAATCTTTCCTAGCAAATTGCAGGGGCTGCCTTCTCAAATCCACTTCAGATGTTTCTTTATCAGGTAACTAGACAGACATCTGTTGCAACACAGTGACACAGCCATACCCAGCCACTGTGAACACAAGCAGCACCTGAAAAAAATTTTGGAGGATGTTTAGTGCATTTGGAATGCATTTTGAAAATGTTCAGACACTCTTTTCATAAGATGATGCCTTTTATACCTCTTCTTATACTTCTTATTCCCACCACTGAGGGAAAGAAACATGCTCCATATAGTGCACTTGCCTTGTTTTGACACTGCAGATTTAAGATACTGAAGTTTGACATTTAGTCTCTGAAATTAAATTGTTATTGGTATCCAGTCATAAAACAATGCTTGAGACATTCAGTTGAAAACTGACTGGGCAGTACAGCTTTTTGAATATGTCTTATACTTGCAATGAAGTTATAGGTTTATCCACAGAAAACTTCTGAGGAAATATTTACTACATAATACATTTTTATACCATTGCAAACACATTAGTAGAGTAGATTTCTGTCACTTGGTTATGTAATGCATGAACTGTGCCCTCATTAGCAGCTCAAATGGGGAAATTAAAGTGTTTGACAATGGATTGTTCTTTCTAGTACAAGCATTGTGAAGCGTCTTGTGACAGGAGTAATGCGACTTTGAAGTATTTCAATTGTGAAAATTGAAGAGGCTTGTGAAAATGAGTTCTAACCCTTCATTTTGGCTAGACAGTGACTAAAACTTCCCTGAGTCTATTCATTTGAATAGCTTTGGACCTCCTGATTACTCCTGTAAGTTACTACTTATTTTATTAAATATAAGAACTTAGATTTTTGTTTACTTTATATTCATACTTCAACAAATCTTCTGTGTCCTGAGATGAAGGTAAATTTATTAAATACTTAGGCATTATAGTAAGAAAAGCTACTCAAGTACACAAACCAGAAATGTTTCTCAAGTAGAGAAGAACCAGGTCATTGTTTAGTATTTTCAGTCTAAGAAACACTTGTTATAGTCTCAGAGAGGGAGAAGGAGGAGAGGAAAACAATGTTTATTAAATAATGAAGGAAATATTTCTCTTCTTGCTTTGTGGGAGGAAATTCTTAACTTTTGAATTGAGCAATTTACCTTTCCTGCTGCTAAGTTCAACTGACTTCCGGAGTTGTTATGTTCTGTTTAGTATAGAGAGAAAATGGAATTCTGTTGATCAAATAAGAAAGCAAAAACATTGTATTATAGGAGGGAAAGATAGAAGAAGAAAACATTCATGCACAGTGCTCATCAATTTAATTTGATACATAGTCATTTCATGTGACTGTGTATTAAACTTGAAGATAATTTTTTTTTAAGTACGGTTTAGGCAAAGTGAATGAAATAGTTGAAAAAAGAAAAAGATTTTTAAAAAAAGCTGCACAGTAAAGGCTAACTTTAATGGGCTTTGAAAGGAGGGAAAGGTAAATATTATTTGGATAACTGGGAAAAGTGATATGTGGTTACAAAAACAGATTAACAACAGATTGTGATTACAACACAAACCTCATCTACAAAAAAATAAAAAGCACACATACACTCCTCCCAAAAGACAGACTGTCTTGTGCAGAGCAACAAGATTAGGTGAGGCGGATGGTCAGCTTTGTGTGCCACCTACTATCTCCTAGGAACATCATTATTAAAAATGTTGTTGTATTGACTGTAATTCTATCTTTTGACAGCATCTTGAAATTGTAATATGGTCAAAATATTAGCATCTAACACTCAATTTTTTCCAGTCTGTGTATTGGCAGTAAACAACTGAATATCTCTGACATGCCATATGAAAGATAAAAGATATGTGGAAATGAGTCAGATGAAAGTCCAGTGTGGTGACTTAGGTGGGATGCCTGAATGCTGATAGCACAGGTGACACTGACTAGCTCAATATACTTGTGGCACTCACCCGATGCTCATTCAGCACATGTTTAAGCAACATCAAGGTATTTTCTAGTTCAAGTCTTAACTCTTAGACATAATTTCACAGTGTCCAGATCTTCATGCTGGCTCTCAAATAAATTACACTAGACAGATTACTTGTTCCTATAATCTGTATTATTAGAGTATTATTAATATTAATAGGATAGCTGTGTATTAGTAGTATTATTGTAATAAGTAATAGTAAATGGTGTTATTATAATAATACCATTAGCTTAATAGTATTGTCTAAAATAAACCTAGATTATTAACACCCTGCAATAATTTTAAGTGAGAAATATTTATTTGTATGTTTCACTACTATTACTACTTGTATGGAACCCTTTAGATAAGCTCAGGCATGCGAAGAAGCCACTCTGAGGTGACAATAAGCTCAGTTACGACTCCCTGTGTGCGTGCTATGACAACATAGAAGTTGCAAAACTATGCAAGCTAACTTAGCTTAGCTTAGCTTCTGAAAAAGAGCTACTAACCCAAATTTCTTTCAACAGAAATGCATCTATTTAACATCAGAGAGTTAATTTATTAATTAATTTGAACTCAAAATTATGTTGCCAAAAAGAGGAAACAAGACAATTCCTTTCTGGGATGGATACTTATGTATACAGTATGTCAAAATCTCCAGATACTTTGATATCTTCAAAGAGTAAATAATAATATATTTTAGAGTTAGATAGGGCAAAACAGATAAATCGACAAATATTACTCATGCTTATCAGATTACAGGAGAAAAAATAATCTTTTTTTCCAAATTTAAAAAGAAAATGTTTAAGTTTTACTTTATAATCTATTTTTCTACCTTTTTTCTTTTGATTAGTTCAGCTTTTTTTCGGACAATTCTTGGTTACACTAATGTAACACATTAGTCAGAAAATCAAAGAACATTACTTTGATACAACTATATTTTGCATCCTTATTAAGAACAGAATATGTTTAAGATACAGAGTTCTTCCATTGTTTTAGGTTCAATATCTTTGCCACTAACTAAGGAAAAGGATGAGCTTGAGTTATATCACAAATATGTTTGCATGGATGTATCCCACTTACTTTTACAAGTCATGGCTCTGTAACAATCAAATGAAGTATGGACAGTACCTTGAGATTTGAATATGAAGGAAAAGCTCTAATGCTAGTGCTGGTGTCTCTCACTTATTGAACCCTTGAGCACTATTATTAAGAAAAATAATTTTTTGAGAGTTTTTTAGTCTCTGAATACCTAATTGTTCACCAAAGATATGTTTGTCCTTGGACAGGTAGTTCATAGAATATTTTTCTGTAGAGAATCACGTTAATTTTCCAAAAGGTGACATGGCAAAATGAAAATGGAATACTAGCACTGCTGCTGAGACTGGAGCCACTGAGGAGTATCTTGTAATAAGGTCATGAACGCTCTCTCTCAGCAAAAAAACACAACAGAAGTCCAAACCAACAAACCGAAACTCCAAAAACCCCCACAAAAGAGAAACCCAAATACCAGATGCTATCAGCTGAAAGATCAAATTAATAATGTCTAAGATCTTAATATTACCAAAAGAGGAAAAAAAGACTTTTTGATAACTTTTAGGTGTCATTGATCCTATCCAGAATTGATTTTAAATATTACAGTTAGAGCACTGATGCAAATTACAATTCTCTGATGGTTTTATTTCATCAGAGCTTTGCTAGTGGTCTGAGTGACTGGATGCAGAATAAAATGTGATGTCCCTGAACAGAGAAAGACTACACACTTGAGAACTAAAAACGTTGAAATTGAAGTTACTGGGGAAAGAAAAAAGATGCAAAATTTATGAGGAAATACATTAAAGCAAGATTTTTTAAATTGCACAAATATAGGAAGTCAAACAAAAGTTCAGGTGGCAGTTATTCTAAAAAGCTCAATAATGGACCTCTAGCTGAGCCATAACACAGGGGTGTCCTGCTGTTCTGCAGAAAAAAGTAAATACTATATTCTGCTATAAGTGAATCTACATTCTGTAAGGCCTTTTGAAGTAATCCTTCTCAACAAAATACTAGGAGGATCTTGGCTTCTGTCCAGTTCTGAGCTTTGCACAGCACAATTGGAGAAAGCTCAGAGGGGATAATAAGGGTGATCATAGGTCAATGAAACATGGCTTACAACAAAAATATGATTCAATTCATGTTATTCTGTTAAGGAACATAGCCTTAAATATGTAAAACACTATTGCAAAGGGAACTGGAATAATTCTTTTCCATGTCCATGAGAAGATAAAAGATAATTAATTCAGGAAATGGTAAGAAAGATTAAGGTTAGATATTTTAATATTTTTCAAAATGGTTAAGTAGGTAAGCACTGAAATGGACTGCCTGGATGTAGCTTCTAACTGTGGAGAACAAGTAGATAAGCAGGTCACAGAAATTATGTAGGTAAAATGATGCCTTAATGTAAGGAAATGGACTTAAATGATAATGCAACATGTCTTTAAACCCTGTAATTTCATGGTAAATGAGGAAGAAGTATGTCAGTCCTTTAGCCTTAAATAATAAAAAAATTTTCAGTTATCTTCCTCTCACATCTTTGTCAAGGGTATAGAATCCTGCACATTTTTTCTCCCTCTGTAGCTGCTTGTAACCTTCTCTGGCTGTTCCCGTACTCTCGATCTCCTATACTCCTTGTCTGTAACAAGGCAGCAGTCAGAATACTTCAGCCTTGCTCCTGCTTTTCATCTTGGGATTCAGGCATTAGCAAGGCTATCCCTTGCTATCACAGCAGAGAAATTACCCTTGGATGTTCTCCACTGAGGAAGGTATGGTGGCTGGGGTTTTTCTGTTGGGCTTTTTGCTTGTTTTTTCCCATTGATAATTTTATTTTCTCCTTGTTCATGAAGTTAGGATGAACATGCATATGTGGTACTTATTCATTTGGTTCACTCAGCTCTGTTGTTCACACACTCTTAAATGTTTCTGTGATACATTTTAAGGATTTTTGTCATTTTTAACACCAGGCTGTCATCTTTCTTATCCAGAAAGAATTCTCTGCCAGTAATAGTGTCCATCCTATTGATTTGAGAAATTCAGCTGGAATGTGCAGAAGGCAAGTGAGCTTCTAAAGCAGAAGATGTTGAAATTAATGTTTGTCATAAGGTATATAGTGTTGTCAGTTAAGATGATCTAATTTATCTCCTGCTTTTCAAGAAATTTGATTGTGTCAAAAAGGCTCCGGTTCAGCTACTTTTCAATTGCCATAGGTATTGCTGCATTTGTTCTTTTAATTCAGTACTGCTTTAGACTGTACCCTAGAGCTGTGTACCACAAACACACAAATCTTCAGAAGATCTGTGGACTATTAAATGTTCAATATATTTGCAATAGAAAACAAATGTTACACTTCGTAAGGATCTGATAGTTCATATTTACCAGTTACACCATCTGTTGTCTTTATGTAACAAAGGCTCCAATTCTGTCACTGAAAGGTACATTCATGCCTTATTGTGCAAATATTTCTGCTGACTTTCTCATGATTCCTTCGGTTCATAAAATTCACAGAAGCTGAGATTCTCTTATGCCCTCTGGTCTTCCCTTACTTTTATAAAACTTGGTTCAGTTTGGCCACTTCAACCCATCAACTACTGAATGAATAATGAGAAAAATACTTTCTTTAATACCTTCTTACTGTGAAATGAGGCTTTAAAAAGGATGTTTACTTTCTAGTAGACTTGGGGTACTTCACAGTATTTTTAGTCCAGAGATGAAGATAATCATGAGCAATCATCACGATTACTGAGGATCCGTGCTCATATATTAAAGTACGTGGATGCTAGGGACACTTGATTCCAGTCTCTGTCTTGATTGTCAAAAATATTTTCCCTCTAAATTTGACTTACATGCAGCTAAGTCTGAAAAACTGATTGAAAATTTTAATTCTTACATTACTGATTTTATCCCGGTAAATTTTTTTGGTTGGTTGGTTTGTATTTTTTTTTTTTTTTTTTTTAATATTTATTTAAAAGGGGAGTTGTCG
>VYXC01009032.1:39683-62523 GCA_013397175.1 Platysteira castanea
TGGAGTTGCTGTGGTTTTGATTAGCTGGGAAAGCATTAGGCTTACATTCCCTACTTTTTTTTATTTGACGGAGAACACTACCATCAATTCTTGATTTTATGTTGCCAGTCATACATCCTTATTTGCAGCAGTAACATTTATATTCCAGGCAGTGTGCGGGACATGTCGCTATTTGTAAACCATTCTAATTAGCTTCTTCTCCAGATTAAGTATCATATTAAGTAAACAAAAACTGATTATCATTTGGTTGTAACAGAATTAATCTCACTCCTTTCATTGACTCCTCATCACTCCTTCATTACTCTGAAGGAAAAGTACTTGGTTTTCTTTCAGACTGCAAAGATATTCCAGTAAAGATCAATTTCCTGAATTTTTTAAAATAAAATATGATTAAACACCTTGGTAAATACATAATTCTATTAAAAAGACAACCTAAGCATTTCATTGCTTCTGACTTCAGCTTCTTTTCTCCCAAGAGATGTGTAACTTCTTCACATTTAAACAAAATGTGTGTCATAAATATTGAGATATAATTGTTAATTTTAATAGTTAGGTTATTTGTACTGTAATTAATAACAGAGATCTAGATGCTTTTTAGGTCTCTAAGTGATGTATTTCTGTATAGAAATTGCAACATATCTGCACACACCATGCTCCAAAGACAAGCATACTGGCTTTTCTTTAGAAACAGTATTTCCTGTCTTTCCATGGTGACTTTGCAGATGGGCAAAAAGTAAAATACATTTATAACTTTGTACTGTAAGAAATAGTCCTTTCTAGAATGTGAGCATAGGAGGAATATATGGACTGTAATACAGAATTAATAGTGTTAGTGAAAGGGATCCAAATTTCTGCCTGAAACAATCTAAAAAATATTCTTAAGGTTTTCCATTCATTCCTGGTCTGCAAACTGAGAGACTAAGCCAGTTAAAAGTGAGTTTCCATTCAGGAAGGAGGCATTTGTAGGCTGTTTCCTGAATGGCCTTACTAGTAACCTGTACTGTAGACAATGAGCTGTGACAGGAAAAGTACTTCTGTATCTTGTGGTTTTGCCAGCCCTAACAGCTGCAGCTCTGAAAGATACTCTGGAAAACTTGTATAGATCTTTCTGTTGCCAGCCTTGCACACTGTTGCAAATCCCTGAGAAGTTATAGTTTTCAGAGAGTTATTCTGTTAATGGAATTGTTCTGTTGGGGTTTTTTTTGGAAAAGGTCTCTAAGAGCATCAAGTTGAAGTGTTAACCCAACACTGTCAAGTTCACTATTAAACTATGTCTGTAAGTGCTATACCTCTGTGCCTTTAAAATACCTCCATGGATGGTGACTCAGCCACTTCTTAGGCCAGCCTGTTCCAGTTCTGGACAACACTTTCTGTGAAGAAATTTTGTTGTAATATCTAATCTAAACTTCTCCTGGCACAAACTGTTTCCTCTTGCCCTGTTTCTTGCAACTTGGGAGAAGAGGCCAACCCTCACCAGGCCACAACCTCCTTTCAGGTAACTGGAGAGAGAAATAAGGTTCCCCCTCAAAAACTGTCAAAACCAACTGTGTTAGAGAGCCTGTATTGCTTATAGTGATTTCAGCTTCACTTTATAGATGAGATTTGAAAAATGCAATTGTACAATACTGAAGATAATTTTTGGTTGTTATCCTGGAATTCATACTCTTTTGGGACTAATTGCTCAGCCAGAAGAGAAGGAATTAATATTACACTATTTACCTGGAACAGCAAAGGAACAAAATAATCCTACTTATATTCCTACTTCTCTGAAAGTGTTTCAGTCTTCCCTCTCCCTCCCCGAATCCCCTTCTGAATTTATGGAAGTGCTTGTATGCAATAGTGTCTGACACCTGGATGTTTTATACAGAGGAGTGTATGAAACATAATCATGGGTTCACTTGAAACTTTCCAGTTTTTTATTTGCTGTTACTTCTTTCTTATATCCAGGATATGTATACCTGCCTTCTTGTTCTTATATGACACTCAGATCATGTCCCTGACAACTAATTGGCAACTGTTGCACCTCATTCTCTTGAATATGGTTCAGGTTATCAGAATAATTTCCATGTGGGAAAGGTTTTCTTGGTTTTGTTTTCGTGGGTTTTATTTTGTGTTTTCCTCCCCTCTGCTCTCTTCCATTCCCTTCCCCCCCTCCACTAGTCATACTGTAAATATGCCTGCGTGGGTAAAAATCAGTTTGTGAAGTTCAGAAGTGTGTGGACAGAATAGCTGCATCCTGAAAAGTCTTGTAACTAAGAAGGAAAAATTCAGGAGAAAAGAAGAGTCGTGTCCATTGTTAACTGGAGGGTTGAAACACAAGAGTCAATCATACATACTCATACATAGCAATCAGTGACTGGCAGGGTAGGCATTTAAACAAAGATCTTCAGAGAATTGGATGTCTCTCTCCTTTTACTGTTACAAATCTTTAAACTGCACACAAAAATTCAAATGCAAATTATATGATTTTTTCTAAACTGACATGAATGATTTGATGGATGGTGAAGAATTTGCCTTTAATGTCTGGATAGTTAAAAAACGATTTTGGAAAAGAAAAACATAGAAGTAGTACACTTTGTTAAACAGGTGTTTCCTTGAAAATGTTAAAAATGCAAAGAAGTAACAACTGCAGGTGAGAAAGTATCACTTTTAGCCCTGCCCTCTGGCTAGATATGAAATGCCGAGTATACTTATGCAGAAACCTGAGCTATGTGTCTGAGATCCTTTATTAAGCACCTGATAAGGAGCTCTGATCTCTGCAAATAAAACCTGTGGTGACGGTAACCCTTCTTAGACAAAAGATGCTGCCTTGTTCTACACCTACCAATTTATTTTTTGCGTATCTTGCAACATGGTATGAAAAGGGAGAAAGTATAAGATTGTTTTTAGCCTTTTCATTATCTATTAGTGACATATTTGAGATCAAGAGGTTTTATCATATCTTTTTTAAACAAATGACTTTTCAACTGAAGCTCATTTTGTGATGAAGTACTAGGTACCATAGACTTGGATGTAATGTCAAGTATGAAATTTTCATCAAGTAATTAATTTTTCTTAAAACATGAATGAATTCTTTGAATACACAGTGTTGTAGCTGTATATTTTGTGCTGTCTTGCAAGGGTTTTTTTGTATAATAAAAGGTAGTTAAAAACAATTGATTCTTATGAAATATAATTCTTCATAGTAAGCACTATCACAGATAAGATTACTGATATAAGTTTTCTTTTTGTGATCCTTCCATGAGACCACCTCTTATTCTGCTGTTTTGAAGCAAGAATGAGCACCTACTATCTAGTAGCAATTTCAAAACAGATGTTATTTTAGGACTAAGTAGGGTTTTGCATCAGCAGGTACCCTTTTCTGTTAAATCTTAGGCATTTTTTGAAAAAGATTGTGAACTGATTTTCAAACGTGCATTATTTTTATTAGCCTTTTGATGGAACTTTGGAACTTTAAGAAATTACTTCCCGGCAAACAATATTTTACAAACAGGTTTGAAAAACTTGCCTGGGCTGAAAAACGAATTTTAAGAATGGAAATATCTAAGGGGTAGTAATAAAACTTTTGATGCATGCAGATGTTATCTTGAAACAAAGCCAATGTATAAACACTATTATACTTAACACTACCGTAACAAATAAATTTAGTGGTTTTTAGTTCAACTCTCTACTTGAAATTTACTCCCTGTGGCAAAATTAATGGTCCATGTTGTTTACTAGAAGAAAATGGTGTACTGATATTCTTCATGTAAAAAAGAAGCTGAGGATCAGTAACTCCAAATTCAATTGCACACCACCTAGTTTTTACTGGTAATGATCTAGTAATAATTTCTTAAGATGTTTGCATGGTTTTAATGCCTTAGTTGATGGAGAGTATACATTTCAATGCTACATGCATTGTCTCTAAAGCAGTACAAGGAACTATCAAAAGGAATAGGGTTTTAGCCTTCTTTAAAGTAAGGATTTGTTGTTTTAATCCAGGACGGGAATTGCCAATATTAGAAAACCTTTTCTGAAACTAAAACTCTCTCTTTCTTTAATTAAGAGGTGACCAGACTATGTTGCAGGAAGAAGGAAAAATTGATTTAGAGTGAAGGACTTAATCTGCAAGGAGCCCTTGGTGGAGGAATTCAAGAGAAAGCTCAGGTCTAGAAACAACATCACTGTTAATGCCGCCACCACCCAGGAGATCTGAGAAGGGAGCTCCTTTGCAATTTCCCTGTAAGACTACCTTGAAGGTCTCTACAAATGGCTTAATAATTGAGGTTTTGCCTTATACAGTTTCCTTAATAAGTATCATCTGTAGCATAATGTAAGCCTAAAGCACAAAATCCTAATTCTGTTCATACAGACTTTATAGGGAAGGTAGTGAGGATTCTAAATGACATGTTACTGTGAGCATGCCATACATAGACTCTTATTTATCTTTAATAAGTATTTCAAATTACTTTTGGTTTCATGTTTAAAAGGTGCTTTTGTTTGCAATCTTCTTACTTTAGATTAAGCTGAATGTTTTTAGAGTTTTTTGAAAAAAACAAGACACTGCTGACATAAGGGTGTCCTGAATTTATATCTTCAAATACCTTACGAAGTGTGGTCTGGCTCAAAAGGATTTCAGGGGCAAGCTTAATACTGACTTCTAGAAACACTAAGGGCTTTGTGGCATGCAGTGAAATACTGAGCTATGTACTTGAACCTCAAAGTCACAAGAACAATACCATGCTCATATAAGGTAATTGGTTAATAAAATTTAAAAAACAAAGCGGCTAATTTACTAGTCAGCCATCTAAATATATTTACTTTTTATGAAGCATATGAATATAAGATTTGAAGAGTGAACTATCTCTTAAAATACAATCAGTATAATCCTATGTTATTTTTTTATTTTCCTGAGTGGACCATATTTATTTTTCTTGACAATCATCTTTCTTTTGTCCTAGTGAAGTCTAATACGATCATATTCAAAATGCATAAAAACACAAGAACTGCATCTCTGAACTGAACTTGGGGTTCATCTGCTGATTACTGCCTTCAGTAGTGCTCAGCAAATGACAAAAGAGCTTGTAATTGCAATGGTGAATGAAGCCTGAACCATCAGATACAGCAGCTCTTCTAATCTGCTTTGAATTATTAAGAGTACTTTTTCAGTATCTACTCACTTTTTTGAAGTTCTGTGACAATCATGGCTTTATTCTGCCATCCTGTGACAGTGTGCAATAAGGTGGTCATACAAGATGATCATACTTCATGCAGGAGGAAATAGAAAAATGCAGCCAATTATTCTATATTTACCAGCCCTTACTCTCAGAGGATACAGAAGTTCTTGTTCTACCAGGACTTTTACCATTGCTGTACTACTTGTGCATCCATTCTATGCATTGGTGGGGTTTAAAAAAAAAGAAAAAAAAATTTTTTGAAAACCGTATTATTAGTGGATTATCTCATAGCATGTTGTTTTTGAAATTCCCTAGAATCATAGCTTTTTTAACTAGTGGAACAATAGAATCATTATCTTTTTATTTTATTCAACTTATAGCTGGGGCCTAATTATATTTACTGTCATCTGGCACCAGAATCAGCTCTATTTAGAAAGTCTACTTAAATAAGGAATAATGACTGGACCAGTAAAGCTCAGCAGTTTGTAGATATAGAAAAGTTAATGTTATTGCTAACAAAAAGCAAGAATATTCGTAATAAACAAAACACCTTCTGAGAAAATATGCCATCGTCACTGTATAATTTAAATAGAAAAATGAAGTGTTGGAAGATTTACATCTCTCTTCAGCTGGCTGGGCAAACCTTGGGACTGTCACAGTTACTTTTTTGGGAGCTTTCACTGATCATCGGATCCCGAAATCAGTGAAAATGTTGCTGATTGCAGATGCTGTGCAGCTTGCTCAGTGTGGTCAGTACAATACAGAAATATATGTTTGTATGGAGATTTATTTGCTTGCTGATGTCAGAGAACACTTTTGTTATCCAACTGCAACAAAGTATGACTTTTGTAACAGCACTGAAAGCTGAAAATCTATTGCGTAGTTAACGAGAGGATTAATATGGGCTATGGTCCTGGTCTCTTCTTGGGAGAAATGGTAGGAGGTGCTAGTGCCTGCTGATCAACGTCATATGTTTGATAATCATTAAAATAATCCTAATCTGAGATTTCATTTATGTTTTAAAGTTATTAACCACCTCATGCAGTTTTAAAAGCACTTTCAGTCATTCCATGTTACTTATTAAGCTATACCAGATCTTTTAAAATAAGTCGCTAGTTGTTGTTTTGTCAGGCAAATTAAATGATCACTTTTTACTTGGGAAAAAAGGCTGACACCCGTCTCAGTACATCCTTCTTGTGGTATTTATAGGGAGCCATAAGGTCTCCCCAAACCTTCTCTTCTCCCAGCCAGCTCCCTCAGCCACTTCTCATAGGACTTCTCTATCAGATTCTTCACCAGCTCCTCTGCCCTTCTCTGGACACACTCCAGCATCTCAATGTCCCTCTTGTAGTGAGTGGTCCAAAATTTACCACAGACCACAGGTCCGTGGCCTCACCAGTGCCGAGTACAGGGGGATGATCACTGCCCTGGTTCTGCTGGTCACACTGTTGCTGATACAGGCCAGGATGCCACCACATCGGATCATTTTCCCCCAGGACAGCTTTCCAGCCACTCTTCCCTAAGTCTGTAGCACTGCATGGGGTCGTTATGACCCAAATGAAGAACCTGGTGCTTTGCTCAGTTGAACTTCATATAATTGGTCTTGGCCCATTGATCCAGCCTGTCTAGATTCATCTGCAGAGCCCTCCTACCCTCCAGCAGATCAACACTTCCACTCAGTGTTCTTCCTTATACTTTGTCTCCGTGTTCCCCCCCCACATCCAATAAAGGGTGGACATTCTTCTTAGCCTTCCGTCACCTACTGTGTTTATAGAAACAATTTTTTGCTGTCTTTTACAGCAGTAGCCGGGTTAAGTTATAGTTGGACTTTGACTCTTCCAATTTTCTCCCCACACAACCTCATGACATCCCTACACAGCTTACTGGCATCCTTGTAGTCCCTTCTTCCCCCTGAGGCGAAGTCAGTGGTCAGCCAGAGAAGTGAGGATAGGGAATCCTCCACATCACACATCCTATTCTCCCATGAGGCCTGTTCCAGGTAAGGTAGATTGCAGATCCAGGCAGAGATAGTGGATCTTTCTTGGACTGCTCCACCTACTCACTAGAGCTATGTCACTAAACAGAGAAGCTTCTCTACCCGAAAGACTCTTTGTTCTTCCCTCTAGAACCTAACAGAAAGAAGAATTGGAGGGAAAGGCTCTTATTTTTTCAGTCAAAGCAGAAGGATTCAAAAAATAATAGGTAGTAAAGTATTCAAAAAATAATAGGTAAAAGCAGAGCACTTAACCATTGTAATTTGGTTAATAAACAAACTTAATATAGATCATGTATCTCTGTTTCCTTTGTTTCAATTGTCCTCCTTTTTCCATGAGGAAAGCATAAGAGACTGGTCAGCAAAACACATTTCTGGTTTGATTTTCCATGCCTTTACGTAAGAGTGGGTCACATCAATATCCCCAGTGGTGGTAACTCCTTTGGAGGGGACATGGGACAGGTAACTATTGTTTGGGAGACCCATAGATGTTCTGCACTTGAGAACTAGTTTTGGCCCACCCTAACCAATGATTTCATTTCTCACACAGATGTCATGGGGAGGGAACTCAGGACACTTAGCACACTGGGAGTTCAGTGCTGACCAGGACTTCCAGAATGTTACACTACTGCATACAATAAGAAGTTAGTACTACTTTACCACTTAACCACTTTTCTTTCCTGGACCTTCCAAAAGTTTTTGTAGATTATTTAATGCAAACCATACATTTGTCAGCCATGTAAACTCATATTCCAGTAGTCTCTTGGAGAAGTATATACCTGTGACATTTCCAGATTTTTTAAAATCATGTTATTCAGTTATAATTATCCTGGAAAAGGCTGATGGAAGAGACATAAATGAGTACAAGCTATACCCCATTCTTAAAAGTCTGGAAAATAGCAAATATGTCCTTGTAATATGTCACTTCAATAATTATTGTAGTCCCCAGCATAGTCAGTTGTGGCTGGCAGTTATGATAGGGACTTCTAAAGATTTATACCTCCAGATTTCATTGGTATACTGTTTGAGGGCTTGGATATCTGGAGAATGTTTAGAAGTCTGACAGTCAAAGATTTTGACTGCACTAGGAATTGGTAGGAAGAGGCAGTTCTCTGTCATCAACATTGAGTGTTTACCTGCATTAGAAATCAGACTTAAATAATCAAACTCTTAGCTACCTGTAACCACCTAAGTAAACTATGATGATAGAACATGAAGAAGTGCCCCAGTGTCAGCCTTATCTTTGCTTTTTAACTACTGTAGTATTAATAATTTCCGTTTTTTAGTAATCAAAAATGACTGGGCTGAATAAATGACAATGGCTTTCTTAATTGGCTAATTAAAGAGGTCTGAGTGAACAAAGTTTAAATATTGAAATTCACGGCTTTTGAGACCTAAGAAGCAAATATTTTTATTTTTATTACTATGTTTAGTACTTCATTAAATAAGATCATTAATTAAGTTTAATTTTTGAAGTAAACAAGATCTCATCAAGACATAAATGATTCTGGAAACCTGGTGCAGTGAAAGAAGTTATTCCCTGTTGAATTATACAGTCAATGAAGTATGAAAATGATGACATTTAATATCTTAAATGAAAGCTGCTTTAGGGAATGCTTCAGCACTTTAAACTGGTATCTCATAATTTGATCTCACCTGGCTAATCCAATATCACAATATAGCTGCTAACTTTTCAAACTACAAGTTTCTGGTACTGCTATCAGATTTAGAGAGAGAGAAAGCTGATAGGACAATCTGCAAAAATAAATGGGATATTTATAGACATTTCTAATCAGGACATTTTTATGAGCTGTAATATTTACGCAGTTTAAAAACCCATTCATTTAATCATATTGTAATATGAATACTACTTCAGTTAGAGAAATGAACCTAGTTGCATAGCTTTTCCATTTCTCTGATATTCATGAAACATAAGAGAAGGTGAAATCTTCATGCTTCTGTATCCAAATAAATTGTCTTTCTGTAGGAAGTATGTGATGAAGATTGTGTGAGGATTGCTAAACCCCCAGGAAAAATTTCAACAGAAATCAAAATTATATTATAATTTTGAAACTTTGTTCTATAATGTATCTAGACCTCAAAGTGGGCAGTATATTTTTTCTATGTAAAATGTCCCATTACTTACTTTGAAGAGCAGATTAGTCTAATTCTATCAACCATTAAACCTGACGTTTTGAAGGACTGAGTCCTGCCCTTGGGTGACAAGGACTGCAGGCAGCTCTGCGGGCTGGGGGCAGGGTGGCTGGAAAGCTGCCAGTGGAAGAGGACTTGGGCGTGCTGAATGTGAGCCAGCTGTGCCCAGGTGGCCAAGAAGGCCAAAGGCATCCTGGCCTGTACAAGCAGTAGTAGGACCAATAATAGGACCAGGGCAGTGATTTTCCTCCTGTACTTGGCGCTGGTGAGGCTGTACCTTGAATTCACTTTTGGGTCCCTCACTTCAAGAAAGACATTGAGGTGCTGGAGCATGTCCAGAGAAGGGCAGCAAAGCTGAAGGGTCTGGAGCACAAGTCCTGTGAGGAGTGGCTGAGGGAGCTGGGATTGTGTAGCCTGGAAAAGAGGGGGTTCAGGGCTTTTTGCTCTCTTGAATTACCTGAAAGGAGGTTGTAGAGAGGTGGGGGTTAGTCTCTTCTCCAGAGGAGCAAGTGACAGGACTAGATGAAATCTCTTGAAGTTATGCCAGGGGAGGTTTATATTAGGTATGAGGAAAATTTTCTTCACTTAGCTTGTGGTCAAGCCTTGATACTGGCTGCTCAGAGAAACAGTGGAACCGTCATCCCTAGAAGTATTCAAAAAACACGTGGATATGACACCTGGGGACATCATTTAGTGGTGAAAATGGAAGTACTAGCTTGATGGTTGAACTCTAGGATCTTAGAGACCTTTTCCAGCCCTAAGCTTTCTATGATTCTTTATATTTCCTTTTTTTACTGTAAGAGCATATTACTTATTGGGCAAAAAGATTCGTTTTAGGTCACATTTCTTTTTGGTTGGAGAGAGTGTTATAGATATTTATTAATAAAAACTAGTTGCTTGAAAGCCTCTTTACACTCACAAACAGACGAGGCAAGCATGTACATTATGAGACCATGGAGCCTTGACAGCTTTGCATTTTTGACTAATGTGAATATGTATTTGGACATTTGAGTGTGAGAGGGTAAATTTTAGCACCAAATTTACTGTAAAAAAAAATGTAACATAAGCACTATTTCAAAATTAGGGGGAAATAGTAGATGCATTCATAAATAATAGCTGTCTTTCTCTGTTTCTCTATGCTAGGATAAGAAGAAAATACCTCAAGCAGGGATGCTAAGGGCTCTAGTATATCAGTATCAGAATACATAATGGTAATTGTGTCCCACTCTGTAATTTCATAAGTGTACAAATTTTGTTGGAATGCTTCCTTGAGACATGTCTCCATACCAAACTAATGGAACATGCTTTATCTCAAAGACAAAGAGAAGTATAGGTATGACAATAGAGCATAAAGGTAACATGCGGTCATGTTTGATTTGCTCTTAATATTTATTGTATTCCCTACTTTATTATGTCTTGAAACGTTGAGATTTTACACTTCTTTAACTTATTAATTATAAAGGCTTAATGCTTCTTTTCAATGAAAACAGTAAATACTTAATTCCATGAATCAAAGTTTTAGGGAAAAGTTACAGAAGAAATACAGGTTATTGGAGTTGAAATGTCTGAAATCCAAGGTCTTGTCCTAAGAATCCTCAAGTTTAGTACAAAGAAAGGTAACTCTAAGAGGTAATTCTACAAAGGCATGTTTTTTCCATTTACATACATTGTTTCAAATTGCAGTCCAATTCAGAACTTCTCATAACTGGCTTTTAAAACTGTTTTTTAGCAGTATTTCACAGTTCATATTTTGTAATGCAGTTAAGCTTGACATGCTTACTTCCACGTGAAAAACAAAGCCACCCTCTACTGTAATTGGGGCGGGTAGAATGTGCTACAGATACTCAGATTGTTTTTGGTCTGAGGGGAAAGATGCTTAAAAGTTTTGTTTTCTTGCATAGTAACTTAACCCAAAGAAGCTAGAGTTAGATTTAGATGATTCATAATGTATTCTGAATCTGGCTAAAACCAATACAATTTTAGAAACCTGCTTATATCTAATGCTTATATCTAATTTGTAGGCAGAAAAACCAGTGTAGACTGCTGAGGAGAGGGGAATAAGGGTTGGGGAACACAGTGAGGGGAAGTATCTTGTATGTCCAACTGAATATCAATATAAAGGTGAATGCTTGTATGTGGGAGATCTACCTAGCAAAGAGTCAAGCTGGAGTAAAGAAGGAGAAGGCAGTAGGTCTAGGGGAACATTGGTTATGGTGCTGTCAATTAGTATGAATATCAATGCACCAAGTGATGGTTTTGATCACTACAAAAGTATTTTTTTTAAAAAGGCCTTTTAACTGTAAATTTTAGTCTAGTGGACCTTTACGATGATCCCCTCATACTAATGAATCACATGTGCTTAGCTCTGAAATTTTTATCATCTTTCCAACTATTAATATTCATCATGCTGGGGTTTCTAGTTGTAGCCCACACTGTTATTAATAAAACATTAATTGCAGAGCTGAACAGCAGGCGTATTCTATAGCAGAGCAGGGTATCATAGGGTATGGGGGAAGGGAGTGGTCCTGAGCTAGGGAAGCCCCAGGCAGTGCTGGGACCTGCAAGGAAGTGGCAGCTCTCATGCGAGTGGGTGATGAGGTGTGTGTGGGGCCAGGAGGAATGGTGTCACCCATCATGCCCACAAAGAGCAGCCCTGGGGAGCACGAGTGACCTGAAGCAGAGTGGGCAAACAGGGAATGGCATGTCAGCCATGTCAGTCAGGGTGTGGTGAGGCAGTTTGCACAGGAGGACATGCAGGAGGGAGGGTGCTTCTTTGGCGGAGAGGCATTCCGCTGGCCAAGAGGAGAGACTTGCCCCAGTATCTGGTGGAGGTTCCTGGAATGCACTGAAGATACCTTCCTCTCCGTGTGACAGAGGCGCCAAGGAGGAGAGGTGCGATGCTGGAGCCTGGTCTCACCAAGGAGGCACTGTGGGGAGTGTGCAGCTGGTTACAGCTGCTGTAACCATGGAATGGCAGAATTCAAGATGCTGAAGGTAGTGAGGAGGGTGCACAGCAAACTTGTTACCCTGGGCTTCGGAAGAGCAAACTTTGGCCTCTCCAGGAGTCTGCTTGATAGAATAGCATGGAATAAAGCCCTGGAGGGAAGAGAAGCCCAAGCAAGCTGGTTGATTTCAGGGATCACCTCCACCAAGTTCAGGAGTGGTGCATCCCAACAAAGATGAAGACAGGCAAAATGACCAGGAGGTTTATGGAGGGAAAAAAGGTCTCCTGGACAAACACAAAAAACAAGCCTGCAGAGGATGGAAACAGGGCCACGTAGTCTGAGAGGAATATAAAGAGATTATCTGAACAGCTGGGGATCAGGTTAGAAAACCTAATGCCCCGACAGAATTTAACCTTGCCACATGTGTCAACAGCAAGAAGTAAAGCTCCTGTGGGTTATGCCTGTGATAAAATGAAGACTAGGGAAAATATGGCCCCACTTCATAAGGAAATGGGACACCTGGTTTTCTGGGATTTGGAGAAGGTAGAAGTGCTCAACAACTTTCAACTTTTTTGTCTCAGTCTCCACTGGCAAGTGCTCCAGCCACACTGCCTGAGACACACACACAGAAGGCAAAGGCAGGGACTGAGAGAATGAAGAACCACGTGCTGTAGGAGAAGATCAGGTCTAAGACCATCTAAGAAACAAGACAGTGCACAAATCCACAGAACCTGTTAAGACAAATCTGTGGGTCCCGAGGGAACTGGTGGAGTAAGTGACCAAGCTGCTGTCCACATTTGAGAAGTCACAGCAGTTTGGTGGATTTCCCGGTGACTGGTAGTTACTTCAAAAATACGGGTTACCTCTTCAAAATGGAACAAGTTGCCCAGAAAAGTTGTGGATTCCCCATCCCTGGAAGTGTTCAAAGCTGGGTTGGATGGGATTTCGTGCAACCTGGTCTAGTGGAAGGTGTCCCTGGCAGGAGGTGACAACTAGGTGATATTTGAGTTCTCCTCCAAATCAAATAATTCTGTGTTTCAATCATTAAAAGATTGCTAAGACAAGGATCAGGATTTTTAAATAACTGTCAATTACTATAAATAAAGGGAAGCTGTGGTAAGGAATTTTTTCCTGGATGGTGAAGAAAGGCTAGAAAACATTCCTTTACTAGTCATGAAGACAGAAACTTACCATCTTTCAGTTCTTCCTCTCCTCAGCTGTTTCTTCGTTGAGAATTTTGTAACAGGAAAAAAGGTTTTTTCTTCTGCTGTGACTTCAACCCACAACAAGCTATATAGAAGGGTTTTCTGCATGATTTTACTTTCTTGATAGCAAAGATTTTTGAATTTCTATTCATGCATAATTTAAGGATTTCAGGCAAACAATTCAGTTCTTCTTCGTTGAAAAGTTACAATATGGAACAAAGCTAAATACGGCTAATACCTAATAAGGGTCTTCTAAAGTTGATTTCCAATATCTTTTAAACACTTACCACTTCATGAAAAATTCTGCAGTCTTTCTTTATTTTGTAGTTCTCAGAAATTATATACCCTAGTATAAGTGTTAACTGTGGAGCATGTGTATGTCCTACTACAATTATTTTATTATTTAGATAGACAATTGCGGGTGGGGAAAGGAATATTTTTTAACTCACACATGGAAGGTATGACCAAGATCTTAGAACGTGATCCAGACATTGACTTGCATCTACTTTTGCTTTGTAGTGTTCCAATTCATTTTATTGTTATGGTGATAGTTATTAAAACAATATATAACTTGACATTCCATTTGATCAGGAGAGTATAACCTGACAGTATTTCATAACACTTTCTTTGCCTTATCAGCCACCCATAGATTTTTAAGAACTTACTGACATAATAAGTGTATTAACAGCTTTGTGTTTTAATTAACTTCTAATGACTCACCCATTAGTACATGTAAAGCACAATCACAATTCAAGAGACCGCTGACATCCCATGACAGCACAGCTAATCAATATAAAAACAGCTGAGACAACATAGCTCTGGCACTGTAGTAAACTCCATCCTTTAGGTGTACAGGTCGCCTGTAAAGAGTTGGATGACATATTTTCACTTCTAATTAAAAGCAAACATCGTGACCCAATCGTATACATCTCAAATACTGACATTTCTTTCTCTAAGAGAATATCTGTTTTGAAACTTTATTCTGTATGATTCTTCTTGCACAGTTATAGAGATCACAATGGTATTAAAAAATACCCCACAAAAATAATCCAGTCTATTTTTAGATCTGTATATACATATTCATATAATTTTTGGATTAAATATTTCTTGCGGTCATGAACTGGACAATCCCTAAAGTTTCTAGTCTAATACTAAAATGTGAAAA
Source organism: Platysteira castanea (assembly GCA_013397175.1). NCBI lineage: Eukaryota > Metazoa > Chordata > Aves > Passeriformes > Platysteira > Platysteira castanea. Next base: position 54,302 of record VYXC01009032.1, read on the forward strand.
ATAACAAACCTGATAAAATATAACCCATAGATTGTTTTTATGAGAAAGTCATGACTTGTTTATCTTTCAGTGTGTCCTCACCTTCTTACAGCTCTCATTCTATCTGCATATCTTTTCTTTCTCTGATTTCTGTTTGAAGGGAAGCTTTTTGGTTGCTGTGACTTTCAATCATAAATATTTCAAGGTGATTGTAGGAGATGTAAATGAAACTTTGATATATTTCCTTCTTGCATTGCAACTTTGTAGTGATATCTGTTTTCAAGAATGGGATAAAGGCTTGTTCTTAAAAGAAATCTCTGGATGTTTATTGCTTCTGCTATAAATGACTACTCAAATCTATGTATTGCTATGTCCAACAGGGTTTCAATGCATCAGAGTAAACCTGGCCTGTGTATTTACACAGAACCAGAGGCTGGCCCATCAGGAGCCTCAGTTTCTTTAGATGTTGCTTAACAAAGCAAATGCTTAACCTTAAGGAACAGCATAAACAGGGCTTGATCTATGTGCTGGAATGCTTCCTAAAGTTTAAACAGAATTATGGAGGTTAAACCTAGAGTAGCATAACTTTACCTTGCAAATACTCAGGAGTGGAGATTACAAATAATTTAAACACCTAACTTCCATTTAATCTCAGTAGTACTATGGACTCCAGAGTGCCATAATGACTGGAGCTTTGTAAAACCATCTACATTTGAAAATGGGTGATGAAGGTGGCTGTGGATTCCTCTAATGCACAGGATTACCTGTTTAGGTAAAATTCTGCAGATTGCAGGATTGAACAAGAGAATGTACTCTTTCACAAGAGAAAGTTGAAGGAGAGAGAGGAAGGCAAGCCATGGGAATGTTTTCTTCCACTTGAATACAGTTAATGAAGGTGAACAGTGTTAATAAAGATTAATATCCTTAAGCTTGAAAAATTGATTTTGATGTCAGAGACTGTGGATGTGTTCACTCATCAAAGTTTAGCAACCTAAATTCAGGAACTTGAAGTAAGATACCTATGCCCTTTCTAAAATGAATAGCTATAGAATAGCCTTTGAAATGGTTGAATGATTTGAAGAGGAAATCTCACACAGGCAGGACACCTGTGTAATGTTACGAAGGAGCCTATTTTTTTGCGCTCTTATTTCAAGTGGTTAAAGCTGACTCTGTGTGCATCCTTTTTTTCCAATACATATTGCATTCTGATCTCATATTCTGTATGTTGGTCATATTACTTGAACTGTGACTGTAATGAAATGATTCCTCCCCTGGGGAAAACCCAAGACCTTCATCTCCTCTGTAGACATTAATCTTTGCTGTATTATGCATGGCCACACTTTCTTCAAAGTGCATTATGTTAGTGTACATCATTCAAAGCACTGCAAGGAATTAATAGCCCTCTTAAGCAAAGCACTTCATTCCTCTACTTCATTTGCAGCTAGGGTAGTCCGAAAGAACAAATAAGATCTACCTCCTTAAACTGAGGGTAATAATTACCTAATTACTTAGAAGTTACTTTAGAATTTTAAAACTTGTTTGTTTCTGTTTAAGATCATTGGAAGATTATTTGATGTAGATTCTAAGTCAGCTAAGTAGTGAATTAGATTTAAAGGCTGACACTTCAGATATGCTTATGGCAGAATTAAAAGTCATGAGAAAATAAAAATAAAAATTATTCACTATCTATCTAAATATTTCACAGATCTCGTATGTTGAACTATAATGGTAATATTTAAAAGTTCATATGAAGGTTGCTGTGAATAATTCAGCTCCTCTGGGAAAATAGTACAGGAATAAATATTTGGAAATGTTATATTAACATGTGAACAGGATTTCATATGGAAATGGGTGTGTTTCTGATTTTCTTCATTTGGAAATTTGACTTCACAAAGCCAAAGCCCTTTAATACCTCTCTTTGGACAAAAGATTTCCTAACAATAGACAATAAAATAGGATAACAATATTTAAAATACAAAGAAAGATAGCTTCTATATAAAAAATGGAAGGAGAAAACTTGTTCAACTAAGCAGTGTATCCTTGTTCTTTCAAGCTGCTGTTTGAAAAAAAATGGATGTTTTGAAAATTGCTTGTTTTATTCTCACGCTATTACATATAAATACATCTTGAATAAATAACTTGACTTCCAAGTCCTGAAGTATTTAGATGTGTTCAGGTAACCTAGAAATATTTTAAGAAATATTTGTCTCCAAATATTTGGGAAAATAAGAATTTGAAAGTAAACAGAAAGTGATATTATATAACAAACTAATATGTCAAACTCTGCTTGTATACATTACCATAATATTTTTTTGACATGCAAAGATAAAAAGCTCTTATAGACCTGTTTGCATTGCAGAATATCTAAAGAAAGATTTTTTAAAAATACTTTAGGACTTGTAAGTACTGTTCTGTGATAGTTTTTGTAGACAAAATCTACAAAATATTCTCCAATAGATATATAAATAGAATGTGGGGATTTTAGTGTTATGATCTGGTTTAAATTTCTAGCATTTTTTCCCCTGCAGACTTAATTGTCTAGCAAGTAAAAACTCTCTGTAATTCATAAAATGACGATTATAAGACTAGGTCTTTTTTTTTTCTTTTTTCTTAAGAGGAAGAAGAATAGTAGGGCTATATAAAGATTCAGGCCCAAGGATCAGTTTGAGTAGAAACAACCCACTTTTTACTACCTTACCCTACCTGGCATCTGAGCTAAGTAGATTAGTTCACAGAAAGCCAAATAGCCTAAGCTGATTAATACATTTTTGTAAACCTTTGTCTCAGCTTTGTGGAGCTCTGATCATGAAAATACAATCTGTAGTCTGTATTACCATAGTATTTCCCTTCTCTAAGTCTTAGTTTAGACTCATTATCTGAATACCCACCAGTAAACAACATACCAGTAGGGGACTTTAGGACTATCAGTCCCCAGGACCATGCTCTTTGCAATACAACTGCCCAAAGTCTCTCAGCAATGTTACCAGGCACTGTGTTACTTGAAAAAACATAGCTCAACTTTAGCACTTAAGGATACTAAAATGGTGAAGCATCCTTATGGATAGAGAGCCCAGCACAAGTGGTATGAAGTGGGTTTATTTAGTGCCCTGTAATTTTGACTTTTTATTTGGCAATGGGGAAAACATCATTGCTAACTTTTGAATGTGAGTAAAATTAGCTTCTGTTCTGGGCTGTAGATATGCTGTTCGTCAGCCTGCTAGTTAATTTTTTAGGGTTTTTTTTAAGCCTGATAGAATTGCCCTGGTGTTGGCTCAGAGATCAAACAAAAGAGGCATTACTCCCACTTTGTGTTCCAAAGCCTCACATGTTCAATCAATTTTTCCTTTCAGTTTATAGAAGCTTTTGGAATAGGGCTCTCTGTGTATTTGTAATGCCATACACATTTCATGTTACAGAGTGGACTAGGTGGAAACCAAGTAATTCAGTTACTACTCAAGTCAATAGAGAATCACAGAATTGCAGAATCAATTAGGCTGGAAAGGAGCTCTGAGATCAAGTCCAGCCTATGACCAGACACCGTTTTGCCCACTAGACCATGGCACTAAGTGCCACATCCAGTCATTCCTTGAACACCTTCAGGGACGGTGACTCCTCCACGTCCCTGGGCAGACAGGATAACCAATCACCCTTTCTGTGAAGAATTTCTTCCTGAAGAAGAGAAAGAGGTTCTCTGGAATCTATCATCTTTTGGAGTAGTCTCTCAAGTAGATGAGCTTTAGTCTTTGGATTCCTTGGTAAACATGAGCATATCTAACATGTGTTTGTTCTTGTGCTTATTAAAATAAATGAAACCTCAAAAATTCTTTTTTTTAAGGAGAAACTCTGGTCTGCTTTGTTATGATAATTAGTCCTCTGACATCAAATTAATTATTGGAACCAACACTGAGGAAAATGAAATTGTCATCAACAGGAAGCATTTAATTTACAAACCAGTGTAATGAATAATATAAATTTTAAAACACAAATTAAAAGATAATTATTAATATATAATCAATTAAATTTTTATTTAAAAAATAAACGGTCATATAAAGATAGCACGAAAGGGACCAAACACTGTCTTGATAACATACTGCTACATTACTTGAATAACCATTGAACTGCTGCTTCATTTTTAACTTTTTTTTTTTTCTCCAAGAATATACTGGAAATTAGGGATGTTTGCCTATATGCTATTTTTTTCTTTCTGTTAGTGGAATCTCTTCAACTGAAGTAAAAAAATATTGAACACTGGCTGGTGAATAAACTGGTATCCATAGGAAAGGGCTAAACGTATTTTTCAAAAGCTCCCTTGGCTCAAGAGCAAATGGGAATAAAAGTTGCTGTTGCTATTGTAACGTGATCATGTAGAAAATGCTATTGCTATGAAATCTGCTATATAATAAACTAATAAGCAATAGGGGTTTAATTGGTTTTTGATAATTTATGCTAGTGCATATTTTGCAACTTTTTATGGAGAGATCTCATAATAATGACATTGAAAGATGTAAGATAAGTATCATCTATATTTTCCATATCAGGGAACACAGAAAAGAATTCTACTATAAAGATTCCAGTAAACACAAATTATCCTTTTCTATTTTTATAGAAAATTAGAGTTTGGTATATTTAAGATATGTAGTGCCTTTAAAATGTGAAGGAAGCAATCTCATTATCATGCATGTCATGTTATCACTCTTTTTCATATTTTGGTGAGTACATTACTGAAAATCCTCAATAAAAAAATGCAAACAAGATGACTAGTACTGCAAGCTGCTATATTTTGTTCTATTGCTATAGGAAGCTGCTGTGCCACTTTAATATGGCTTGGTGATAGTAAGGTACAGAATGGTTGTTGAAATGGATAGGTCCTTAAATAAATGGCAGTGAAAACCAAATGCTTCTCCTTTACTCGCTCTGGAGCTATCCTATAAAATTGGTTTAAATATTTGGATGGCTTTGTCAACAGTTAATGAATTCTGGCCATCATAAATCTCAGATGCCCTCCCTGAGTAAAACCCAAAATTATCACAGTTTCATAGCCTAAGCTGCCCTTGGCATATGGCGAGTGCAAATGTTTCTAAAGCAGCAAATGTTCTGTCAAGAGTTCCCAGTGATGTTTTGATTGGATTGCTCTATTATCTGAACAAGTCTGCCAAAAGAAAGCACCTGCACAATGAAAAGTGTGCAGAACCTGCCAGTCTGTAGCAAGGGAAGGAAAGTGGAGCATGTAGTGACAAGTTGCCTGTCATCAGAAGATATGCTGCATAGGTTACAATAGATTCTACAGCACACCTGATCTCACAAAATATCTCTAGCAAAAGAAAAAAGGTGGGGGGCATAAGTGTGTGAAAGAACTAACCTAGCTCCAGTATACTTCTGCCCCTGAAGGTGCCAAGTCATAGCTTAATGTGCTGTAACAGCTTACAAAACAATGAACTCCTCAGTGGCTTCTTAGCCAGACCTTTCCAGAGAGGTTATCAAACAATAACTCCAGAGAGGGTAGATACATTCCTTTTCCATATTCAGTTTTGCTTCTGTTCTAAGATGCCTGTGCCGTATGCAGATTTTTATTCTCTTGGACAATCCGGCCTGGAGCGTAACATTCACTTGTTTAATTGATAGCTGAATATGCAAATGCATTAAAGAACTGACAGAAGTAAAATCATGTTTGCTTTTCTGAGGAGGAATACTTAATGAGATCCCTTTGCTATAGTCCACTTTTCTGGACTGTATATCATCTTTAAGTAGATTAAAATTCTATTTTGCACAAAAAAAGTTTCACGTGAACATGTGACAACTATTATCATTTATGTATGCAGGTTTACAGGTCATTACCATTTGTGTCAGTGAGAAAGATATGCAGCTATACTGCACCTGTTGTTCTCAAGAAACAATAAAATTCAATCTTACCTTGTAGCCAGAACTGTGTGAAGTGTTACCAGGACATAATCTCTGTGCAAATCCCTTGACTCGCCCTTTGTATTATAAATTTTGCTCTGTACTTTGTCATGGAACTGAGGGAAAGGAAGTGGTGCAGAGAGGGAATTGTAGATCAGCTCAGGGGAACAGAAATAGACCCTGTCAGATGGAAAAAAAAAAAAAAAAAAGGCAATTGGATGGTGGGAATAGGGTGGGGGTTGGGAGATTTCTCTTTCAGTAAGGTTGATTAGACCTGAGTGGGAGTACAGTAAAAATCCAGAGGGGAAAAAAAAAATGGGGTGATAGATGGTATTAACAGTTTTACGAGGACCTTTTGGGACAGATTTTTTGTTTTATCCGCATTGTAGAAAAGGATCAATTCATCTGTTAATGGATTTTAAAATTCCAGTTTAAGGTCAATAAAATTTAATTGTACTTCCAGACATACCTTTGCATATTTCAGTTCTAAATTTGAACCCCCAGTAAAATTTCATCAAAAATAAAAGGCAGAACTGGAGTATAATAAAAGTGAGTTGCCTCAGTAAAACATTCTCTTAGCATACCTGATCTCCTACCTCTCACAGGGTCAGTGTTACACAGACACTGCGTCAAATGTCAGTGGTGCACTGTCCAAATGCCAACTGTGTAGATGTTTTGAAAGACTTCTGTTCTAGACCATGCTGTAACAAACCTTGTCAAACATGGCATCAGTCTTGGGACTTGCAGTAATGCTCTAGCCCTCAGTAAAGCATTCTGTTAAATAAGCTAGTTCAAAATTCCTGGAGCTTGTGTCTTACTCTAAAATTCCAACTTGGAGTAAAAGCAAATGCGAGAAAAATTTATGTTGTCTTTGGAGATCCGTCTGATAGAGGCAGAATGATCTTGCTACCAGCAGTTCCATAACTCATGCAATGTTGAAGTGATATGCTCAATTTCCCTTTCCCAAAGTATGCTTTGGGTATTTAAAGACTGTCCATTTTGACTTTTCTTTATTCTACTCTGTGCATCCTTTCATAATTCACCTGAGTCTGAAGCTGACAAACTAGGAGAAAAGGTATAATACTGTTTTGCAAAATCTTCTTTTACATTCTCTCACCATCAGTCCACATTTGCCTGGTGGTTTTCTTCTTTTCTCTCTTAATTTACCACTGCCCAAACGAAATCCTAATCTAACATGGCACTAATGCAAGGTTGTTCATTCTCACATCAGTGATGTAGCCTGTACTCTATAATTATTTTCCGTAAGCTTTATTTCACTTTTAAAAGTATATTTTTTTCTTCATGGATGCTACATATGATTTAGGGTTTAAGAGTGCTTAAGGCAATAGAACTAAATATTATTTGGGTTTTAACCCTATTTAATATTGGAATTCATAACTGTTTTCTTCCTTTCTTTTCATTATTGCCCTACTTAAAGTAAGACTTTTTGTAAAATAAAAGGGTTCAGAAATAGGGGAAAAAGTTCTGTGATTACAATGCCTTGAATGCTGAGAACATGAAAGCAGATCTCTAAAGACTACATAGAGTAACTCTCAGTTATCACTGCATAATTTCACACTACTGATATGAATGATAGGAATACAATAGGTAGGAATACCTATCCAAAAAAAAATCCCTACTAAGATTATCCCTTTGTCTGAAAGATCAATTTGAAAAGCAGCAAAGTTAACACTAATTGAAGGAAATGAATTATATTACCTTTTAAAATCTGCTGTCATTTAACTTTGAGGCATTTGCTAGAGATTTTTCTTTAGTTGCACATGTTTGGGGACAGTGGGGAGAATATATGCACCATGATCTGGTAGGTAACATGCGTACCTGCATTATAGTAAAGAAAGTACCTCTGACAAGGCAAATGAATTTATTTATTTGGTAGTCTTGACATTTTCCATGAAGCAATAGAAGTTAGCCACTGGATTAATAAAACTGATTTTTTTTGTGTGTGTGAATGCCCACATATAAAAAATAGCTGGTTTTGTTTATACATAGATATTAATTTTAATGACATGGAATTAATATTAAAACCAGTCTAGATACAAAGACTGTAACTCTTATAAACCACTGCATCACAGGCACTTCTTGATGTATGTTTTGAACAGAAAAGCGCTTAAAGCTGTTAGTTTATAAATCAAATAAACATTTCACTTGCAACTGTTGCTGGCAGATCACAAAACCAGTACACCTGCATGACAAGCATTGTATCCTAGTGATGCCAAAGTAAGGAAGAAATCTAGGCACCTGGTAACTGGCCATTTTGTTTCTAGACTTAGTCATTTTCATCAGCCAGCAGGTTTATATTGGATCCATTAAGTAAAAAAAAAAAA
>VYXC01009032.1:62548-170553 GCA_013397175.1 Platysteira castanea
ATATTTTTTTTAAATCACAGAAAACTTGTTATACTTGTTTTTTGTGGGAACAATATGCAGAACAAGAAAAAGGTTATTTCATTCTCTGACTCTTTAATTCAATTATATCCTAAAACTCATTGTGTGCTTCAAAAATAAATTAACTCGAGATGTTATTCCGCTCTCCATCTGCTGCATTCCTTTAAATGTATTACTTCCACTCCTAGATCAGTTTAAATGATTTTTTTTCCTATCAAACCCATAGGCATATTTTCTTTTTTTTAAACGCCTCTGTTCCAGAAATTGCCTCATAAACCATGTGACTCTCTAGTTTACTCTTTTTTCCCCTTGCATGAAAAGCAGCCAGTAAAATGCAGCTAATGGCTGTTTTATAACTGTGCTGCTGTAGCCTTTGTAACAGCATGCTTTGTGTTTTCATCTGTGGTCTGGGTATCACTCGCAGAAGAGTGTGTGTGATTGTAGAGCAAGTGATCAGAGTACAGTTGCATCATTGCCCCTCAGTGCTGAGAGGCGGAAAATGGCAGAAGAGGCTACTTGAGATAACCAGATCTTGGGTCTGAATTCAGCTGATTTCCTCACTCATAGATGTTCCCTTCCAAAGCCTTTCTGCTTTACGTCGATTGGCTGATGCTGCTCCTCAAGATTTCCACAGTAATACTAGCCGTGCTAAATAAAAGATATAAAATATCTATATAGCACAGAATGTTTCCTGTCTGCTCTTCCCGGTGTAAGTACAACTTTATGATCCATGAAGGAGTAGAATATGTGCATATTTCTCCTAAGTATTAAATGAAACTTGAATTAGTAGCATAGCTAAATATTTATGGTAAACTAATAAATCACAATTATACCTGGTTGATAGGAGCTCAAGGAAAAAACATTAAGTTTCACTGGTTACAAAATGGAGACTGGTCAGAAAAACTGCAGCAATTTTCCTAAAAAATGTAAATACTCCAAGATATGATAGCACTTTCCAACTTTTAAAACTTTATATACATTTATATTCAAATACATGGAAATCAACCATGCTTTCATTGGATTAAGGGTAGCCTGTCTGAGACTTTGTCCAGGAGGCCAAAGAAATTGGTACAATTTCTTTAAATGTATGATTTGAGACTGGACAAACCAGTTATTCTTGCATCTGTTTTTCTCTTGTGAAATATGTGTAGTACTTTTATACCTTAAAGACTTTTTATTATGTGCAATTTGCATTTTTGAAATTGTTTGGCATCCTTAAATTAAGATTTATTAAGAAACACAGAAATTAACAAATCTTCAAGATAGATATATGTGCAGTTGAACAGATGTCTGTCTTGATACCTTTATGCTGATCTAATACTGCCTTCATAGAGAGAAAAATTGAACAGCTGTTGAGTTTTCAAATGAATATAGTGAAATTGAGCATTCATGTCATGCTGATACCAGTCCTAAAAACAAAAAAGACCAGTTTCATGCCACTACTCCAGTATTTAGTACAATTAGTCTTAAGAAGTCCTGTGTAATTGGTTTGTCTGTTAGCTGAGATTTTGAGCTTTGAATATCTGATTCAAGTCTTACTTCCTTCACAGAAAAGCCCATCATTTTTAAAAATCTGTTTCATGTTTTTCACTGCTTGTTGTACGCGGGTGTGCTGGTTTTGTCTAGGGTAGAATTCAGTTTCTTCACAGCAGCAGGTATGGGGCTGTATCTTGGATTTGTGTTGAAAACAGGGTTGGTAACACAAGACTGCTTCCACCACAGCTGAGCAGGGTTTGCCCAGAGCCAAGGGCTTTTCTGGCCCAGCAAGGAGGCTGGGGTTGCACAGGAACAGGGGACAGGAGAAGGCTGGGACAGCTGATCCTACTGACCAGAGGGATATTCCATAACATAGGGTGTCATGCTTAGCATACATATCAGGGGAAGAAGGAAGGGAGGGGACGCATTCAGAGTGATGATGTTTGTCTTCCCAAGTCATCATAACATGGGATGGAGCCCTGCTTTCCTGAAGATGGCTGAACACCTGCCTGCTGAACACCATGGGAAGTGGTGAATGTTTTCCTTTCTTGCTTTGCTTGTGCTTGAAGGTTTTATTTTGCCTATTAAACTGTCTTTTTCTCAACCCATGAGAATTGTCCTGTTTCCTCCCCCATTCCACAAAGGGAGAATGAGTGAGAGGCTGTGTGGGCTTAGCTGTCTGCTGGGCTTAAACTATGACAATGGCTTATGAGATCCAGAGGTTTCTAGATGAGTTACAAAGGAGACTGGGACACAAAGATCCTATCTGAAACACGTACACTATTCAAGTTTTCTTTAGTCTGTGTCTGTATTTTCTAAATCACAGTGGGAAACACTCTGTAACTGTAAAGGGCAGAAATCTAATCTGATTTGAATCATATCTTTTCCTGCACAGATTGTACATCCTAAGGGCTGATTCACTATTTTTTTGTATCAGTCAGACCAATTTTCTGAGAAAGGCGGCTGCTATTGTCCTATTCTCTTCTCACTTTGCCTGGGATGTTCTGTATCTCACTGATATATAATGAATCCCAAAGTATCCTCCCCAAAAGAGAAAATATTGGGAATTTTCAATCTTCTTCTTTTGGGAAAGAAGGTTCCTTGTTCTAAAAGCAAGTGAACTTAGAGGCAGCAATGATTCTTTTTCAGTTTATCCTAACAACACTTATTTTCCTCAAGTGAAATGAGTTCCAGCATGGAAGGCGAATACTGTAGATAAGGAATGGAGGCATTAAGAAATTATTTATTATCATCTTAGATTCTAATTTCTAAACAGCCGCATGTTTTGCTATTAAACCTTTGCAAGCATTGAGCTACTGTGTATGAGGAGGTGGAAAGAAACCAATAGATGTCAGCTATCAGTGAGATGTAAGAATATAGTAACAGAGAATAACCTTCATCTTTAGTGACAAAATGATTCAGTTCTCTGAAATATTAATCTAAGTGTAATGGTGACCTTTCATCATAGATTTATTTTATTCTAATTTGTTTTCAAAGATTATATTTTTGAGTTTAGTGATGTATTTGTTGTTTCTAACTTTCGTAAAATGTAAAAATGGACACATAAACCATTTATTTCTTGATTTACTACATAGCACACAAACTCCAGTAATTAAGGCAGCTAAGCCAAGGTATTTTTGAACTTCACTCTGTTTAGATTAACATCTGTCTCGTTCAAGGACTCTGTTTCAAATGAAATCCAAAGTATGTGACTTCTGCTGCAGATGGTAACCACAAGTATTTTCTTCTTCTTTGATTCTGAGAAATAACTCTTCTCCTACCTATCCCTGCCTAATAATTCCTTCCAAACTCTTTTCAAACATACCCTCTGAAAATGAGAATATTTCCTTTCTAAAGCTTCACTGCCAAAAATGTAGTAATTCCCAGTATGTGTATGTCCTGGGTTGAAGTGTNTTCTCAAATTAGATGGATGTGAAAAAGTTAGTAGCTAAAAGTTCTGTAACTGAATAAGTTATCAGTAAACATTATGAAATTATTGCAATTTTCTAGGAAAATATATTAGCATTTCTAGATATACTTTTGATACTGTGAAAACTAGGAATAGCTTATTGAATACAAATAGAAAATTACTTCATTTAACTGATTCGTATTGCATTACGACACATGGAAAATTGGATATTCTGGGTACTTCTCATGCCGCAGTAGGGTCTGCCATACTAGAGTGGAAATAAAGCTTGCATTTCCTGATTCCGCTCTCTTGATTCAGTGGAAGGAAATAGTTCCTGTTCTACAATTTAAGAAGTCAGTTCATGTTGTTGAGTAAACTTACGGATTCTGCCAAAATTCAGAAATACTTCACTTTAGTTGAGGCTGAGTTTCATGCAGTCAAACTACATATCAGTAATTACACAATTTGCATTAACTTATCTCTAATTATCCTTGATATTCACTGATCTATTTCTACACACACACAAAAAAAAAATATTAGAAGAAACTATTTAGGTCATTAAGGCAAAACCTTTCCATCTCCAGACTGACATTTAAAAACCAGAGTTAATTAGGAATTTAATGGCTCGGTATGATAGATTTGTATACCTATGAAAAGCTCTGGTATCTGTGTTGAGAAACCATGCAGGACCCTATTAGCAGTTTTTGCAATACTGTCCTGAACCTAGATGTCTCACAATAATTAGGAAGCATATGGAAAGCAAATTTTCACTCCATTTTCTTTTGGACCAGGTAGAAAAACAATTAATCTGATCTTAGTACAATGGGAAAAGCAAAATTCTAAGTGGTGGGGCTAATCCAGACTTTCTACAGAACTCAAGAATCATGGAGAGTGTCTTGCAGTTTTCCTGTGCTTTTGTCTCTAGTTGAGCGTAACAGCCAATTGTCTTGAAACAAAGCTAAAATACTGGAGGAAAACTTATGGGTACTTACCCACACAATTTCAAGTGCTCAGTCCTAAATTACACCAAGAATCTGTGAAGGAGAATGAAAAACACCCTGTGTCCAAATCATCATCTCCAAGAAGCCGTGGGATGAAATCCAGATACAGGAAGGGGATAACATCCTGATGCTGTGAATTGAGAGCCACAGAAAGGAGTTGTAGAGGTGGAAAAGAGAAGGAAAAGGTGAAACACTCTTAATTACTGAGGTGTCTTCCAATGTCATCTCTCATAGGCACTTCCACTGGAGTAGCGTGGGGGAGAAATGAAGCAGCAGCTGAGGAGCTATGAAACTGATGGAGCCACCACCACTAGCTATGGCAATTAAGTTGTGAAGGAAATAGAATGACATAATCCATCAAAAGTTGTAGGTAACTGGGATGGTACATTAGCACAACTAACTTTTTTTTTTCATAAGACAAGATCAAGAATGTCTCATACGCCATTCTCCTACATGAGTAAACCAATATATTGTTTTTTAAGTACTGCATTGCCCTCTTTCCCCATCCTTCAGAAAATAAATTTGCATCCACACACAATCAGCATGGAAAAATATGAGTATCTTGTCCTAAACTGACACAAAATGTGCACTAATCATGCAAAGGAGAATTTTTCATCCAGAGAATGTAATTCTTTGTAGCAGAGGTGATCAGAAAATCCCATGTTTAAGAATTTTTAAACAGCTGAAATGGATGGGATTATCACAGTGGTTTAAGAGAGGATAAGAAGAGACAACATAGGCAAAGAACTTTTCAAATCCTGTCAAGCAGAATAATAAGCAGACAGTAATTCATAGGTTGAGGAAATTTTATTGTGAAGAAATTACTTTCAAAGCTATCAAAATGGAAAACTTGTCCAACAAAATATCATTTCTCTAGTGCCAGTGTGAAGAGTGCTTAAATGGACTATTTTCCATTAACAGAGCTTATAGTTATTGTAACAGTAAAATAAACATTAATTGTTGGCAGATGTAGGAATTTTAGAAATCTCTCGTGTAGCCCTGCATTTCCCGAAAAGCACTGTTTTTCTTGCAAGTTACACCACTTTCTGTACTGCAGTAGTTAATAAGTCCCCCTATGGATGCTGAATGTTTTTAGCCTTTCTCTTCGTAGTTTTGTGACCAAACCTCCCACACAACCAGCAGATCTTTTCACAACCAAAGGAAGGGAGCGAATGAAGTCCATAAATTAACAAGCATTTTGGGTTGCAGCTGTATGTCCCAACTCCATTTGAAGTTTTAATCGTCCCTTGATTTGTTTTCTTCCATCAGTAAGTGAAAATTTTGTTGGTTTTATGTCACTGAGGAAAATTTTTGTTACCTTTCATGTCATTTTAGGTTTTATTGTAGCACTTTAAATTAAATATAAAGGCCACACAGTAATTCTGTAGACAAATCCCATATGAAGCAATCATAAAGACCATTAAGTATGACAGGAATGCCCACCCCACAAAGAAATAAATTCAAGCCGACTGAACGATATTGATGTTAAAGCAAAACCCCTTTGCAACAGTTGTCAAAATGTCTGACATGCCCACTGTCAGCATCACCTTTTTGAACTAAATCAAGCAACAAAGCATTGAAAACTCTATTTAGAGTCCTCTGTAAACGTTTTTGACAGATTTTCTTCCTAATAAAAGGAAAACCATGGCTAAATTATGCAGATATTCCTCTTAACGTATGCAGACACAAATGGGCAGCATTAGTGATGTTTGTTTTCTTAAGAAAAAGATAATTTAATATTTATTGACTGTGGAAGTATGTGACAAAACAAACAATCACAGAGTTACTGAAAAAGCAGTTACTGGAGGGTACTCATCACTGAGGGAAAAAACCCAGAATTAGTTGTAAGAAATGTTTTTTTTTCTCTTCTAAGGCCTTTTCATAGAAAAAGATAGCCACATACCTATGTGGATATATAGATGTATAAATATATCTCAGTTTCTGTGACTATAAACATGTATGAAAATTACAGTTTAAATAATTTCATAGTTATTATTAATTAAAACAGGTATCCTGATTCCAAGATCATCTTTGAATAAACAACTGGTAGTATATTTGTTTCTATATATTTTCTTCCAGTGCTATGCATTTCATGTCATTATATTCGCAAGTGTCAAAATTAATTAAGACTGATCATTATGGAAGTAGACTGTTAAAGATCATACACAATGAAAAAATATTTCAAATTTTTAAAAATTATTTATTTGTTTATTTGTTTAATTTGTACACTAAGGACTTGGGTACTAATTTCTTTGGTTTTAAAAGGGAAAAGCCTTTGGTTTTGCCTAATGGCATGACATGGAATTAGAAGATTTTGATTTCTGTTCCACACCTTTGTTCCCTAATGTCACAAACTACTGTGAAATCTAGGTAAACTTCACTTTAAAGAATGGATTTATTATCTTTCTTCAGTTTGTCTTATTTGTTTAAATTTTCTACTTTTTCTACTTCTACAAATATTAAATTTATTTAATATTCAACTGGTTGCCTTTTGTTTTACAGTTGTTTACCTATTACTCTAGTCTTGGTGGGTGCTTTTGGATGTAAATGGAATACAGATTTTTTTTTTTCCCTGAAATATATTCTGCCATTCTTAAAAAAAGCATTTTGAGGTAATTTTAGGTGTCTCCCTAGAAAAGTAACTATGGAGGTACCTGTAAAATAAAAGTGAGTATATCATGGACAAAACTTAACCTGCGAATAGAAATACCTGAGTTTAATTGGTGCTTAAGTGTTTATCAATTCCTGGCCTTCTGTCCTCAAACCACAAGACTTACTGAGTCACACTACAGTTTATTTGAAGGCAGCAGAAACCTAAATCACTAAAGCCTAATTCTAAATGATTAACTTGTTTGTCAAGCTTATGGCAGATCTACCACCAACAGTGTTCTGTTTTATAACACCAAACAGTGCAGGTTGAGTAGATCATAGTCATCAGCTAAACTGCATTCACAGCTATTCTGTTTTACCAAAATAGCATTAAAGTAGCTGAAGTACATTCTCAAATATCTCTCTACCTCTTTACTGGCAGTCTCTCATTTTTCTTCCACAACCACACTATCTCTCTCAAAAACACTGTGTATTCCTTTTCAATATTGTTAACATATACATTGCTATATCTGTCCTTTTCCTCTAGCTCATCTGTTCTTATTTAACACTCTGACAGGAGTCTTGGGAAAGAAAGAAGAAAACACAGTTTGAAGTCACCCTCCCTAGGACTGGGAAAAGCCAGAGGACTTTAATGGCTGCAGTTGTGTACTGGTATGCTGGGAGATACTCAGTGCTGGACTGGATACGTGAGGGAGATAGGCAAATGAAATAATTGTTCTGGAACTTGAAGGGGTTCAAGCCACTTCATGAACCAGGTGAAAAAATGATATAATGTGGGAGTGAAGCAGCCAAACCTTATTTCTTTCCATATATACATTGTCATATGCACACGTTATATGTATGAATACCTGGCAGCGTTTCTAAGTCTCAGACTACTTGGGTGGAAAAAAGAACGTGCTCAGTCAAGTTGAGTGCAGAACTGGAGAGTTGGAGAATTACTGAAAATAAGTAGTTTTACTTATATAGTCATATTGGGCTGCTAGATATTTGCAACTTAATTTTTCTATCTTTAGAGGAATTACATGAACTTTCTGTTCCCAGAACTGTGCAAGTTTCCTTCTGAAGTGACTGCTGCATCTCATTGCTCTCAACGGCACTGAAACAAACTGTCATCTTCCAAAAAAAACTCTGTCTCTTGTTATTCCCCCTGAGGAATAAAAGCTAGGAGATATTCAAGCATCTTACACTGCCAGAAGTCACAGTCACACAGATAAGAGTGGGAGGTAGAAGCCATTTTGCAACTGGATAATCCTTTATGGGTTTTCCCTTTTGGAAAACACCCATAAGTCTCTAATGTTGAACCTTCAAAACACAAGAGAGAAAAAGCTGTTAATTTAAAAAATAATTAAGAAACAAATCTATTAAAATTTTAAAAAATGTAAAAGAAGTCTTGAAATATTTCAGTGTACAGTTTTTTCAGAATGTATGCACTTTGTTCATTAGGTGGAAGCATCAAGGGAACTGCACAAAACACTGTTTATTCTCCAGAGTCTGTGTTGTATTTAAAGGGTTTATCTGTAAATGGATACACTTTTCAGTGAACACCTTTTTGAATGAAAACAGGTGTATGTTGAAATCTCCCCAGACCTCACAAGAGGGACAGAGTCGGCAGGGCTTTATCTTATTACCTGAATAGTACATCTACATATTTACTGTACAGGATGTACTCTGGGTGCCCACTGCAGCACCACCACTGTTTCACCTGTGGGTTTGGTTTACCTCAGCATCTACTTTGGTACGAAGCTGCATTCTCAGTCATTGGCTTTCTGCAGGTGCACGTGTGTATGTAGTGGCTATTCAAGAGAGGCTCTGTGGCCAGGGTGACCAAGGCCTGATGGGGTATTATACTCACACGAATCTTCCCAAGAAGCAATTTGTGATTGGTTTTGTGTGTGTTGTGGAAGATTGCTCTTAGAGGTTTTCCTTTTTGCTGTTCAGTACTGAAAAATGGTGAAGAACCATTTTTAGAACTAAACAGGCTTCCATCTCCAGAATGGGAATTTTTTTTTTCCAAGTTCATCTGAGTATTTTCATTTCAATTTTTACCCCATGGAGTGACAAATAACTTGTCATAACTCAGGAAACTGTAGTGTATTAGCACATGACTGCATGGATAAAAAAAGTATACAATATTCTTTTGATAGAAAACATTAAAAGTTCTCATTAAAGATATTGTTGGTGATATTTGTTGATACACCAATGATGACACATTGGTTTATGTAGCTTGGTATTATATATTCACTTTTGCATAGTTTTCTATTTAATGATCAGGAAAGGGTATTTTCTCTACAGGCATTCTTTTGTTTTATGGCTGAATATTTCTTATAATTTTTTTACCTGAAGCTCCTTACATGTTTTGTTTTCAGTTATATATAAAAAAAAAAATCTATTTCATATAGAAGTGAACAATTTGGTGATCTGTAATGGATAAGGTTATTGACTTGATGCAAATTGTGTCCCTAGTGTTCTTGGGATAGGTATCCTTAACTTGACTATGTTTAGGGGATAGGAAGCATGGTTCTTGCACCAGAAGATCTATGATCAGTACTAACGAGCCATTTGTCAACTTCTGCCCGGAGTGAGTGCTGTCCCAAACAAAAACAGACTTGGTAAGCTAGAGGCCAACTCAGAGGGCAACTCTATCAAAGCTACTTAGATGATATTCACAGTATTTCCATTCTTTAACAAAGGGAACAACACAGTCTTTTGCATTGCTGATAGTAGGGTACAGCAGGTAAAGTTTCCCCTAGATTCCCAAAACAGGTAAAAGGAATTAGAAATGAAAATAGTCTTAAAGTGTGAGAGGACTCTTTTGTAATCAAACCTCATTTTGGACATACAGCTTACAGTATTAAATTAGTTCTATGTACCAAAGGAAGGTGTTTCTCGTTTACTATCTCTGACAGTCAGATGAGGTGGTTTCCTTCTCAAAACTCTCTTTGGAAGGACTTTTTCTTTTTCAAATATTATAAAAGGCAACGAGACTCTGCTGTTTCTGTGGTGATCTTGTCTAATGAAAGCTTTATATCTCCCTGGCCAACTGGCCCTGCACAGCTGACATTAAGAGCTGGCTGTTTCTAAAGCACACTGTCTGAATCCATGCTGAATACCACTACTGGGACAACTGTGGATGACAAATATGTTTCAGACATCTTTGTGCATATTCTCCCATCAACTTTTTTAGCATGTGTAACATATATACTTCTCTAATTTGTGCACGCATCATGCATTAAAATTGAGCTGAGCCCTGAGTACCACCAGTAATTTGTTACCACTCATGATAGTTGTGACAACATAGCACAGTTTTCTGTTCCTTCTGCTGAGACCTCAGCCTTAGCTGCTTTTAATAATCACATTCCTGGTGTGAGAGACATTCCCACTGTTTCAAGCTGAGGAACCTAACTTTTCAGGATAATGGTAGACAAGATGTTATAAAGTGGGTAGAACCTGCAGGAAGTGGTATCCCCAAGCCTACCACAGTAGAAGAAACAAATTATAAATATGTGATGACCCATCACTCACCGTATGTTAGTAGTGAAACCATCTGGGCCATCTCCTACAAACATCTTTCTGTTGTTCAGAAGCTGCTGATCAGGGAGACAACACCCACTGGTGGGACAGGGCAGTAGTCTGCACCTGACATCACAGTTATCATTTAGAAAATATGAAGTGCACACATGTGGATGTCTCCCTAAAGGTGCCTAGTTCTTGCTATAGAGCACATGCTCACTTTCTTAATGTTTTATGGAGTTAATGTGTTAGTAAAGAGGTTGTCATCAGCAACCTTTTAATATTTGTGCTCTTTTTAAAATAGCAAAATAGAAAATAGAACTGTCTGAATCCCTCCTTTGATCTCACAGATGGGATCCACTTCCAGCTCCCACACTAGCTGTAGCACAAACTATGAGACTGACAAAGCAGTCTCTGTGCCTGGTGATCTGCCCTGAAATGACAGAGTATGTTTTAAAATGTTAATAGAAAAAAATAAAAGTGCATTTTTCTCATAAAATTTCTCATAATCTTGTGTATGGAGTGATGAGTGTAGTGTTTTGTATTCTTCTAAGGAGATGTGCTGCTGCACCAGGGTGAGGATTCATCTACATGCCATGGAACACTGGTGTAATTGCTGCACACCAGAGGAGCACAGCCTTGCAACCCTCAGCAAGACCAGGTTCATTGCAACCCTGCTAGAGCGGGTTCATTTGCTTAAGCTCAGAAACTCACAAAAACTCATTGAGGTGTGAGGCAACACATGGGCTGAAGACACAGGAAATAATAAGTTTAAGTAAATAAAAGCAAGTCAGCAAAGATTCACAAGACATCATTATCAGAGGCTATCATAATAGTGTTTAGCCTAAATCCTTAATCCCAGCTGTCTTTTTATGTGAATTAGCCAATAAAAGATTGCTTTCTACTACTTAGATAGTGTTCACTGTTCACTCAAAATTCAGGAGTTCCATCTTCCTCAGAAGAGATGGTTAGCATTTTCACAAACAGGTGATCAATATCAGAGATCAAGACAGATTTTTTTATAGTCAATTAAATTCAGCTAAATTATGGGAAAATAATTTTAAATTTAAGTAGATTTTTAGTGATAATTTTGATTTTATTTATTGTTTCAGACAAGTATGTGCTTTCCTCATCCAGCCTCAGTTTTCTACATGGCTTGAATTTTAGTTTCAAATCTTCAGTGAACTTTTTTGACCTTCAAATTCACTTTTTATTTTAAATGTCCTTCTCCCTTCACATACCTGAAAATCCGCATCTTTAGTGTTAAACTTTTAGTTGTTGATTTTAAGTAAGTAAGTGCACTTGGTTTAAAGATTGAACTAACCACAGTCAGAAAACAGAGAATTTTTAAAGTTTTAGATTCATGAAGCTGGCAGTCAGTCAGCCAGTCAGTCCCATGACATTGTTCCCTCCAAAGTTTCACCCTGTCTTTATTTAAACTTTGTTTTAGTATGTTTTCCAGAGGTGAAAACTTTTTCCACAGACATTTTTTTTGTGTGTGTTCTAGGTGAAGTTTTTGTTTTCTCTCGTTTGGACCCCAGGGATGCTGAACAGGCAGGATTGCTGCTGGACATGCATTCTGGTGTGAGCCCCTCTGTGACTGTGGGACCGAGTGTGCCTGTGCTGTGGTGCATGGCCACAGCTCCGTGCTGGCCACCTTGTGCCACAAGGAGAGCTCCTCAGGAAAACTCTCAACCAGGCTTTTGCAGGGCAGTGGAAGATATGCAACAGCTGGAAATCACTCATTGAAATTAATAATTTCCTAATTATCCCCTCTCTTTGAACAGACTCACTGCCTTCTTGTGTTCTGAGCTATTATTTACACTTGAATCAGTGTTACGTGCCACTGCTCATTTTGAGTTTTTCCAGGACAGACACACAATTCCACAAAGGAAGGGGTAAATCAAGCTCTAATTCTGCAAGTTCAGTGTTGTTCTTTCAGCCTGATTTTCTTCTAATCCAGTTGAAGTGAAAGGAAAAATTAGACTTTGTCATATTTTGCCTTCAGAGGTTCTCTCATTTTCATGGGATTAGCAGGTCAGTCACTGCATGAGGCTTGCTTATTCTGCCACTTTATTAGACAACTCCGTGCTGCAATATTACAGCAGGAGCAATTTGCACACTACATTTGAAGTTTAAAATAAGTAGGTTTTGAATATTATCAGTGTTCCAGGAAGGAGGATGTTTAGAACTGTTTCATAGGTAAGGGAAATGGATGACTTTATTGAAGTATTTGGCTCTAAACTTTAAAATGTTGTTTCAGAAATGACCTATACTGTTTTTACTGCAAAAGTGAATATTTGGGGGAAATAAAAGTAGATCAAAAGGAGGAACTTAAAAATGAAACCCTTTTGAAGGTCTGCTGCATTTGCTGGTAACATGAACTGTTTTGCTTACACATGCATATTTATTATTTTTTTCTTTTGAAGCCCAGCACAAAGCAGAAAATTTCCTTTCATCTGATATCAGTGAAAGTGGTAACCCTTACTAATATCACTGTGCTTTCTAAGTGCAGTGTTTCCTCCCTATCTTTGTCTGAGACAACTATATATAACCAATATATGGATATAAAGTAATTCTGATATTTTTCTTTTCTTTGTAAGCATGTGTCTGTGTATATATAAACACAGTCCCACTATACATGTAGTCTAGACAAATGCAGAAAATGCAAAGTGAAATCCATTTCTAAGGGGTTTTTTGACATTCGCAAATCCTGTAGCTATATTACCTAGCCTAATGTTCTCAGCAGATTCTGTGAAGAGATTCACACGATTTATGTAGTGTTTTGCATGCAGGAACTCTATAAAATTATGTAAGCATCTGTTCCTGCAGATGCTTTTGGAGACGTGTTGAGCTCTCAGATTGAATGCAGTTACAGTATGCACATTCTAAAAATTATGAATGTGTTAAATCTTCTCCAGATAAGAGCTAAAAATTGATGTTTCATTTGTTTTCTAAGGCCCATATATGTGGGAAGAGATGGGATAGAGTTGAGCTGCGGGCTGTGGGACATGTCTGCAGAAGGACATGGCAGCACAAAGAAGCACATGGCACCACAAAAGAGCACATGGTGGCACAGAGAGGTTTGTCTCTGTCGGACCCTGAGGGGAGGGGGTGTCACACAGCAGACCCCTATGGAGAGAAGCCTGCCAGAAGCTGACAGATGGGTGAACAGCACATGATCACCCCATAGAAGGACATTTAGAAAGTGTGTTGCTGTGACAACATGGGATAGGTCACGTAGTGAGAATTACCATGTAAAGAAATACTGTACCTTCAAAAAGTGTATGAAACCAGCTTGTTTCTTTTGAATAGGGCATTCAGATTCCCTGCTGGTCTGGGTCCCTGTCTCGGTCACTCATAAATGGAGCCCTGCATCAGGGACTGAAAAGCAACTGGGGGTTGCTCTGATGAGGATGACTCGGCTGAACTTTACACAGGGGCTGAAAAGAAGCCCGGGGGCTGAAACAAAGTCTGGGAGCTGAAACAAAGCTTGGGAGCTGAAACAAAGCTTGTGGCACCAATCGGCCTTTCCACAGGATGGAGGACAGCAGTCGAGAACCGTGGGGAGGTGTTTCCCAGGAGCAAAAGAACATCACAGAGACGTTGGAACGGATTTTGCGGAAAGACGGCAGGAAAGTTCAGTCTAAAGATTTGAACAGGCTCTTGTTCTGGCCAAAAGACTGTGATCCAGTGTTAGATACTACTACTATATTTGATCCTTGGACATGGGACACTTTGGGGGATGCATTGTGGGACTGAGTTACACGCGGCGACGCAGCACTGACAAAGCTTTTGTGTCCATGGAGGACAGTGTGCGAGGCGCTCATGGTGGATGCGGCACCAGAAAACCAGAAAAAGGATGCTCATGACACTGCTACAGCCGCACAAGCTCCTCTCCGCAGGACTCTGCCGCGTGACACCTCCTCCCCCCAGGGTCTGGTAGAGACAAGCCTCTCTGTGCTGCCATGTGTTCCTTTGTGCTGCAATGTGCTCCTTTGTGCTGCCATGTGCTTCTACAGGCGTGTCCCACAGCCTGCAGCTCAACTCTATCCCATATCTTCCCACACACATATATATGTGTGTGTGTGTGTGTGTGTGTGTGTGTGTGTGTGTGTGTGTGTACACACGTAGAACATAGAGTTAGTGACTGTTCAGTGACTGCTGGTTTTGAGACAATAAGCTAACATCCTAACATCCTTTTCATTACTCTGTTACTAAGTACTGGGCTGCTGACTTTTCCTTCTTGCATGAGTAAAAATAGAACACAAAAAGAATTAAAATATCTGCCCCTTTTTCTAGCTCCAGTGTGGTAGGTTGAAGCTTGGTTGATGGATAAGTTGTTAACTCAATGAGAGGGCTGGTAACACCTCTGCAATCACATATTTAAAGGGAGGCAAGCGCAGGAAGTTCCTCTTTGGTCCTTGCCTCAAGGGCCAAGGGGTGGCCAGAGGCAAAGGGTCTGGGCCTGGGCCAAGATCCTCCTCGACTCCTCGGTGCAGCGGCAGCACAGGGCTGGTTCTCCCCCCTCAGGGGAGAGTTGTCCTGGCTCTGCAGGCAGCATATAACTGAGACCATGTGGCTGAAATGATCTGACCACCAGATGACACCACACAGAGCCAGCGGTGCTGGCCTGGCATCCCTGCATCCAGCACAGCTCATGCCACACCAAAGAAACACCACCCGCAGCAGCCAACAAGTACACTCTTTCTTTCAAGTCAGTGAGGAAGAAGGAGAAACTAAAGTCACGTGGGATGAAGCTGAACATGGCAACTCCAACGTCAGGAAAAGAGAGGAAGGGCAAGACCACGTGGGATGGAAGCTAACTGACTGCGGGAANAAAAAGTGCAACGCTGACCTAAACCCCATGCTTTGTTTTGTTTTCACTTATGAGAGGTTTGTAGTAAAAAGGGAGGCACTGGGAAAGAAAGGTGTTTAAAGATTTGCTTTGATTTCTTATAACTTCTTTTTTCACTTTTCATTCTGTTAGTAATAAACTTTTCTTTATATTGCAACTGTTTAAGTGTGAACCTTGTTTTACCCCAAAGTTCCTTTACGTTTTCCTCAATAAATCCATATTCCCCTTATGCATATAATTGGATCTCGTGTGTTTGGGGTTTAAACCAGTGTCAAACCACAACATCCAGGTAGATAGGAACCTATCAAATACCAGGTATTTTTGAAGCAGTAAAGATACTGAATTTCTGCTGTTTTTTCAGTTCTCACAACAACGTTTCTTTTCAGAAAAATGAGACAGACACTCTTTTTTTCCAAACTCATTAATCCTGTTTAAAATGCAATCAGAATTTTAAACTATTGATTAGCTACTGTGGTTTTGGAACATTTTAGAATGTATAGTAGATAATGTATCTCACCTGTAAAATCACAAGCCAGTTCTATTTCAGATTACAAAAATGGAAATAAGGTTAAGAGTTACGAGTATAGGCATTGATTTGACATGTGGAAATATTGTGCAGCTGGTTTAAAAAATCATAAATCAAAAAACTGGGAAAAAAATAAAGAAAGAAATAATACTGAACAGCATGAAGTTGAAATTAGATAGTGTGTTGAGAGGGGATTTTAATATCACCTGTATCAGAAAGAGGCAATTGCAATTTTTAGCTGCTCTCACCAATGCTATGAATTGGAGAAGCAATAAAATTTTTTTCAAACCTCTAAACTTCTGTTGCCATAATTTTTTAGAGTATCTTAGCAGAATGCTATTCATAAGATTCCAGTTCAGAAAAGAACAATGAAAGTTATTGAGAAGAAGAAAGAAAAATATCTGGAAGGAAAAAAACAAGAACCATGCAACATGGAAGAGTGTTTGACTTAATTTTAACAAGCTCATACATATATCAATTATCTGATTAATGATATAACAATATAATTAACATATATAATTCAAATATTCCGATGTTTTAGCAGATGAGAAATTGTTTCATGAAATCTATCTTTTATCATAGTGTGTGTGCAGGGGATCTATAGTACCATTTTTTTCTACAGGAATTGTGACTCTGTGGAAAGAACAATGATCTAAGAGTTATTTGAAGCTGAATTTAATTTTATGCCATCATTCATTCTCTACTGCCATGTCATATTTTACTTCATATCATCCCTATATTGAACTGCCTATGAAATAACAGGTGGACTTTTCTTTGTAAGCCTTTATTCATCTTGAATATTCCTTTCCAGGAGAGAGATGAAAAATTATCTACATTTGACAGGTGGAGAAATGGCACAAGACGAGGTAAAAATTGTTTAAAACCTCCAGGATTTTGAATCTTAATCTAGAATGACAAAAGCTTAATTTTTTCAAGTAATTTACCATTTGAATAATATTAGTAATTTTGAGCCATTTTTGTGATATTCATGGGTTCTCACTAAGCTCTGTCAATAAGTTCTGTATTTTGGTCATTAAAGAGATGCAGCATCAAAATGATGGTCATTTATGAAAGGCAGTACTGGGAGAAAAAGTTGTTAACCATTGCACAGAAATTTTGAAAGAGAAGACAGTACCTACTTCTATGGGGAGAAGTGCAGCTGCTCATGGTTGTAATGAATTTTCTCTGTTTTGAAAGAGGTTTTTTTCCTGCATCTTCCCCACTGTAAACAAATACTTCAATGTGTGTGCGGTCATTGTTTTGTTCCTTGAAGGTGCCCAGTTCTAAGTATAGAACAAGAAAAATCTGCAAAGAATTGACTATTGAATCCTAAGAAAAATGCCCATTAGAATTGGACAGACAATTTTAATTCCAGTCCTCTAAAATTTTGTGATCTTTGGTTTTGTGACCTTTTTCATATATTTTCTAAAAAGAATCAGGAAAATTATGCATTTCAAAACAGACCACTGTAAGAACTGTGAAATATTTGTGAGATTGGCAGCAACTGACCTGACTGGAGGATAATACTGATGCTCACAGATCGCAATATTTAGTTTGGAGTCATATCTTTTTGTGTTTAGGAGTACTATTAACCGTAGTCTGTTTCCACCACCACTTACACTCATTTTTGCAAGAAGGCAGGAGTGCACAGAGAGCCTGGGAGGGAGGAACCGTGTACTCCTCTGGCAACAGCAGCTGCACCAGCAAGCAGGCAGGTACTATTCTCCAGAGGAATGAGAAAGGGTATGTCCCTGACAGACTGACAACTGTGTGTTAAAATTCAAACTAGTACAGCACCAGCGAAGCAACTGTGACCAAGCAAAACAACAATAAAAAATGTAAATAGCACTTCTTTATTTTAATTTTGAGAATGGTTTCTCTTTGTTGCTATTTTAAAAATAAAAAATGAACTATTATATGATGAGGTAAATATCTACCATGGAAAGTTTCAGCCTTCATGTGTGTAGTTTAACAAAATTATAAGAATCTGAAAATGGATCCAAGTATTGGAAAATGATGTGCAGGATTAAGTATAAATGAGCTAATATTTATAAGTTAAGTGATGTTCCAGAGAAAGATAGATAGATAGATAGATAGATAGATGGATGATAGATTCTTCAGATGAAGTTGAACTTTAAAAATTAGAGAGAATTATATATTTCTATCTTTTCAAGAAAAGGAAGAATAGTCATAGAATGATAGAATGATTTGGGTTGGAAGTGACTTTAAAAATCACATTTCAACACCCTGCCATGGGCAGAGACACCTTCCTGTAGACCAGGCTGAAATCTCCATTGAACATTTCCAGGGATGGGGCATCTGGATCTTCCTTGGGCAACCTGCCCCAGTGTCTCTTCACCCTCAGAGCAAAGAATTTCTTCCTAATATTTAGTTTAAACCTACTCTCTTTCAGTTTTCTCCTTGTGCTATCGCTACATGCACTTATATATTTTGTAGGAAGATCTATTTTATATCAAAACATATGATAATATTTAATTATTGAGGGATGCTTCTGGCCAAATTAAGGTGCAAACAAGCCCATATGCAAAGTCAGTAATACAGATCTTTTTTAACAATGAATGGGAGGTAGAGAGATAGAAAGAATTAGAAAGAGAGGAAAGAGATCAAGTAGAAGATAGTCACCACCTGTGGATGCAGTGGTGACTTGATGGTCTCTTCACCCTGGGCTTCTCAGTGGTGGGGATCCTGAGGCTGTTCAAAACTTTTCACCATTTATATATTTTAGAAAAAAATGGAATTAATGCTCCTTGACTACACAGTTCTCTTTATTGGTTAAATTTTCCCCTTTTTTCTAGTGTTAACTAGTCAGGCTTTCTTTTCTTTTTAGTTGGTGGGTTTCTTGAGTAGGTGGTTTATGATCCCCTGCCAGAATTACCTCGTACACAATCAGAGCAGATTCAGCACAGTTGCTGCTTTGGCTTTCCTTGTGGTCCATAAATTCTGTATTCTTTTTGTCCAATATCAGCGATGTGTTCTTCTCCCCCAGTTTTTTAACCTCCCCCTAGGTCTGAGATAACACCTGGACAATAGTACCACCTTTATCTTATCTCAAGTTCTCTCTGTGGTGGCTTAACTTACACACCAAGTTCTGGGTATCCACGGAGGCATATTTGTGGGGGGCTTTGGTGGTCACTGGTAGTTGCAGATGCCATCTGTCCCATAACTTGGGGTAATCTTTGAGCAGTGATATGTGTTCAAGCAGTTGCTTTATGCAGTTTGACACAGTGGGGATTTCTGCCCAGATGTGTTAACCAGGATGAGCTAACCAGATCTCACCTCTGCCAGGCCTGGAGTTCACGCTGGTGAACATCCTGGTGCTCCATTCTGTGCTTATCTCATGGCAAACTCTGTGGCTTTAACAGCATTTGAGACAGGCACCTGTATTCTTTAACTCCTTACAACATATGATACTACTTTGACCTTAGGAGAGAGTCAGTGACACAATTCTTACGACTCTTTTATAGTAAACCAGTAATACATATGGCCTTACAAAGAGCACACAGAGAAATTCAGCATTGTTCAGTTTTGCCTTTCATAGATTTCTAACACTTCCAGATGTAATATTATTCTAAATGACATTCAGAGTCTATTCCTGTTTCTGGGGTGTGGAGGTCTCCCCCCTGGGGNCAGTTCTATATGCATCTGGAACTGCTTTGGGGATGGTTGTTGTAATCATACTCATGATACATCAGAAAAAGTGTTTTAAAGACTAATCTTGATATTTTTCCAAATTTCTTCCTGGGAGACCTTGAATGACTAACTTAGTTGTTATCAGAAACATTCAAACTCTCTTGGCTTCTGTTTTCTAATGCAAAACTTGTTTATTATGGACAAAGGGCTTCATTATTATCTACTTTAAATGGAAGTCTGGAGGGACTTGAAGGCATTTAGGAAATAACAGAGAATTCTCTTCTGAGGTGTGTCAATACAAACATGTTTCAGAAGTCCTATGATAGTTTAAGTGTTGCAAGTTTTTTTGACAGTGTCACAGCATGTCATTGAAATCTTTAATTGTGTATACTGTATTCCCACATCTGCAATTATCTCATTTCACTAGCATGAAACTTAATATAGAGTATCTCATGCTGTTGTCTTCTGAACACCAATCAGTGAGGGAGAGATTGCAGACAAGAAACTGAAGCCTTGAAGTTTGGTTCATTCACGGCAGTTTGTCAATTTATCACCTAAAGGTTTTGTTCTGTTCATAGTGTGAGGTTATGACTGTCAAGAGAATTTCTAGAAAATGAAATTTTGCCTTCTTCTAAGTGTCTCTTGAGCTGAAGAAAGATCAAGCCTGGTATATTTATAGCTCTACATAAGAATATCTTTGGCCATCACTGTCAACATATGTAAAATTTTAATGGAACAGCATGAAGAGACTGTTCAAAAAATAAAGTAGGCATACTGAAAACACAGAAACCAGCAAAACCCCTTAGCGCACAGAACTACTCCGTGGTTTTCATTATGCCTCTCTTAAAAATTCTCAGTTTATGCTGAACCAAGATGTTCATCCTATTTACTAGCATTCATTGCATGGCTAGTTGGATTTTTTTTAATACTTTGACAACTGAGAGAAGTGTTGAAATGTTGTGCCCATCAGTGCTCAAAGATAATTATCATTTCACAAAGCTTACTCTTTGAATTGGTAAGAATTTTTGTGAATTGATACATTATCTTTGCCCCACAGACCACATATTGCTTGCACGAACTGATATTGCTTATCCATACGTGCCATAAATAATCTCATAAGTTTTGCATGAAATGCTCAGTGATCAAAAATTCAAAAACACAGTTCTCCAGTACTGCAGCATCACATGCATGTATTTGTGCAATAGAACAGTATTCACTGGTTTCTTGTTTCTCCCACACAGACTAATGTCAATCCTCCTCAAGCAGAGCTGTCTTATTTCATCTGTTAATCATAGCATTGGTCTTCTGAAATCTGGTATAATTTGATGACAATTGAAATCACCATGTTACATTTTTCTTCGCCAAATTAGATTGACAAGCGAGGTAGAATCATTGCAATTAATTTTCTCTTAAAATTTATCAAGGAGGGATGGGTAACATAATCCTTGACTATGAGACTGCAAGAGATTTCCTTGTTTTTCAACTGTCAATTTTGCATGAAATTGAATTAGGATATTTCTTAGAACAAGCAAAATTGCACTGGCAATACACGGACTTTTATTGCCTAGAAGCAATGCATTAGATCTTTATCTGATTAGAGTAATGGCTACCTTATTAATCACATCAGTATTATCCTTCTGTGAGGGTTGTGTAAAAATCAGCATCTTACAGAAGTAACCTGTTAACTATGGAAATTATTAGTATGCTGGCCACTGGCTGGCAGAATCAGACTATGCCCAAGTTAGTAAGGCTTCCTTTTATACAGGCTTGTTCTCCTTTGTACTGTCAGAAAGTTCAAATAAGATACTTTTCACCAGATTCTTCAGAAACTCTGCCTTCTGTAAATTTGAATTGCCCTCTTGATCACATATAAGAGCATCTGACAGGCATAATAGAGATGCAACTTGCAATGTCACTTTTGATTATTTAAAATTTAAATTGGCTTGTTCAAATATACTATGGATAGTTGTGGATACCATTAGAAATTTCTCTTGTTATTTTAGAAGTTTCAATGTAGTGTATTCCTTTATCATATCTGTTTCAATTTAAGCTTCATCATTTTATTTTTAAATACCTCTTTCTTTAAGCAGAATTTCTAAAAAAAACCAATTCAGGTCCATATAGAAAAACATTCCTAACTACTGCTATCCTCAGAATCTTGACTTTCAGAAGTCTTACATGACAAGTGAACACTGCAAAAATCCTAGAATATGATTTTGAGAGGAATCAGTGGAGAATACTTAAATAGATGTTCTGTAATCCTTGCAGTTGGTGAACTTGTCACCTCAGAGTAGAAACCATATTTCAGAGCAAGGGAGCATGGGTCAGAGGATGCTGAGCTGTCACTTACAGGCATAAATATTCACAAAAATAGTGTCTTATTTTTAAATTAGAAACATAACAAGTTTTGTCCTTAATACTTCTTTAGAAATGCATTACTTTAGAATTTACAGAATTTCTAAGATAAAAACTGCTGATGAAACAAAAAGGTTTATTTTTGGTGCTTGAAGTAAAAACAACATAAACTATAGCAATTAATCCAATTCATTCTACAAACCGTGTATAACATAGCCCAAGTATTGTATTTGAAACATACTACTTCCAGCTAGTGCCCCTAAAAATTAATAGTGTTTGTATAAGCTTGTCCTCTTTCTAAAGTAAACTGGATATTTTAAAAGTATATAATGGATGGTAATTATTCTTTTACTAGATTAAAGTTACTTAAAAAAAACAAGCAAATAAACAAAACCCCATATAGTTTAAACAGGTAGGTCAGATGAAAAGTGAGATAGCAGTGTCACAGCAGATACTGCAATTATTCTATCACCATGGTTTTTATTTACTTTTACTTTGAAGATGAAGATGTTAAGGTAGGGAACAGGACACAAAAATAGGACAGTGAAGCAGTAGCAGGAAGAAAGAGAGTCTGTAAACAGCCACAGAATTGTGGGGGTTTAGGTCCATTTATTTTAACAAGTTCTTCCTATATTTCATAAAATATATGCTTCCTGGTTCAGCACAGCTTTTATCTTATAATATGCATCTGGATGTCTTATGGTTTCCCTCAACAACCTTTGGATATTTAAACAGGGATATTCAACAGTTTGGTCCTTCCCTTAGCAACTCTCAGTGTAGCAGTAAATTTAAGAATTTGCTGATTCCTTTTCAAAACAACAAGTTTTCTTTGCCTATCTTTATCTGTAGACTGTTTTGTGATACCCTGAGAGAAGCTCATAGGTCATACTTTCTCATTCCTATTTTTGTCAATATTCATCATTGTACAATCAATAATTTATCAACTGCTTTCCCACAACAACACAAACTAGTGACACAAAACCAGCTCAAGAACGTGTGTGTTATTCATGGCTCCCTCAGTCACTCCGTGCTATTGTGACATCTCAGCAGTGTCTTCTTTATTTATGCAGTTATCATGCTGCTACCATGGACCTTGGGCCCAAAGCTATGCTACAAGCCACTGGTGCCCATTTTGCACGATCCATTTTACTAAGTGGATACACTATGCCCTGGGAGAAGTGAATTTCATCTATGACTAACAAGGCAGAATCTTAAAGCAAACAAAATCTTTTTGCTGTTTTGTTGTAAACAGTAGTTGTCAAACTTGTGCACCATTTATTGTTGATCTCATAGTGGTGTTTTTATAGCAGGTGTTACCTTGCTGCGTGAACGGTGTGAAATGAGATCGAATAAAAGTATTACCAGCATAGAAAAGCCATACCAACACTCCTTTTAGTAGGATGATGAGTTGCTCTGGGAGAGGAAGGTGCTCCCAGAGGAATTAAGGACTATTGTAAGCATTAGGTCTTTCACGTAAACAGATAACAAGATTTAGAGATGAGGGCACCTCCTTGGCTGTGCTTTCTCTTGGGCTGTATTAGCAAGTATTCAGAGAGCTGAGGGAAGCAGTTCTTCCTCTCTGGCATTTCTAAGACTGTGTCTGGAGTACCGTATCTACTTTTGAGCTCTGCAGTATAAGATGTTCCATGACATAGTCATGGAAGGCAGAGGGGAGAGCTAATTTCTGTATAGAGGCACCTGATGGAAGGGTACAGAAAAAACAGAATCAGCTTCCTCTAGAGCGTGCACAGTAGTAGGACAAGAGTCAACAAAACCAGCTTGGAGTTAGTAAGGGTTGGTTAGATATTAAGGAAAAAGGAATTGACCCTGAGTGTGGTCCGACACTGACACAGAGCCTCTGTTGCCCACAGAGGTTGTTGGATCTCTATCAAGGACATATCCAAACCAAAACAATATAAGGCCCTAAGCAATCTGATCTAAGTGGAGCTGTTTAGGGCAGGAGGCTGGTCTGGATGACCTTCTCAAGTACTTTTCAACATGTACGACTTAGATATCAATGATTCCATAAAAAACCCCAAACTGCAACCTAAAGAAATGCTTTACAATATGAAAGGAAAGTGATAAAGAGAATACTACAGAATTTTACATCCAAACTGTCTAATCTGTGTAAGTGATACCAGTATTTGGATCACAAGGGGAAATATAAAACCAGTGAAATATATAAAAGTATAATAATATACATGTTTACCAAAATTCTTAATTATTATCAAAGTAGCTAAGGAAATAATATCACATATTTAGTGTGTCTTAAATGTTTTTATTGTAATTGTGCTTGTCATTGCAGTACATTTACATTGTAATTGATACTCTTGGCTTAAGGTGCTCTGTGGCTGCTCTGCTGGCATTATATTTTATCTTATTTGTCAGCTACAGTTTGTGATATGACATGACAAAGCTGTGCAACATAAAAAAGGGGGGTAAATAAAGCAAGTAATTGACTCTGACAATTTCTGTAGCGCAAAACAATTTTTTATTCTAATTCAAGCCTCAGAACAAAATACAACATATCAATTGTCAATCATGACTTGTGTCAATGCAAATATATTGCCTCCTAAAAGAAAAATAAGGCTTCAGAGATACTATTTTTTATTTTGTTATAAACTAGTATTTCTTTGGGTTTATTATATAAGGCAATTAGACTTCCTACATAAAGCATATTAAAAGTGCACTTCCAAAACTTTGCTTTCACAGCTTACTTTTTAATTACTGCCCAAGTTTCTTTTCCATCACGATGGCTACTATGATAGTAGAAGATAAAAGTATATGTTAAATTCTAAAACTAGCAGATCAAGTCACACTAATTTGAATCAAAATAAAACCTGGAAAAATAATGGATTGGAAGCAGTTTCTCTGAAAACAAAAAAAATACCCTTTGAAGAAATTATTTCAGTATTTTTCCTTTTACAGTGTCCATGATTATAGTATCTCCCACATGTCAATAAATTTGTCATCACATGCACATTTTCAAAAAGAACTGCAATGGATGTTGCTTTTTCACTTACTTCTTGATAGACTATCCTCAATCTACTGCATTTCTTAAGTTCATAGTTAAAGTAGCTACAGGATTTTAATTTTTTCTGGAAAGATTGCATATTTGTATCCTCACACATGGATTATATATCACTTCTAATGATTTCTTGAACACACACTATTTTAACGACTTTATTGACACAAACTTTAATGCTTTTTTAAGTGTCGGGCTGATATATTTATAGTGTTTTCATAGAAACTAGCTGTTATGTTTAAAAGATAATGCTTTTGGTAACATAAGAATGATTGTCTCTGTAAAACGCATAATGAGCAATCAATTGGTGGTTTGCATACCCAGTTTCATATGCTTAAATTTCCGTCTTTAAATATAATTGCAGCAGTAGGCCAAAGAACTAAATACTTGGATTAGCACAGACAATCTCAAACCACAATGACAAAAATAATCAGAGAGAAGAAGAAATTGTCAGCTGTCTATGTGTGCAACCTAAGGTTACATGTATGAATGTTTAAGTGGCTCTTTTATTCAAAAATCAAGTATGGGCATAATAAAAGAATGGTATCATTCTATATAGGATTTAAAATTCAAAGTTTTTTTTATTTTTCAATTAGGACTCAAACCAGTTCCAAATAACCCGGGTGATTTGCTAAGGAGAGAAGGTTTTGATCTAAGATTTGTCTTAGCTAGGTTTAAAGAATGATAATTTATATTATAAATTCTTGTAAGCTCACAGTTCTTACTCTCTGTTAAACTTGAGAATATACCTTTATAATAAATAGATGAGAAATTGAATCCTTTTATGGCAATTCAATCTCTTTCAGTTGTATTTTCCACAATGAAATGATGACTTTGATTTAAGTGTACTTCAATGAGATTATTTGGGGCATTATAAGAAAACAAGTCATTGAGTTGCCCTGATACATTTGTAGTATCTACTGTACTCCTATTTAACATGCCCCATACAAGATAGGTTCTAAGAAGCCTTATATATAAGAAGCATAACAAGTTTTTATCTTTGTATTTTTGAAATTATATTTTTTTTTGTATGAAACAGGCTGGAAAAACTATCCTATATGTATATATTTTCTACATGACTTTATTTTTCTACAATAAAAATGTTTGATTACCTTCCTATAGCAAAAATGCACCATAAAGGCAGGAAAGCTTTCCTCTCATTTTTCATTTAACCTTCTCTTTGTTCTCTTGGAAATTGTTTGGAAACTGGTGGTCTCTGTCATTTCTTCCTTTGATTTTTGAATGATTCATTATGATAAAAATTAAAATACAGTGAAGGACAAAATTATGTCTAATTTTTTATTCACTGAAGGTTTTATCTTCTAATTTATGTCCTGCGTTTTCCACCTGGAATTTCAGCAGGTTGACTTGAATTTAGTAAACTCAGTTTCCTACTGTCTTGTGTCCCCTTACCTGGAAGAGCTTGAGAGACCTGGCTCATTCCTGATCAAGTTTGGGTAAAGTCTGGGGCCCATTGACTCAGCAGATATTCCACTCTCTAATTTAAGAATGTCCATCCAGGTAGACCGAAAAATTCCTTGGATAGCTTTTGGGGCAAGACATCAATGTTGTTCTGCTCTTCCTCTACAGGACTTTCTAATCATTTGCGGTGGCACAGCTACAGTTACAATTCCTCTTCTTTAAAGATTTAGTTTTCAAAGAATCATCATTCTTGAATGTTCCCATTAAGTAATTCAGAAAGGAAAATAATGTTGCTTGTTAAAACGCTAGTGGGGAAAACTGAGACATCCCTACAAAAAATGCCAGAGATGAGAGGAATTTACAAGATTGATTCTCTAAATTATGATTATTAATCTAAGACAACTTTTTTGACAAAAATAATAAATAGGGAAAAAAGGAGCAAAGAAAATAAGGCAGATTGACCTTGGCTGGCTGCCATGTGCCCACTCAGCTGTTATCTCACTCCTCAACAGGATAGGGGCAGAAAAGACTAAAAAACTCATGGATCAGAAAAAAAGGCAGTATAATGAATGAAAGTAAAGGAAACAAGAAACAAAGCAGAGCGAAATTATTTATTCTCTTATTTCCCACCAGCAGGCAGAGTCCAGCCACATCCTAAGAAGTGGGGATCAAGTATTAATTACAGTTACTTTGGAAGAAAAATATCTCTATAACAAATGCCCCCTGCAGGCCTTCCTCTTTTCCCTCAGCTTCTATTGATGAGCATTACATCGTATGTTATGGAATATCCTTTTGGTCAGTTTGGATCAGTTGTCCTGTCTGTGCCCCCTCTCAAATTCTTGCTATTCTGCAACCTTCTAGTCTTGGAGAAGGGGTTGGAGAGCCAGCCCTGGTGCTGTGCCAGCACTGCTCAGCAGAAGGAAAAGCACTGGTGTATTATCAATCCCTTTCTGCCTGCCAATGCAGACAGCTCTGTGAAGGCTGCTATGATTATGGTCTGGAATGTTAACTCCATTCCAGACATGCTCAATACAGAAAGTTTGGATATTTGGTGGTTATTCATTGTTTATAGAGAAAATGAGAGTGAGCCTAATACACCAGGATGTCAGCTTATGTATCAATCACTTTTACAAGTTCATCTCTCATGTAGACAAATGCAATCTTCCTTCATGTCTATCCACTGATTGCTGATACCATATAATTTTATAACCAGTTGTATTTTATAATCTTCTTCTTCTATTCTTTTTTGTCCATCCATTTTCTGCTTTCATTTCTTTATATTGTAAAACAGTACAAGCTTATCACTGTCACTCTGATGTTGATTAGTCCATCTTCCACCCTTCCTGTCATTTTTAATTCATTATCACAAATATTGGTGCAGACCACCAGTCTCTGCCGGCAGCTTCCATCATGCTCCTCATTTAAGCACAACCAGGCTTTTTCTACTGCTTCCCATCATTCTGCCTACAAATACATGAGCAGTTTTAAATGTTTTTCTCTTCAAAAGTCTCCTTAAGTTTTTCTTGTGTTGCATATATGGAGTTGCTGATAGCCTAAATTTTCTGCGCTCTTCTCTACTACAATTCTTCCTGTAGTTTCATTGTTCAAATTTCCTTTAAGACAGTTTTCAATGTTTGTACAGCATGAAGCTCAATGGAGTGAGTAAGGGTCTCTGAACAGGACTATGTGTTATCCTGATAGTATACTGATAAATTAAAACCCACATGATTCACAAACAAAGGATGGTGATGAGTTGGAATTTTTTTCCTGTTCAACTACCTGTGACTAATTATGCGGAGCTTTAGACAGTTTTTAAATTAATGGATTTGTAAATGGAATGAAAGGCAGCTTTTGCTATAATGATGAATGTTTACAGATTTGCACTAGAAATTAATAAAAATAATAAAGACAAATATAAGTACTACTTAGTGGTTTTGTATTCAACTGAAATCAGAGGTAGGAAAACTTTTAAAATAATAAATCATTCACTATACAATTTGTTACTGCTTGTTTTGGTAGAGCTTGGTTCTACTGCCATACTGGGTTGCTTATACACACAATATATTATTTCACAGTGTGGTGTATGAGCAAGTAAGGAAGAGAAGTTTGAAGTGATGGTTGTTTGGAATATTTATTTTTGTTAGTCAAGTCTTGCAAATTGGCTTTTCTGCCAAGATTCAAAACCTGCTATTAACAACTGTATTCTTTCCACTGCTCATATACTGAGGGAATTTAGTCAGTTTGCATATTGTACAAACAGAAGGAAAAATATACAAAAGAAAAAAGAAAATAAAATCAGGAAGCAGTCCATGTTTCTAAGGGCATTGCCAAAGGGTTTCCAGCCTGAAGACTGTTTAAAAAAAAACAAACAACCAAGCCAAAACAACTTTGGAGACATTTTAATCTCAGTATAACATGGCCATCATCAGCCTGAGGAATGCCGAATGAAAGATTAAGTATGTTTACTAACTTGAGATCTAATTAAAAAGCTGTGTGACGAAAGAAATTAAGTAAAATATTTTTATAAATAAATTCTCTAAATTAAATCCTAGCTGCTGACAGAACTTGGACTAAGAATAAAGCTGAGGAGTTATATTTTATTCAATATAATGTTCCTGTTGAAGACAGGCACATAGCAATGTTCCAGTCTGTGGCAGATGCATAAAATCTATTCATTTAAATGAAAATGCATATATAAATTTTCTCTTATGCCCTACCCACCTCCAGTGGAGTAGACAGGTATTTGGTTTTCTGAAAACAAGTAATTTTTTAAGAAATACCTTTATACTCGGAAGCTGTCATGTTTGTTGTTGAAGTAATTGAAAAGGCAATTGAGGGCTTTCAGAAGATTATCAGCATTTTAATGAGTTGAAAAGGTGTTTTTCACTAATACATTAGAATAATTAGCCTGATTTCTTAAAACTTGCCTACTTAAAAATATGCCAGTGAAATATTCAGAAGAGAGTGGAGAGGAAGATGGATGATCTAAGTTCTTAGAAAAAGAATAATGATTCTTGGGGCACAAACACAAGCTTTCCCTGTGTTTATTTCCCTCTGCAAGTGTACCATTAGGTTATGTCTGCCCCAATCTTAGTTTGACATTTGCAAGAGTCATTCTAGCCCACTGCAAAAATTTTTACAAAGGTAACAATGTCATGGTATCATATGCTGTGTCATGTATGAGGGTGGTAAATTCTAATGGAAAAATTGCCTGAAGTACTCGCTTCAATTTTTTTTAAATCTCATTTGAATGAGCATTTTAACTTTTTCCCACTCAAATTCTACCTATTTACTTATTTTTCAAAGACTGATGATTTATAAGCATAAAACATCCTGTAACCTGTTTCATGAATGTTCCAGTCTTTTTAAGTCTTTATTTCCTTCAGCAGAGTTTCATTACTTTTTAAGAGTTTTTTTCTTTCACTATATCATTAGTCTTTCCTAGTTTCAAGTAGGTGCACCAGTGGTGGTGTATTTATTTCCTTAATGTGCATTAGTTTCTGTTTTCCTCAAATTCCATTATTACAGTCCTTCTAAGAGAGACAAAGTTAACAGGTTAATGCCATAGCTCTTATACAAAAGGACTTGATTTTCTTTTTGTTCAAAAGCAATGAATTTAAAATGTTTGTATCTCGATGTTTATATGATGCATTTGTGTTAAATCAATATTAATAAAGATGTTGTAAATAACATACATAGAATCGTAGAATCACAAAAAACCCTCTAAAATTATCAAGTCCAAGTGTTGCCCCAGCACTGCTGTGTTCACCACTAAACCATGCTCCCAAATGCCACATCCACACCCCTTTTGAGCACTTCTAGGGATGGTGACTCAATCACTCCCCTGGGCAGCCTGTTCCAATGCCTGACAACCCTTTCCATGAAGAAAGTTTTCCTAATATCCAATCTAAACCTCCCTTGGTGCAACCTAAGGACATTTTCTCTTGTCCTATCACTTGCTATTTGTGAGAAAAGATCAACCTCTCCCCTTGCTACTGTGTCCTTTCAGGTAGTTGTGGAGAGCAATAAGGTCCCTCCTGAGCTTTATTTTTCTCCAGACTGAAAAACTCCAGCTCCCTCAGCTGCTCCTCCTGAGACCTGTACTCTAGACACTTCCATGTGTTGCTGAAAACACAGTAAATTGAAAAACTCATTGATATTAGTGTTATTAGATGAGGCACAAATTAGAATTATAATTTTAGCTAAAATAGATTGAAAATAAGCCTGTATTTAAGTTCATTTCAGAGCAGAACTTGTGATAACTGCTTAAGGAGTATTTTTGCTTCTCTGAGATATGGTTTAGAAAGACAATATTCAAGATTTTAAACTTTACCTAGAGAGATTACTCAAAGAGTGGTGAGAATATTATCTTTAACAAATAAGTTTTTTCAGCTGTTATATGTTGATTTTAATGTGTCATTTTAAATGTCACGTCATAAGATTTTAAGCAAAGACTTACAGGAGTACCTATGTACCTTAGGTCTAAATGGCAACACAATTTTAACCTAAGCACATAAATTAATATATTGTTTATTTATTCTGTCATTTTCAAAGCACCTATTCTTGGAAAATTTAACAGTGGAAAAAAAGTTGGAGTATATGACTCCAGTGATTCCATATTCTGGAAAGAAATAGAAACATGATCACAGGAAGAACAAGGCATGTGCCTGCAACGTTTTTTCAGAACTTCAGCTTGTCTTGAAAGAGACAGGAATAAAATTATTAATGATACAGCTAGTCAAAAACATTATTCATTATTTTGGAGACTGGAAAGATCAGGGTTGGATAGATTTTTCTTAGCATTCTTTGTGTCTTCTTTGTGTTGGTTTTGCATGGCCTGGTTTTTGGTAGCAGGGAGGGGCACAGAAGGGGCTTCTGCAAGAAGCTGCTGGAAGTTTCCACCATGTCTGGCACAGCCAATCCCTGATGGCTCTGAAGATGGACATGCTGCCGGCCAAAGTTGGGCCAATTAGAGATGGTGGTAATGCCTCTGCGATAACATATTTAAGAAGAAAATCAAAATAAAGTTTGGGTGCAGCTTTAATTCTCCTCTCCGGGAAGAGGAGAAGGTGAGAACATGTGAGGGAAAATAACATGGCAACAGCAAGGTCAGCAAAGACCATGGTGAAGCAGCTGTGCCCCTGCAGCCCATGGGGATCCACGGGGAATGCAGAGATCCACCCGCAGCCCCTGGGGGAGGTGCCCACGCCGGAGCGGGTGGGTGCCTGGAGGAGGCTGTGATCCAGTGGGAGACCCGGTGGGGAGAGAGGGCCCCGCTTTCAGGCTGGAGCAGCCTGACCTTGGAGGGCTGCACCCCGTGGGGAGAGACCCACGCCGCAGCAGTTTTGGGAGGGCTGTGTGCCCCTGGGAGGGACTCACGCTGCAGCAGTTTAGGGAGGACTGCTGCTTGTGAGATTGGACCCATGTGGAGAAGTTCACAGAGAACTGTCTCCCGTGGGAGGGGACCCCACGGCCTCACAGGGAAAGGCCTCCTCTCACTGAGCAGCAGAAGAAAACCTTGGGTGACGAACTGACCAAAACCCCCATGCCCTGTCTCCCTATGTTGTCAGTGGGAAGGAGAGAGGAGTTGGGGGAAGAAAAGGTGTTTTTAAGGGCTTATTTTACTTTTCATATTCCTCCTCTGATTTGTTAGCAATAAACTCACTTTGTATCTCTAAGTTGAGCCTGTTTACCCCTTGGAGTGTTTTCTCCCGGTCCTTGTCTCTACCCATGAATGCTTTGTTAACTTTTTTCTCCTCTGCCCAGCTGTGGCAGGGGAGGATGAGTGGGCGACTCTCATGGGTGCCTGGCATTTGGCCAGTGTCAAACCACGACAGTTTTACTTTGAGACATGCAGACACTCAGGTTGTATACACAAGTTCTTTTAATAACGTGGTAGAAAGAACAAAGCTGGTTTGTTTTACATC
The DNA here is from genome assembly GCA_013397175.1 of Platysteira castanea. NCBI lineage: Eukaryota > Metazoa > Chordata > Aves > Passeriformes > Platysteira > Platysteira castanea. The sequence goes on from VYXC01009032.1 coordinate 94,837, forward strand.
ATCCCAAATACTTTATAGCTTGTGGAAGGTATTTAGTTGTTGCCTGGAATGCCAAACATAGTTTTTAATCCTAATTTCTTTGTTTGAAAAGTATATTCAGTGAAACAATTTCCTTAAAGTCCATACTTCATCAGTCAGTATCTATTTTCTAAAACACCTCATCTCTGAAATGAACTTAAAGATAGTTCCCTTGAAAGATTGGGTCATTTCACACACAGAAAACTGCTGGTGACTTCATAATTTTGCTGCCTGACATTTAATCCATATTGCTATTATTATCTTTATAAGTGGCTGATAGCAGATACCGAGGCTGAACTGATAAGAAGTAATAGATATTTAATGCATTTGAGAATTTACAGATATTTGAACTAAATCAGTGTCACAGTGCTTCTTAATTTTCTACTGCCATGATATTCAAGTTTTGAAGAGCCAGTGTAGCTTGGATGACCTAATGTAAAAAAGATGGAAAGTGTTAATATCCCATGGCAGAAATAAAACTTTTCTTCCCCCACTTAAATATTGCCACTTAACATTTTATTAAATATAATAGCCCATGGTGCCCAGGTGGCCTCCTCCCCCGGTGTCATTATTAAATATTTACTTTGTTTAAGAGTCAACATAGGACAGAAAAAGCCCAGAAAATGCATTTTTAAACATTCTCTAAAGGTTCATATTAAAAAGGAATTTTAAAGAGAACTCTGTAAAATTCATTTTATTTACATTAAAAAAAATATTTCATATCATGTTTCTTGAAAATTTAGACAGTTGCACAAGCTTCGGTTTTGAATTATTCATTTACAGATATTTGCTATGTAAAGACATAGAAGGGAAAAAACCACCAACAAAAAGGAAAAAAAACCCACCAGATCCTGTTTCAGATACCTTAAATGCCAATTAGCAGTTACAAAAAAATTCCATCAAACATGTCTACATGAGTGCATCATAATCCCGTGAAAGAAAATAATTCTATTCACTTTGGACAGGTGCTTTTAGCAACCTGATGTAGTTGAAAATGTCCTTACTCATTGCATGTGCTTTGGATTACATGATCTTTAAATGTCCCTTCCAGCCCAAAATATTTTATAATTCTATTATCTGCAATTTATTATTTTTTAAAAAATGACATGCAAGTTTTGGGAAAGGAATTTGTGTGAAGGAAGTCTACAAAAAAGCAATATTACTGCAAAATTGCAGTAGTATCTAGATTAATCTACAATAGTCTATGTTCCTTTTTGCTGAAATATTCCCAAGCAGAGAGATGGTGTTTCAAAATTCTAAGAAATTTCAGAGAATGGAAGAAATTAAGTGTCCACCTTTATTTAAATAGGAAATACATAAGACGTGTCAAAAGGTAGACAAGTTGTCTGTGGCTAAGCCATAAGAGAAAACCTGCCCTTTCTCTAGAGGATTTGCTCCATAACTGCTATCAAAACACAGTCTTTCTTACTGCTGTGGCAATTTAAAGCAGCAGCTGTAATCTGAAGGCATCATTTATTAGAGGTTACCTTGTGACTTGATCTATTTTCTGGAGTTACCAGAAGGCAAGATTTCCTTTTGCATCAATTTTGTTTCTACTGCTGTGATAAACAAAGAAGCATGGTAGGAATCACACTGAAATAACCAGATTTCTTTTTTTTCACAAGCCTTAGAAGGATGCTTTGATAGTAAGATATATTTCCAGCATTGCATCACTGTCAGTCCTAAGCAAAGATTGTTTGTTTCCAAAGCATATATGAATAGACCTAAACCTCATGAGATTAGACATATAAGACAATCTTGTTAGCCTTAATATTTCATGCTTCTAGCATAAATTTTTGTTCCCTTTTAAGATTATATGAACTGGTAAAATACTATTTGAGCTACATCTTTAAAAATCAGATTCATCATAGATAGTAAAAAAACACCCCGACATGATTCAAAGCAGAACAGGAGATTAAAATATCCATCAAGAACCCAGGAGGGAAGCCTTTTAATGTGAAAAAGACAGAAGATAAAGCTTGGAAATATGCCTCAGGTGGGCACTATATTGTTAGCACAGACTGTTTTGCCCATAGAGGAGCAAAAAATTGCTTACTGATTTTTTTAGCTGTATCACTGGTCTCCTACCAATTAATAACAACCAAATAACCCAACAAAAAACCACAAACAAACAGACCACCAAATAAACAAAAGCAAAACATAGTCAAAGCTCACTCTCAAAGAAACATTTCTGTTCAATCCTGGCTCAGAAGTCAAGGTGAATCAAACCAATAGGCTACTTCCAAGAATGATAGTTCTTAGGGATTTGCTTAACCAGCAAAAAAATGTGATTAATAAAATGGAGTTGCTCTGTGAGCAGTTTTTAATGTCTGAAGACTGATAAAATTGCTGAGTTTAAGAAAGAAAAAAAATTATTTATTTTTGACAAGTTAACATGAACTCTTGCTGTCCAGTGCTATGCTTTGAAATATATTTGCCAACAAGTCACTGTCACTTATTTCTCTTGCTATTTTGAAGGTCCTGCTTTTAAAGCATTATTCCTAGTGCAATTTATATTTGGTAAGGTCTGGTGTATATAGGTACAAAGTGCTGAGGGAAAAATGTGTTTGTTTGAAATACATCAAGAATCACACTTTGCAGAACAACAACAAAGACTTGTTTAGAGACAACAAAACTACTGAGAAAAACCAAGAATTTTAACTGGACACCTGACATAATCTGATTTTTGTTTATTTCTTCCTTTATAGTAATTTGTTCCGTGTTCTTATTCATAGATGCTGTAACAATACTTTTAAAATGTTACAGAGAAAGTCCTGGTTCTTTTAAATGGAATATTTAGTAGGTATTAAAATGCACAAATAGATTTCGTAGATGTGGCTGTTTCTATTTTAATATTCTGGCGTAATTTTTTAATGGACTTTGCAAACCAATGCTGTAGGCAATTTTCATGAAGAGTTTCTTAGTTGTGAAGCAGTTGATGTATCAGAGTCATAGCTGACTTTCTGTAGATGCAGATTTCAAAAAGAAGCTAAAAAGAAGAAAAAATAGCAGCAGAAAAAAAATTGAAGATGATTTTATAATCCAACAGAATTACTGTTGCCATAGTACACAAACCCTTTCTATGTTTGGAGGTTTTTTGGTTTGGCTTGGTTGTTTTGTTTTTTGGGGTTGTTTTTTTTTGTTAAAGATGAAGACACTGAAATTGTGATTAACATGAAGGTGCTTATGGAATTAATCTTGTGTGATAAAAGCAACAGTGACCATAAAAAAGACAGCATTTTTATTTGAGAAAGAACTAGTTCTAGAATTATGTAGTACAAAGGATAGAATAGCCAAGGTTTTTTTTTCTCTTCCATCAGTAAAGAAAAAAGAGAACAAGATCAAAATTGGGAGACTTTTAGAGTTGCAACAGGCAAACAAGCAGAAAGAGAATTTGGTAAACGAAACCATCTATACTAAAAATCCATGCTGAGGAGTTGGTTACTACTGAGATTTAATTAATAACCCAGTACTGGGAGAAGAACCAGTTATACAAGCACAGAGATTTAACTAGGGAGGCTGGATCCTCAACTACATCTTTTAAAAAGTTTCTTGTTTAGAGAGAGAAGGAGGTTTTTGCTTTTCATGTTTGTTTTCAAAAAGTAGCCAAATCACTGAAAAGAATTCCAGGAAAGATTGGAAATTAATTTTATTTTGGATTGCCATCAAAATTTTAGACAGGTTTGCAAATGTATTTTAATGTGCTAAAGTTAAAAACCTTAATAAAACATGTTGTTCCCCACACACCCCTTTTCTGTACATGTTATGGCTGGTTCACATTTGAGACATAGTAGCATGCTGATCTTTCTCTATGTATAGACCCAAGGAAACCAGAAAACATGAAAAGTCATCCAATGTAAAATCATAAATAAGTTGTCCTTATTTTTAATACATATTCTCACCTACGAATTTTCTACAAATATACTTATTTTCCTTTTATATTACTAGATGATGCTTATTGTTAAAACATTTCCTTTTTATTGGACTATAGTATACTACTTGATCAATGAAAAAAGACTATTGGTTGCTTTGTATTTAATATTTGGATCAGTAAAACTTATTAAAATTCTTAATTTACGGGTGTTCACTTAATTCTGAAGTGCACATGGATTTAAATACGTACAAAGCTAATTTGTAGTACAAGTACCTGCTTAAGTTTTTACATTAATTTCATCCTCAAATCTCTGCATTTGTTGTCTATAGACAGGATAATAAATTAAATATTGTTCAGTACCCATCAAATTCTTTAGTCATAAAGATTGAGTTTGTCTCTTAGACCTACTGCTGCCATACACTGGAATTCTCTCAGTTGTTCCCAAAGACAAGCAAGTATTGAGTATCTGAGACTCCTAGGACAAGAACTAGAAGTTCTTGAGAATCTGAGATTTCTGCAGTTTTCCATCTGTGAAGTCATTGTCTAAGAGATTCTGAGTTCTGCAGGCTTGTGTTTAAATCCAAGTGATGGGGTTTGACCTCTTTTTTATCAGCTACTGTCCTTACATTGCTATAACCTGGTACATAGAAAAACACAGGATTTAAACACAGTCATACAAAACCAGCAAAAGGAAAAGGTTCAGAACTCTTCATACCCAATAAATAGTGCTCATATCCAAGTTTTGAATATGTCAGTGATGCAATTTTGTATGCTGTTAATGGCAGCAGCCACATTCATGGTTAGATGGAGCTGCTGTTTAAATGGGAAAGAGTCTGGAGTCATGAAAGGTGAAGACTCGTGGTTTTTTCCCTCAACACACACTCTAGAGAAAAAAAAGGCCTTTTATGCATTTTTCTCATATCATGATTACTCCAGCCCTATCAGTATGCTCATCTCCTCAGAAAAGTTGTTGCTGTCTGCAGTTAATAGTTTAAACCCAGATTTAATTAAAAATTTTGATTAACCAAGAGCATGTCTGTTTAAATCATGTTTTGGTCTGACTTACTGACCAGAAGGAAAACACTGGTTTTCAATATGAATCCCCAAATATCTTAGATTTTATAGTGTCTCATTGAAACTGCAATTTTTTTCTTGTCTGTATTCCCACAGAACCTCATTTCTTGGCCAGCCTGTGTCTTTCAGAAAATCATCAGTTAATGTGTAGTTACTGAGTTAGTGATAGTGACCATACAAGCCGGTGACACTAGAGAAACAGACATTTTGAATACTTGTATCTAGAGAATTCTGATTGTGACAAAATCCATATGAATAGTATCATTTGATTTGGTATTTGGAATAATTATAGAAATCCAGAGTTGTTTAGGACATCTGGATGCTTAGCACAATAGGCAATAAAAATTAGCAGTTTCCTAACAAGCAGATTTTTAAACACTCATAGTAATAAGAATAATTTTGCAAAATATACATCAACAAAGCACAACTTTTGAGATTTATGTGCTTTGTTCCCTGAAAACTATTAGAGCTGATTAGAGCTAAAAATGTCTCTTCACCTTGTAAGGTGTTATAAAAGTCCCCATTGCTTTTCTAAGTAAATTATTTTGCTGTAGCCTGAAGCTGCTAGCAGTACCTGAAGAATTAATGATGGTTTTGGCACAGGTCTCCATGTATCCTGCCAGTTCTCTCTCCCGCTGACCACAAGCACTAAGAGTACAGGACTTGCACCTCTGGTGGGGTTTATTACATTTGCTTACGGTGAAGATGGCAGCAATCTTAAGTGCCTGTTGAAACAGGAGGGCACTAGAAAAGATATCGCTGAAATACAGCAACTAAAGAAATGAAAATTTTCTGGACTCTGTCAAAAAGCCTTTGGAAGAGCTGGGGTTATCAGGTACTCCATCAGTGCTCCACTGAGGAAGTTTCACTTCTTCCTGTGAGAACCTGGCAAAATTAACTGATTTTACCTACCTGAAATTTTAGACAGGAGTTTGAAAAATAAAAATAAAAAAATCTGATGTTAATTCATAGATTTGGTTGGCTGCTGGTTTATTAGTGTATTGAATAGTCATCTTTCTAGTAGGTTTGAAAAGTCAAGTGATGTTCCAGAACACTTAATGGGACCAGGAAGCTTGTGTTTTCCTTAGGTTTCCTTGTAAGGGTTCATGAAGCTGCTCTGGAGACTGGTTTTAGGAGTTTTAGAAAAGTTTGATTAATAAGGCTGAGCACTTTTTGATTATGATTTGTTTTCTTTCCTGGTATGAAAATGAGGCCAGAGCAGGGTTCCATTACAGAAGTCTCTAAGCAAACATATAATAAAATTCTAATCCCTGTCAGAGACTTCACAACCTAAATCATAGCCTGACATTTGAACAATGTTAATCTAAAGTATATAAGTGAAATTTTATTCCCATCGATATTTAAGCCTTAAGATGTGTGTATGAATATAAATAAATTTACCTCAGAAATAAATATATTTTAAATTATAATTTTAACAAAGTGGTATAATCCTGAAGTGGTGGGTACTGTGTTATAGCAAGCTGTCACATTTTTTAATTTAAGAAGTAAGTTTTTGCAAATATTATTTTTTAGAGAACATAAGAGAAACTTTTATAGAAACAATGGGATATTTTCCATACGAAAACATGTTAAAAAGTCTCCTTTTGGGAGATCTTATATAAGCTTGGCACTAGGTTTTCAATCATGAGTTAAATTACAGTATTTCTAATTCTGAAGATCAAATTAAATTTCATACATATACCAAGAAGAGTTTGTTTGATCATTACCCTCATTTCCATTCTATCCAAATTGAAATAATGGATTTTATTTTGAAAAAGCTGTTCTGACTCAGTTTAGACGTGTCATCCTAACTTCAGTGATACTACCAGAATACCTGTAGGCAGTCCGAGCTCCAGGAACGATCAAGGGAAACGAGGTGGAAAGGCGTGGAAGCGGTGCTCGCCCACCGTGGTGCATGCTGACAGCAGGTGGTGCTCTACCTTTAAACTAAACCGAACTGCAGCTCCCCCATCGCATCTGCCTGCATGGAAAAGGATGGCTCAAGCTTCATCTGCCTTCCTTGGTAGGAGGGCATGTGCAATCTGAAGCGTATTTTAATTTTTAAATTTTTTTTTAGATTGGTATGGATTTACTGTGTTTATATATATGGTACATGCTGTTTCTGTTTTTTAGTTTAGAAGTCCTTGTGAGAGTTGTCCTCTTTGTGAGGCTTTACAGACATAGCAGTCAGGTGGTTGATGTTCCAGTTAGAATTAATCTTCTCTGATATGACGTTCTGCTTACAGAGGAGACACCTCCTGGTTATTTATTTAATGCTTTAAAGCCTGAGGTGGTGGATAAGGCATATGGAGCTACCTAAGGTGGAACAGCTCACATCTGCAAGAGGTTTTTCTTTGGTCGCCCTTGCTGGTTTTAAGTGCCTTGAATGCATTATTTAATATTTTTTTTCTTTTTCTTTTTTTTTTTTTTTTCCAATGCCAGATCTACTGAAGGGACAGCCAGGCACAGCCTTATTATTTAATTTTCCTGGGAAAATTTTAGGCTTCCCTCTTCAAACAAGTTGAAGTCTTGCTCCAGCTGTATGGTTTAATTAAGGGATAGATTGTAGATGGTGGTAAGGACTCTCTACGTAGAACTAAAGCTGAATTTAAATGTTTCTGACAGAAATAGTCCAAGTAGTAAATTACAAAAAATTCCACATTCCTAGAGGTTCTTGCAAAGATATCCCAGTGAATAGTTTGTTATATGACATCTATACCAATTCATTTAAGATGTCTCAAGGAAGGCCAAGTCACAGTCACTCTAATCAAATGCACAGAATGTTATAAATCTCTTGAGATTTCTCCCTCCATTATGCTTTTTATATATGAAGTTTCTTTTCTGTATTCATATAACTTCACTGGCAAACAAGAGGTTCAAATAGAATATCATATATGGGAAAAAGGTCTACATGCGGTGTATGAAAAAGTTCACATCCCTTTATGAGACTTAATATGCAAATTCTGTGATCAACTGGGTTAAAACATAGTGACTAAATCTATGCGTTTCCTGGTTGTGGAGTATTATGAATGATGAGTCACAAAATGGACTTGTTAATTAAAATCCACCTGAGATTATAAAAGTATCACTACCACTGCATTGAGTACATCAACAGAGACTCCTTTTCCATTTAATAAGACAAAAAAAAAGAGGTTAGTCGTAGGTCCTGATGGTACCTAAACCAATTACAAAGTAACTTATTGAATATCTATTTAAATTCTTGTCTGCTAAGGCTAAATGAAAACCACAGTATTTATTGTATTCAATTTACAGTCAAATGGACATAAGGAAGAACACTATTGACAACCTAATTATCATTTGGAGCTGGATGTGTGATACAGTTATTTTGGAAACTTAGAGAACTTTCAGTTCTATTGATAGAGAAGCAAAGAATGATGAATTTTTTCAATAAAAGCAGTTGTTAATATTAGGGTTAAACTACATACTATATTACTATTATTGTTCTGCAGCTGAAACAAAATAAATACTTGTTAATAAGAGACTGATCTAATTACTTTTTAACGTAAATGTAGAAAATAAAAGAGATTTCTTAGCATTTCTGTAGCTTTCTAATACATGCTAATTATAAAATGTGTTTTGATTATATAACTGTTTTCAGGACTGCTGCTCATGTTGCAGGTTTTTTCTTAGGTAGTGTTACAAATTAGGAGAAACCAAAATAAATAGAAATTTTTTTTTGCCTTGCTGCATATAGCTAATATTTAATTTGACATTTTTGTATGAGTCGATTAAGACCCTAGTATTGTGAGATATAGTAGGTACTAACAGAAAAGCATGGGTTAGAATCTCAGAAGTGATTTCATCGCTTTCAAAAATTTTTCTTAAGCATAGAGTATTCCCATGTGTTTAAATTGTTACTTAATTTTTGGATAAAGAAATATTTTCCTTTTTTTTAGTTACATCTGAATATGCATGATATTTGTTCAAAGAGAGTGTTACTACAGAAATATGTATTCCAGAAGGAAAGACCCTGAATTTGCTGGTGTTAAATTTATAAATTCTGCAAAAGACTTACTTATGAAAAACAAACCAACAAACAAACATGCAATATGCAAGCTTCATTTTGTCTTCTTTCAATAATGTTCTTCTCATCATGTGCTAGATCTTGTTTAAAGTTAAACATTTACTTAGCTCTATCTTTGAGGCTGATGTTTTATTAATCATCTTACAGATGATCAATAAAATATTATTCTATTAAAATTTCAGAAAATATTTGGAATAATGTCATGCTTGTGGTGAATGTTGCTGAAGTTCATTGCAGTTCTTTTGGAACAAAGTTGACACAGTCATTAGCAGGGAAACCCAGAAACAGCTTGTACAGCTTTAAAAGTATGCTTGTCTAGACAGCAGATGAATGGAGAAGAAATTCTTCCTGCATTGGCCTTGAGCAAACTACAAAAAATCACAAGTACTTATATAAGCCAAGACTGCAGTGACCAGACAGGAGAACTTAAAATCCTCACTCTAGATTATACTTTATGTAATCATGACTTGTCTGCATATTATAGATGAACATATATCTTACGTGTTAGGTACTCTGCAATAGTATAATGCATGGCTCATGGAACCCCAATGTTAAAAATTTATGCATAGAAAGAAATAAGCCTACAGAAGGAGTAATGATGGTATTCTTTCATCTCTCATTGTGTGCCATTCTTGGCAGAAAAAATAAGCTGCAGGACAGAGCCATTAATCTGATCTTTGGTACACTCAGCAACATTTGTAGTGGTCCTGCAGACTGACAAGAACTGTGAGCCTTCCCCAGTGAAATCCTTGTACTTGCTTCCCCAGTGTAGACCAAAAGGCTCAGTTTTTTTTACACGGAAGCCACCCTCTTCCTCCAGGGAATTTCCAGCATCCAAAATAGACTATGAAACATAGTGAGTGAAGGGACACGGGAACTCCCAACCCTTGGTTCTGTCCTGCAGTCACCAAGAAATGCACCAAAGTTGGCTGATGGTTTTCACTTCCTAAAGGCAAGGGAGATTTTGCTCAAATATTCTCTCCCTTCCCCCTTTACTAGTGTGGAGGAAAATATTTACTCTGGTAGATGTTCACATTTGCAGTCAAAATACATCATGAACTGAACTTAGGGCATATATCTGCACACTTAATTCATACATAGTATAGCTTAACCCACAGTGAAAGAGTTCAGACAAATCACGTTACTCCACAATTGTTGCAAGCTAAGAACATACAGTGTATGTGAAAGGTAGCTCAGCAGATGCTTGGTAAGCCACAGTAACTTGATTCATTATCAATTCCCTGGCAAGCGTGGCCACAAATCATATAAAGCTGCATAGGTTAAACTCTCAAAAGGTTTTCACAGATTCCTGGCATAATGTACTCGATATATGACTGTCAAAATATTGACATTTGAGAGTTTTAGCTGAACTTTCTTCAAAACAGCTTCAAAAGAGAAATTCTGCTCATGATTTATTATTATAAATGATAAAAAGAGTACAGCAGATATTGGAAGCATCAGAGTATGGGGTCAAACCTCAGGAATCAGGCAAGGAAGATGCAATCAACACCATCTCTAAGTGTTGGCATGGACTTGATAAAAACCTCGGGAGAAAGGAAGGAAAGATAGCAGCTTGAACAGCTGTTTTCACAGTGTGCCAGCATAACCTAAATGGGAAGCAAAAACTGGACAGTGTGGATGGATCTCGTGCCGCTAGTGCAGAACCTGGAAAGGTTCCCCTAAGTCAGCACACACACAGACTCTGGTGCCATTCCAAAAAGTAGTGCATACGAGCTGTGAGGATAAGCAATTAAGAATGATGGTAAGGGGCTCAGAGCAGCAGTGATCTCACTGAGGCATCTCTGCCACTCAGCTCTGACTCGGGAGGATCAAAGACTGAACAGTGACACACTTCAACTGGAGGAAGCTTAAAACAAAGCACACATGTGTCCAGCCCCGCTAAGTCAGCCTCTCAACCTACAGATAATGGCAAAAAAAAAAGGCATTTTCAAGCACAACATACTTCATGTTTTACTGATGCCCGAGCTTACATCATTTCCCATTTTCATAGTTAATAAAGAGGTAAAATATGTGGAATCTACTTGTGACCTGAAAAATTAGATAGGGGGCAGCACTCTGGGGTGAGCTTGGTGGAGCTGATACTTTCCAGATTGTATCACAGGGATAAAGGGTTGGTTTCTTCCACCATCCCAGCAGTGACTTAAGCCACTGACTGCCAAAATTTTCTTTGATCTATTCTCAGTTGAAAAAATACTAACTTTTCCATGTTAACCATGTCAGATGCTGTACATTTTTACACTCAATCTGCTCTGTTTTGAGGATCTTATCCACACCTCACTGATTGGAAGCCAATCATCCCAGCAAAACTTGGTCAGCAAGCAAGTTTTCTGAGGTTTCCATTTATGTTTTGTATGTTTGTTAAATTCATTAAGTCATTCAGAGCAGTCACCCAAAAGTCACTTCAGGGAGTCATACTGGCAAAAGGAAAAGTAATCTTGATTATTGTCCTTATTAATAAAATAAATAAAATTTCAGAGAAATTAATTGTTGCACAAAATCAGGAAACATTAATATAAAACTTTTGGGAACAGTTAAAGAAAAATCACTGGTTTTGTTTCCTTTCCAAATTAGAAAATGTTCATTGTTATTACTTCTCTGTATATAATACATGGAACCTGGCAGCAAATTCAGGATAGTACATTTGTTTAATTTATCATGTTAATTTGAATCCATACAAAAAAATGATTACACTTCTTTTTATCTACCTTAACAAATAAGATTTCCTTTTTCTAAGGAAGTAAATCTACATACCATTTTTCTCTGAAGTCATTAATGAGCCTCAGACCTTAAAATCAATTGGAGTTTCTTCTACCAGACACCTTGCGTCTCATGCTAATGTTAATAAAGCTCTTAATTTTATTTTATTTTTCCATTGTCAGGAAAAAGGTGAATAGGAGCTCTCAGTCACAACCTTTCCCCCAGGATTTCTGTATTCCCAACTTCCCCAGAACAGGCAGAGACAAGTTGGCAGCCAGCCTGGAGGAGAAGGAGGGGTTGACAGTCAGGGCACTCAGGCTCCAAAAACTTGCCAGAGAAGTGCATGCCAATTTTACTTTCCCCCTGCAGTGAGAAAATTAGTTGGATAAAAGCCTTTCAGACAGGCAACAGGCAAACTGCTTTTTTTCCATTTGTACACCCAGTATGGGATTTTTCTGGAAATCATCCTTTCTTCTCATCTCACTAATTTAAAAAAAAAAAAATCATCCCAATTTGCACCATCAAAAATACCTACAAAAAGCATGGAAGGAGAAGCAGATGGAGGCAGAAAGTGTTGGAGAGAAGACTGAAGGCTGAATAGCTTTGTATGGTTAATTGGCTGGTTAATAGCTCATAACACTTTACAGTATTACCCAGTAGCTGCAAGATTCCTGTTGAGGTGGAGTTGATTGAAACGCAGCACAGGGCTTCAGAGGTCCAATGGACTTACAGAAAAAAAAGGTGCTGAGTAGTAAAAATAAAGAATGGTTAGAAGAACAGCCACATTTTGTGGCTGTTGGAATCCCTGATCTAACCTGATTACTTGCTAAAATATGTCAATTAATGGATTCAGTTAAACTTCTATATGTAGAACATAAATATAGTGAAAGCAAAGGGCAGCTTTGAAGAGCAACAAACAGGCTGTAGGAAAGAAAAAAGCATTCAGCAGCCATGTGCCTAAATAGTATGGAGGAAGACACTGCATTCTATCTTCTGTAATTGCTAGTTACAGAGCTTCTGGAATTTATAGACCACAATGCACTACGGTGGCTTCTTCCAAAGCAGGACCCTGAAGAGGTTTTAAATAAATGTTTACAGCTCATCCTAAACTTGGAACATGCTGTGCAGTTACAGATACTTAGTTTGTCACAGTGAGACAACATTTTAAGTTGATATTCCTTGAAGAACAGAGTAAGGACTCCGAGCTACTTCAGTGGAAGACTGCAAAATTTTATGTCCTTCCATGCTTCATCTCATGAGTGATGACCAGGTCATTTTGGGAACTTCCATTATTGACTTTAGAAGGTGATTCTAGATGCAAAGTTTGCAAAAATTGAAGAAAATAGCATTGGTTTATTTCTAGGATATCGCTGTTACTCGTGTATTTTACTTAAACCACACTCCTTCCTCCTGGAATCATTTTTCTGGGAATTTCTGAGGTTTTTATGCAGGTTATTTTCTTGGAAAATATGTTGCTGGTTTTTAATTTACTTTTAGACCCTGAAGTGTCCTATAATCAATTGAAAATATAACAATATACCTAAGATATGTTCTGAGTTTTCATTTAGGTTTATTTGGGTTAATTTTATCTTGAGAAAGAAATCAGCAGAACTTCAAAGCCATGGGGTTTTTTTTAATCAATTTTAGGACAGTCTTGAGGTTTTGGAAGGAAAGTTGATACTGAATTCTTGTGGCTGCTAGTGCTGTGATAACAAATATGTGACTACATTAGCAAAGAGAAAAATTTAAGCAGTATGTCACATTATTTTGCCTGATTGTGGATGAGGGAATTTAAAATTTAATTCTTGAATTTTTACAGAAGTATTTTGGATTCCATGCTAGTCATAGACAGGAGGCTCACATGACAGACAGGAGAGAACCTTCATTTGTGCCTACCAAATGAGGAGAGATGGCACAGGCCTGGCTGTACCTGCTAAACCTTTGGCCTTGCTGAGGACTAGTTTGGATGGGCACGAGCCTGGAAACTGCAGAGGTACTGGCACCACAGCAAGCTCACAGAGGATTCAATGCTTGCTATTTCTTTGCTGTGAAAAATGTGATGGTTATGACTTGTGCTAAGGAGAAGATGAGATACAACCTGTGTTTTGGGTATTTTGGTAGATCAGTGAAATAGCTAGTTTCTCCAGAGCACCTTCCAGAACACAACACACTGGCTAGACTTTTTGCAAGTGCAGCTATTCACTTATCACTAAGCTGAAAGAGCTGTGCCAGTGTACATCAATCAAAGATCTTCTTGACTAGGAAATATGGAAATACAAGAAATCAAAATTCAGCCCTAAGCCATATAATGAGATCTTTCTGGGTATTACTTTCTGTGTTCTCCCCTGGTCTGTGGTTTATCACTTCCATGGTGTTTCTTAACCGGGCAAATGAACTGTTGAAGAGGGAGAAATAAAGAATAACACAGTGTTGATTTATGGGACATAATGTTAAATTTTCACCAAATTTTATTAGATATTAATATTTTTAATTCTCAGAATAAACAACTCCATCAAATGTACAGTACAGCCAAGAGGTCAGCTGGGCACAGTTGGACTACCCCTGACGGGTGGATGGTGCTCAGTAAAAAGAGGGACTGAAAAGTTTTGTTGAGGAAGGAGTAAATCTGCGAACTTCATCATTTCTGGCATCTGAAACCAAAAGACAGTCGTCTATATTAAAAGGTGAACCTGTTGCAAACTTGTGATTTCTGAAAAGGAACAAAGCCCCTCCTAAAGGTGTGACCTGAGTTAAGTGGAAGTGAACAACAGAAGAGGATTTTTTTCTTGCCATACATGAGTGTGCCCTAGGACATGAGAAGCAGACCAGGGTTGGTGCAGCAGGTAAAGGATGTCCTCCTGCATTCTCAGCAGTCTGGCCAGGTCTCCAGTGGCCAGGGGCTACCACAGGGATCACATTGCATCTACTGGGTCCTGATTACAACAGTTTTGGTGAAAGAACATTTATCCATATTTTGTTACATTTCAGACCTAAACAGCAGCTCCCCTACATCTATTTTTTTTTCGTTTCCCTCTTGAAATGCACATTCCTCTGATAGAACCAAACTAGAATTTGGAAGAATCATTGGGGAAAGACCATAGGAATGTACTTAAAATATAGTATCAAATAGTTACAACAAAATGGAGACTGTAAATAAGGCCATAACACAGACTATGTGATACTGTTGCTATATTAGCAACTGTATCACCAGCAGGACCAGCGCAGTGATTGTCACCCTGTACTTGGCACTCGTGAGGCCACATCTCAAATCCTGTGTTCAACTTTGGGTCCCTCACTACAAGACAGACATTGAGGTGCTGAAGTGTGTCCAGAGAAGGGCAGTGGAGCTGGTGAAGGGTCTGGAGCACAAGTCTGATGAGGAGCAGCTGAAGGAGCAGAGGTTGTTTAGCCTGGAGAAAAGAAGTCTCAGGGGAGACTTTATCACTCTCTATAACGGCCTGAAAGGAGGCTGCAGCCAGGTGAGAGTGGGTCTCTTCTCCCAGTTAACAAACAACAGGACAAGAGGAAAGAGCCTCAAGTTGCACCAGAAGAGGTTTAGATTGAATATTCAGAAAAATTTCTTTACTGAAATGGTGCTCAAATAGTGAAACAGGCAGCCCAGGGAAGTGGTGGAATCACCATCCCTGGAGGTATTTAAGAGATGTGTAGACATGGTTTAGTGGTGAGCTTGGCAGTACTGGGTTAACAGTTGGACTCAATTATCTCAAAGTTTTTTTTAAACCTAAACAATTCTGTAATTTATGTACAGTTTTTTAGCAAACAGAGATCTACACGCATCTTTCTTCTCTATCTGAAATTATTCTTCTCCTGTTTGACTGAGAAATTCACCTGATATGGAAGCTGTAGCTATAAATCTATAGTATTGGTAGAAGCCTATTCATAAAATTTTTTGCTGTAAGTTCTGGAGGAAAGTCAATGTTGCAAAGTGAAGTGTAAAATTATTCCTGTCTCAGTGTTATTTTTGAGTCATATATCTCTGCCTTTTATGAACAGCAGGCATATTTGGAAGAATTATGTCTGAGTCATAAATCCCTATTTCCCTGGGACATGACTAATAGGTGTCTTTAACACAGTAAGATGATATTACTGTCTTAGCTTGCAATTTTTTTTTAAACTCTGAAGCACATACAACAGATGAAGTTTAAACAGTACAATGACATTAATCTATGGTCTGTCAGGATGTTGTTACCACCCTCCTTTTCTGGTCCATTGATTCCAGCCAGCAGATGCTGTAATTCACTTGAGTCCCAAAATTTATTATTTCAATATTTAGCAGGCACAATCAGCATGGTTGCTTTCAGAACCTGCTGAGTGTTGTGGTCTGTGGGAGAAAAGGAGTGAGAGAGTCTAGGCAGGGAAGGAGGGAGGAGATCATTGTTGGTGCACTCCCTCACGCTGCATCGGCTGAGCTGTGACCAGGGAAAACAAAAGTCTGTTTAAATGAATAATGTTGCAGATCTTCCTGCTGTAGCTACCAGTGGGGGCCGGTCTGTTTGCAGCCAATTACCAACCCCTTGTGTTTTGAATAGCTATGCATCTTGAGTGCAAAAAAGTAATCTTCAAGAGCTGGTTTCTGTCATCCTCATTGTCGTGTAGAAAAGACAGAGAACAACTCTAACAACACATCTTAATATTAATATTTAATATTTGTGAATATCTCTACTCGTCTAAAGGCTGCCAAGCACTGCTTATGAATATGTTCTGAATTTTACAGTGGAAACAACACCACCTTCTCTATGCTGCTTTACTAGATGCCTACTTGTCATTATCACTATTATTAGCTATTTATTTATCTGTTTTAGGTCAGACTGTGCACTCCCACACAGCATTATGCTTGGTCACACTAGCTGCCCCAAACTTGCTCCCCTAAAAAGCCAGTCTCTTCATAAGGGTGTATATATGCACAATGCGTTGCATGACAGACTGATAAATATTGTAGCACATAACATGAATGAACAATGCTTGCTGTTTCCTGAACATTCTCAGTTCTTCCTGAAAGCGTGCTACCTGCAATACTAATTTATCTTGGATGTGCAATGTGAAAATACCATTGAGAAGTTTTTGTGGGAAATTTTGATTTTTTTCGGAATATTGACGTTTGCACTGGTATGTTATTTGTCCCTTAAATCACATGGCATTGTATTTGTTCAGTCAATTAGATGGCGTACATTCCTAGAAGAAAATAACTGCTGAGGAATAATGAATGAGGAATAATATATAATACATCATTAATATGGAAATTAATCAAAATTTATGCAGAAACTCACAAGCCCTTCAGCAATTATCAGCATTTTTTTATAAATAAAATGGTAGCTGTCCAAGTATTTACAAACAAATAACAAGCCCTACCACTATTATGGGCCTAACTGATTAGATATATATGCTAAAGCATCAACAAATTATGATTTACGCTGTTCGATCAGTTCTAATTAATTCTAGATGTTCCTCAAGGGAGAGTCTGTTCAAATGAACTGATTATTAGCAGTGATGAGAGCTGGATGGTGACAAATGTATCCTTTTCTACAGCCTTCAGG
This sequence comes from Platysteira castanea, assembly GCA_013397175.1. Lineage (NCBI taxonomy): Eukaryota > Metazoa > Chordata > Aves > Passeriformes > Platysteira > Platysteira castanea. The sequence continues at coordinate 112,121 of VYXC01009032.1, forward strand.
AATGCAATAGCATTTGGTTGGACATGAAATAAGGCAGTGATCTGTGTACTAAAATATGACACATAAAAGAGATTTTCTTTTTCTGGTAGAAAAGAGGCTTTGTGTATTTATTTCTTCCCACACCCTTTTAGCTAGAAACAGATAGTGCAAGATAACACTGCAACACCCTAAACCAGAAAGTTTCTGACTTGGTTAGGATTCAGCTCACCAGCACCTACCTCCAGATAAGGCATGCTGGTGGTTATTTAATTTAGTACTGGGGAGGAATTTATATTCTTTATATTGGAGGATGCCTTTGTGAGCTTTGGGCTCTGCTTGAAGAGAAATGTCATCTTGAGGTACCGAAAAGTACACATTTAAAACAAACAGCTGAAATGACAGCAGCTGTTGCCCCCAGGCTGATCAAGCTGAGCACTGAAAGGGATGATTTTATCCCTGCACTGTGGAGACTGTCACTTTCTGATGCAAACAACTAACATGCAGCATTTCTTCTTATAATTGCAGGCAACGTGCCACAAATGAAAGAGAAACTGTGCTACTGCATCTGCCAGCCCTTGAAGGCTACAAGTGGTGACGCTGGCTCCAAAATTTAGACAATTATTTTAATTCCTTTTAATTTAATTATGCTAAACTGTTTTAGTGGAAGACCAAAAAACCCAGGAGCTGTAAGAAAACTGCAAGGACAAAGTTGATAATTTTTGCTTTGTCTCCAAAGTGAAAACTTCTATGTTATTGTGCTTAATTTTAAATACGTATTTAGACATGTTTGGAGTGTGGATTTCTAGCGTCAGAGATCTAGCTTCCTCAGACACCATTGCTTAATGAGTGGAATTATCAAATGTACATCCAATGTCTTTGTGACTGAATGTTCCTCACTACTAAAATTTCATACTGCTTTTCTACGTCTGTAATGTCCTTCGTAATTATTCCATGTTCTTAGTGTAATATATTTCTTTCTCACAGAATCCCGCCGTTTACATATTTTACAGGTTTTCATAGAGTTTATAACTATTTTATGTCTTGTGTAGTCAGGAACGGGCTTTGGCTAAAGCAAGAAGATAGAATTAATCAATGCTTGAAATATATCTTCTTTGGAAAGCTAATTTCCTATGTTAAGAGAAATTAAACTCCTGGAGTGACTGCAGATGTTGCTTTATACTACTTTTAATCAAGTACATTTGTTTAAAACTAAAAATACCTTTTGAATAAACATTACTTGTCAAATACTTTCATTTTTTATTACAAAGGTTAATTTTGTTTCAGAAAGCTGTAATTTCTGATCTCATTTTTGAAACGATATTGCACTCCATTTACCAAAGAAATCTCAGACTGTTCATAACCAAACTGAGTTACAAGTAAACTGTGTTACTGAGTACGTAGATCAGGAACTTTACTACCAGGCTCCTAGGCTGCTTGAAACCCTTCTGCAGGAAGTTTATTATTTTAATTGTATATATAATCACAAAGAAAAACAACAAAAGACTGCAGAAAATTTGGCTTAAATACAATTTCCAGATTCTTAATAGAAGTGTTCTTCAAGAGCAGTCAAAAGCTATGTGTCATGAAAGGTTTCTGAAGAACCACTGAAATACTCAGAGTGCTTTTTACAAGTTTAAGATATGATCTCATTACCACACTACTGAGGTAATCAGAAAAAATTATTCAAATTCAAATGTTTGAGTTCAAGTGGAGAGAGAGCAAATAACTTTGCAGGGAATTTGAAAAAATTATCTTTTCATTTTTACGTATGCTGTATATACTGTTGGCTCAGTGACCTGTAAGGGAGAGAAAAAAGAGGAAAAATATCCACCTTAGTTGAAGTGCAATTGTATATATACTACCGAGTAGGTGAAATATCATAATCTTGCCAACAGTAGCTCTCTGTTGGCAAAATATGCGCTGGGTTTTTTGACAGAAGTTTATAGGGGACCAGTGCACTAAAGAAAGTACAAAGCTTTGTGCCTTACATGTCATTAAAGATCTTTTTAAGATCATATGGTAGTAATGTAGGAATTGCAGGAGAAATGTAACTTTGATGTCAGATTTTGATTCTGGCTGGCATATAAAATTATCATTTTGGGACCCATAAATATCATAGCAGACCACTAAAGAAGAAAAGCTCTGAATTCCCATAGAGTTTTGTTATACCATTCTTGCTATATTAATTGAATCTTGAATTACTAATTCAACTGATCAGCTGAAATTAACTCTGGAGACAGAGTTAACACCAGAAAATACCATCTCTATTTATTTTCACAATAGAAGAAATTAAATGAATTGTTTTAGTGAGGATTCAACTCTGAAACAGATTCCTTTGAGAGTTAACAGTCTCATGTAAGAGTACTCCTCCTCTGCAGTAATTTCAGTGGAATACCTATGGACATACACTCCATTAAGTTCAAGTTACTACTGTTTTATTCATTGATGATCAAGGCCTGCTAAATCTACCATTGCTTTCTCTCCATAGGTTTTCTTTATACTCAGTCAAATTTTGTTGGAATGTGTCTGCCTCACATCTCTAGCCAGTATGGCAGCATGATATTTTTTAAGTATTTCTGTCATTTCTAGGATCGAAAAGTCCAGTCCCAGAATACTCCCTTCTATTTTTTCTTTTTGGGAAACTGGTATCTTTTCACCTTCATAAGAAAGTGGCAGTGAATACAGAGGAAGAGATTTAGGAGCTGGGTTAAAAGCAGAGTACTTTTCTGGCAATGGATAGTTCCGATAGTTTGAAAAAGCACTGATGCTTACCCAAATAAAAAGTTTCTGAAATTCTCCTTTGTTAGATTTATGTTTAAATGTTCTGTTTGTATATCCATTTATGCCTGCTTACTACACATTGCAGTGGTGTGGGTGGTTTATTTGTATCCATGACAGCTTCTTTATACTTCCACTTTCAAAAGTTAAAGATATACTTCTACTGAGAGTGATAAAACAAAACCAAAATCTGCTCAGGAGCTACTGCATTTCCTCTGTCTTAGAAATAAAGGATAGCTGATGGATATATAGCCCCTAGTGAGCTTTTACATGCATCTTGGGCTAGGCTTTTAGCAGAATCTAACCTCCTTCTGCAGAGACATAAGTCTTGCTCCTTTAGCTGCTGCTAGCAAGGACATCCTCCATTATCATCAGCGTATTTCTAGATACAAATTTATTTACCTTTATAGAGATGGTGTTAGTCATACAAATCATAGTAGACTTTTGTACTTTACTGTGTTCCTCTGCAGATTCAGTAAAGTGCATAGGAAACTCCCAAATCAGTATGATTTCACTGATTAAACATATATTTTACTAGAAGGATGTAGCTAAGAATTACCGGGAACCATTTTTTCAAAATTTATCTCAGCTTCAAGCTTCGTTAAAACACTAAGAATATAATGACATTAGAATTCTATCTCAGACATCTAATTTAATCAGAATTATTTCTCACTCTATTTTTTCAGCTCTATAAACTTGACTGAGGCAGGTTATTCTTAATGTTTTCCAGTTGCAGTGCAATCGAAATCAAAGCTTTCTAAATGAAGCAGAACTGATGGATATTCCTGTATTTTAAATGATATTGCTTTTCCATTTATTATATTATATTTTATTTTTATTTTCTTTGCCCTACTGTTTTTTGGTTGGTTGGTTTTTGTTTTTTTGGTTTTTTGGGGGTTTTTAATCCTGAAAACAGTCTTCCTGCTATGTATTTGAATAGGTAAAGTGCTAAAACATATGAGAAATTACAAATAAAATATTTCCATTTTCACCCAAGTAAATTTGCACAGTCCATATACATTTCTTAATTACTTGCTAGTTTCAGTTTTTCAGGTATTAATTATGTAATACTGTCATTAAATGGCACTTGCAAATTAATACTTTATAGTAGTGTCTGCCTCTATCGTCTGCTCACTTGTTGGCATTGCTTAAAGGCTATGTCTTGAGGTAGATTAGAATAAACCAGAAGCGAGTAGAAGTGAATAGATGATATTGAGACAGCCGACCTGTTTAGTTGGGTAAAGAAGGACAACCAACATGTTCGAAAATCAGACATTCTGTGATCTTCTCTGTACAGTAAGAGCCTCTCCGGAAATAAATGCAAAAGGTAGCAGTTCCTTGCAAAAAGATGGATTAACACCCACCAAGATACCATTAAGACAAATCAAAGAACATCAAGTCTTACCTTTCTCCCAAGCACGGAGCAATATCCATATATAAGGGGGATTACAAAATGAGTTGCACATGCTATTTCCCGAAACAAAATAGCATCCTTTCTTACCCATTTTTGGGAATAGGTACCAGACTTTAAACAGTGTATTTTAATTACTACAGGTGTCATAGGATTATAAAATAATATCTTTGCACCCTTTACTACTTTGTCTGTAAGTTCTTTTAGTTTCTGTCATGATAGAAGTTGGCAATAATTTTATTGTATAGGTTCAGTGTTCTGAAGCAGAACAACAAGTCTACATTTCTAAATAGTTTAAAATTCTCTGTAATGTTTTTACATAATGCAACAGTTTCACCTCCACTTGGACATATGTCTATACATAGGAATAAAAACTAACACACTAGAGTGTGTACGTGTGGGCAGGAGTGTCAATGAAAAAAGTAAGTGTCCGCTTCACAACCTTGGTATGATTTTCCTGACTTATCTACTTAAAAATGACATAAGAATGTTTCCTTTGATCCTCATTGTGCTTGTGACATAAAAAGAAAAGTGGTTAGGACCGACTGTGTCCCAAGCAAAGACAACTTCTTTTGGTAGCTGTGGTACTATGTGTTGCGTGCTCAAAGGTCTTCTGAAACTGCAGTATTGCAAAAAAATGACAAATATTTCAAGATTTTTAACCTAAATGTTAGACCACTACTTCAGTATTCTCTTGGAAAATTTCAAGAATACCTTTAATTTTAAAATGAAATGAGAAAATTAACCATTTTCTAATGTTTGAGACAGGTATCAATCAGCTCTCTTTTGTTTCTACAGTGTGAGTGGAAAAAGAAAGAGCCAGGGAGAGGACAGTATGCAGCATTTCAGCAACAAAAAAAAAAATCCCAGGTGTTTCTTTGATGTCTTAATTATATGCAAAATTAAGAGAATACCCACCAGTTTCTTATCTGTAGCTATTAATAGAACTTGGAATAATCTTGTATTTTTAAGCTGCAACATGCACCTAGACCACATCTGTGTAAGCCACTGGCTGAATTTTTGTTCCATCTTATTTTTAGTGCTCTTTCTGCAAATGCACTTGGAAGCTAGAGCAAGCAGTCAGTGTAAATATACAAAATTTGTTGAAATAAACTCTGCAAAGCACTTAAAAATGTAAATATCTAAGTTTAGAGATAGCAATTTCCACATGCTACAACACTATGAGATGCAATTAGAGTTGAAAAAATAGATAATTGTTTCCATTCATATTTTCAGTACTATTAATTTGGTTCTGTTCTAAGCCTGATAAATGTTCATTATTTATTTTTGACAGGGACTGTGAAGGATCACTTGTGCTTTTATTTCCAACCTACTACTTTTTTCATCTAGTGGTAGTGGCCTGTTTTCAGCAGGATGGATGGATGCACTGGCCTGTGTACATCAGCAGTAACCAAGGTATAGAAGCAAAGATATAACTCCCAACTAATAGATGTTTTGTGGACTGCAAACCCGTGTTCTGGGAATGTAGGGGTTGGAGGCTGCTTGATGCTTCTCAGGCATCTTTGTGGAGAATCCTGAATGAAATACTACTGTGCTATATGCTGTATTCACTTACCCAGTGGCTGATAAATCTCGCCACCTCCAAAAGCCTTAGGAGAAGAGAGTAATGAATTCCAGGGTGATGTAGAGGTACACAGAAACAAAAGGAAGGGCACGCTCTTGTTGAGACTGACTGATGTTAGAGCACAAACTGGATGTGAAAGGACTAGAGGCAGCAAGAACTCTGTTGAATTGCAGCCCCTCAAAGACAATGCCAAAATATCCTCTAAGTATTTTTACTCTCTGTAAGCCCTAAGGCAACACTTCATCCCTGTATATGTATGCTCAGGCTCAATGGGTTTTCCCTAACCTGAATTCCAGAAAAAATCCTCTAACTGGTGGGTAATTATGTGGCACTTTTCAGTGCTTTTATGCTTCACTATGAAACATATCCAGTCTTCTCCCAGAACAGTTTCTATCTTAATGAAAGCATCTGTATTCACATTTCACACATTAGGGTAGCAAAAAACATAAATGAGGGAACTTGTTAAAAGTTGCAAAAAACTTGCAAAAGCAGTGTGTTGATTTTTGAGGTCAGAATAATAACTGCATCCAATTTCATCAGTAGATATTAAAACACTTTAAATAGGTACATGTAAAATTCATGCTGCTCTTTTTTGGAGGACTTGCAAACAAGGATGTGCTATGACAGTTTTAAGGTCTGCCATGCTGTTCCAGTTCAGTGATTTAACACATATCTAGCCTTTGTTTATAGAAAGTATTCTCTTTTTTCTTTATTATTTTCTTGTGAAAATAGTGCTGCTACTGCTGAGAAAACTAGTTTTAGACCTACATGTATAAAATTATTATTCAAGTGTAACATACATGACGTAAACACCTGATGGAGATGAGTGCATAGTACACAGAACACAGTTGCAATCTTAGCCAGGCAGAAACATAGTTTCAAGAAGTATAAAGAACTGCTACTTATTTGGAAACTTATGTAAGTTTATTGTGTTTCTTGAGAGAATCTTTGCCTGGATGTATGATCTAGATAAGTATATAAAATACATATGTATATATATAGCATAGACAACCTATATATATATAATATATAGTATATATAATATATAGTATATATAATATAGACAGTAGACTTTTTATAGTTGCCTTAGAAATTAAAATAACAGCAACAAAATGTAACATCGTTTTAATGTCTATTGCTTAGAAAAGGTATCATATTGGGATTTCAGAGTCTCTGAGTTGCACGAAAATAAATTTACCTCTCAGTGAAATAAATTCACTGTCTTGTTAGAGATGCAGTAAAATAAGAAATGACTAAAAATGGATTACATAAATATGTATGTATTTATAATTGCACTCCTGTGAAAAAGCTTGCAAGAATCTAAGGTTAGTGCTAACAATTTATGGAGATGTACTTATCCCCAGAAGAAAATAGTGATAACTTGCTAGAACACAACAGTTTCAACAGTACTATCAAAATATATAACGTAGAAAACGTACCATTTAGGAAATGTAGGTCAATACAATACATTATTTAAAAGCCAAGTTTGAATTGAAATTAAAAAAAAAAAAACAAAACTGTTTTATGAAATACTGTCTGTGTACCTTAGGGCTGATTTCCATTCTATGATAACCATAGTTCTCACCTGTGCTACTGACATAACTTTGTATTTCTTAATAACTGTTATAGCCTTTGCTGTCCCACTCATGTTGATAATCCATACGGTGCTGGTGATGCTAATTAAGTTCACACAGAGCCAAGTTTATTTTTGCATCAATTTGACATATTTCATAACTGTATGAATTAGCTATATGAGTCTATTTGACTTATTGCTTTTGTGAATGCATCAAAACATGACTGTTTTACTGGAAAGTGAGATGAGTACTCACTTGTATGTGTTGGTGGTGGAGAGCAAAGCTACCTGAATTAGCAGGCGGGTCTTAAATGGGGATAAGCCTCAAAAGAAGGGTGTAAGAAGATTGTCCTGACTTTATTTCATGTTTTCAGCAGTAGGCCAGGCAAAGTGTTACTCAATGCTGGAATCACCAGCAAAGAAAACAATCCAGCTGGTGAAATCTGCTGTCCCTTTTTAGCAGTCGTTATGTCATTGTCTAAGATACAAGAGTAAAAAAAAATCAACAAATCTACAAAACATATTCTAAGAAGTATTATCAATTGCAAAGTTGAAAAAAAACTGGTAAATAAACATTTTATATTAAAAGGCTTACAAATTAAATGTGGTACAGGTTAGGTTTCATGTCTAAAGGTGCCTCTTCCAATGGGTAGATGGCTAAAAAGCGCTACAGTTTGCAGAGTTACAGACACTGTGGAAAGTAGGCAGTTGGACAAGACAAAGATAGTGACACAGGCATTGACAAGCTGAAAGCTTTGTGAAAGAATGTAATAAGAAATACGAGAAATTCAAAGTGCCTCATGCAAACACTGTTGCATCCTGTTTTGTCTCTCATTTCCTGTATTGACGATGACAATTAAAGAGCCGGTCATGCCTGCACTGTTCAGTTCATAGTGTGTTGCTGCACTGATTGCATCTGAGAGTTCTCTCTCATGTTTTGTTTAAAGTGCAAGTTCTTTAGAGAAGGGACTGATTATTAGGATAACAGCATGACAAAGAGAAGAATGGCATTGACCCTGCATAAAGACAGTGCTCAAATTTGAAGGCATTACCTTTCCAATAATCCTCAGGATGTGTCATACCAGCACAGAGCACAGCAGCCCTATTGTATCCAGTATTAGACATTTAATTTTAGGAAACAGGAAATCTGTTGAATAGAGAAGAAAGCAGAGTAAAAAGAATGATTGGAATCTAGGAAGCAAAAAAGTTCTGTCAAGAGAGATGGAAGGAATTGTTAGAGAAGAAATATCTGTATTTCATATCTGCATGATATGAAATACAGCAAAAAGGAAGAGAATAATACATATTATGCTAAATCAGAGTATATGTAGAGCGAAACCCAGAGAATTAAATTTCAACCAGGCAGTTTCATGTAAAGCACCTGGAAAATCTTTCACTTGTAAATGTAGTTAAAATGTGGAAGAGGATAATTGAGAGACTGAATTCTCCATCCTCAGAGGTTCCTAGGGACGGATTAGATATCATCTGGAAATGACACCTGTCATTTCTGACTCTGCTTGTGACCTTAGGGAGGGATTTCAAATACTATCCAGCTCTACTTAGGATAATGCTGGATCTCTGGTTGGTTTCTCTAGGTGTCACTATAACAATCTGTATTAAAAACTACAGTAAAAACAGAAGTCTGATGGCTACATGGATAACTGATGAACAAGGTTGGAAATCACTGAAGAGGCAGGTTAACATTTTGTTAATGTAATATACCGATTTAAGTTTAGAGATGTCTAACTGCAGAAGTTTCAGAAATTATAGAAGACACCACAGGTTCCTAGTAACCGTACCTATAAAATTAATCTTTCTCTTTGAATCTTGTCTAGAATAAGCTTGCCCAAACCAAAGGAAACTCTCAGACAAAGACTGCTTGCCTGATCTTACATATACATGTAAATATCTATCAGTTAAAAAAGTTCACAAGTGAATTCTCAGATCCATTTTATCTATGTTGTGCAGCATGTGGGGTTTTAATCCTAGTTTTACATGTGTAGGTGAGTGAATTCTCCACAGATATGGCTAAATCTAGAATTCCATCATGCACAAGTCAGGTGAATAATAGCTGCACAAATAAATTCAGTTATTCTCATAAATGTGTTTCCATGATGCTGCAAGGCTAAAAATCTCAGACTTTATTTTGGCCAGCATGGGAAATCTGTCTTTTAGACTCTGTAAAGGGTATCTGTCCAGCCTACACTTTCTTAACAGAGGTCTTTGAAGGATCCTAGGAGGACTCTGAGCATCTAACAAGAAAAAGAAGAAACTTGAGTTATCTGGACCAATATTAAAAGAACTTTTAGGGATATAAGGGCAAAATTCAATCATGTTTCCTTCTACTGGCACAAAAGGACTTTTTCAAAAAGGAGGAATTCCAGTTCCTCTGGATGCATTTTCTTCAATACTACGTACATTTTCAACTTTAATGAGTATTCTCTCATAAATAAGTAGCCCTATCTCCCCTTTAGAGTGACACTAAGAAATGAGCTCTTCATGCTTCAGTGTTTTCTAAAAAAAAGTTTTTAAAAACAAATGGAATTTTAAAACACACACATACTTCTTTATGACAGATAACAAAATTGGAGGCTAAAATTAGCAATTTAACTTCGTAGCTTTGCAAAGACTTGTATACTCCTTTGTAAATAATACTGGTCTGTTTTCTAGGGCTTCTTTTGAACTTTCAGTTGTCAAACTTTAATTCAAAGTGTAAAGCTGAATTAAAGATAAAGTAGGCTTTTAATTGTTGCAGTAGTTTTGCAGCTAGTATGAACTTTATTATTGGTCTACTCCATTATAAGGGAATAACTAAACTGAAATTTTTACAGCCACCTCTATGTTATCATTAAAGGAAATGGAATAACAACATTTTCTTTGTCATCAGTTAATAGGATTGACAAAGATGAAAATTATACTTGTTGATGGTCTCCTGGATTTAAAATATGGAATATCTTCAACTCTTCTCCAGTAACTACACATTTAAACTGCTGTGACTGGAGGACACTTTCATGGCTTGTTCACATGATGGACAAAAAAGAAATTATTTCATTTGTTAAGTCCCTAGGCATTATTTAAATGTCATGACACCCACAGCTTTTCCCACAACAAAGGCAGGACCCCATTAGTTGTCTTTCTAAAGAACACTGTAAGAAGAGAACCTAGTGGTTTTGATAATCTATACAAACTGCCCTTAGGACATGGGTTTTTTTCTGGTTAACTACCAGCATTTTCACATACAACACAGTTACTCACTGGTTTGAGGAAGCTGGACTTTGAGGAATAGCTTATGGATTAGTTTTGAGCACCCATCATATCTGTAAGGGACGAGAGAGAGCTACAGGACAGGACTGCTGCAGGACTGGGAGGTCTGACCAGCTGTGGAGGAGACCATTTCCTCACCATCAATGTTAGAATCTTTCATCTTGATAGGCTTACTGCTCACTGGGAGGAGAAGGTTTTGATTTTGTTGTACTGCTTTATCTACACGATAGCTCCCAAGCTATTAACTCTGGGAGAAGTAACGCTGTTTTTTCATGTTATCTAGTGTACGAAAAGTCACGCTGTGAAAAGCCAGTGTCCACAAAGGAGACAGAGGAGTCCTGCAACTTTATACAAATAAAAGAAAAGACTCCACTGGGGCACATCCCCGAGAGGTTTTCTCTTTCAAGGTTTTGGAAAACACAGCCTCCTGTTATCCCAAACTCCTGGCCGCCTGTTGCCCTCTTCCCTTCCCCACTGGCTGAGGTACTAGGAAAGCACAGCCTTCCCAAACCACCTGCCACATATTCCCTCCTTGAACCTGTCATTTTACCCCAAAGTTCTGAAGTTCAGGCTTGTGCAGACCCTTGTCTGCTTCAGGAGCCAAGCTGTCTGCACTCTGCAACAAACCTGCTGCCCAAAATTAGTAGAGACAATAAGACCCACTTCAAAAAAATGTTAACACCTGTACCTTCAGCCATAGAAGTATTTCTGAAGACATTAGCCCACATCTTCCTTATCACTAGGAATTTGGTTTTAGCAAGTATCACAGCCACATGCAGTTTGATTTCAACTGTAAAATAGTGTGCGGCATGGGCAAAGACAGAAAATCTTAGTTTGTCATAGCTTAGCCTAACATCTGTGGTTTTATGACTTTCTGGCTTGCTGGAAAGCTCACCAGTCTCTTACAACTGGATGACAGTAAGAGGTCTTTTCCACAATACAGCCAGTTGTGCATATGTGTGCATACATATACAGATGCACAATATGATGAATTTGGCAATGTCTCTTGTGCATCTGAACTTTATGATGTTGGTATGCCTCAGATATACTGCACATTTTTTATTTCTTGCAGCACATATCCTGCATACTTACTACTCTCTGCAGAATGTTCTCTGAGTTGATCTGAGAAGCACACATGAGCAGACTGGTAAAGACATTTTAAGGCTTCTCCAATGACAAATGATCAGGTGTATTTTTCTTTTGCAGGTACCACGCTCAGAACTAGCATCACATTGAAAGTAATTCCTTGAAAGTCAGGAAGCTCTAAGCTGCCATGCAGCCACTACCAGAACAGCTCAGCATATCCTACCCTCTTCCACAAGTTACTTTTGGGAAAGAGGGCTGATGAAACTGAGTCTAGAGGTCATACAAATTATCCTGACAGGCTGCAAGTGGCCCATGAGCCAGAAGCCAAACCATCCTGAACTATGTTTTTGTTAATGTAGAAAGTGGTACTTATTTTGGCTGAGAGGAAGACTTCACCTCATACGTGATAGCTGCTTTGTGTTTCCAGAGTTGTTAGGCCTGTTTCTGTATTTGACTAGAATTAATGAAGCTGCTGCCTGCCACACGAAAATCCATGCATGTATCCGTAATCTATTTGCCTGTCTCTGTCAAATGAACATTATGTTGTATATAGCACTGCACTTTTTCAGCTAAACTGAGGGAAACCCAAGTGTGTTTTTACTAGGCAGGCTGTCTAATTTGCAAGTACCAACTTCAGAATATTGAAATGCTATGAAGATTGTATTGTCCACACGGAAGGGGAAGTGCTAATGTTACGTGACTCACTTGTGTTTGTGTCTGTGTATTTTAGCCAGGTTTGTTTTGTTCAAAATTTAATGTAAGTCCTTTTAAAATGTTCTATTTTTGCAGTAATTTATGTAGCATACCTTTTACTTCAGGTCTCTCAGGCTTAACCTATTTTAAAACAGTTCTTGCCCGCAAATAAACACCAAAAAACAAACAAGAAAGTGGTGTATTTACTATGAGGGTCTAGAAATAAAGTTATAAGGGTGTAAAAGTAAACTTATTTCTTCAAATGTAAAGCATTCGATGTCCTTGATGAAATGGTGAAGTTGTATCCACTAAATAAAAGCCAGGACTGGCCAAAATAAAAATCTCTCTTCTCTAGGTATGTTATTGTGACTGTATATGCCACTATTTAAGTTCTTTTTTCTTGTTTGATTGAAGTACAGGCATGTTGTGTGGTCAGAAATATAGGAAGTTTGTGGGGAAAAAAATGATGATGATGTCTAAATGATAGACTGGAGGGCAGGTTTTCTTGTGGGTCTTTTTCTAGTGTTTTTTGGTTTTGTGTGGGGGAGGAGGGTGTTTTGGGGGTTTTTTTGTGTGTGCGTGTGGGGGTTTTTTTTGTTGTGTTGGTTTGTTTTTTCTTTTTTTTTTTTGGCCATGGACTATATCTACTAGATTGCAAACACATCATCCTCCCAGTTAGTTGACTGCCATGTCAGGTATTTGAGTTTTCTCACTGGATGTTACCCAGCCTTAAAGCATCCAGGTGGGGATAGTTTGGAAAGTCAGAGCTTTTTTTCATGCAAAAATCACCAGGGAGATTATCCAGCGCTCCAAAAGCACAGGGTGGTTTTCAAGCAAGGGGTTAAAACTACTTTTCACAACTCGCAAAATTTCAAATGCAGACGGTGTATTTCTGTGGGAGGGGGATACCGAAAGGGAATCCTCAATACCAATTGGCTGCTCTCTCTCAGCTGCAGCTGAGCTCAGGCTGCTGCTGAAGTGCAGTATTGATCTGAAGGGTAAATGTGTAGGGAGCCTCAGAGAGCGGTTCAGTCGTATCTGAGAAGGGAACCAACCTCTTCCAGTAAGAAAGTGGTTTCTACCTGCCTTTCCTGCCCGTGAGATCCTTTGTGAATGAAGGGGAGCACGAGAAAGGGCAGTTTATTGCTACAGTGATTGAGGGAGCGAGGTGCTGCCGCTGTGCTCGCTGCTGCTGCTGCTCTGGCTGGCGCTGCTGCAGCTCCATGTAGCAGGTAAGGCGGCTTTTCCCGGGAAGGGGGAGGCGGAGAGATCGGGGTGGCACCGCCGTGGCCGGGGCTGTGGTGTGGGGGCCCCCCGGCACAAAGGGACGCTGGCTCCGCGGAGGAGCCGCAGGGGCACGGGCGAGAAGCCCGACCGTGGGATTGAGCAGCCGGTATTCCCTGCTCATCCCGGTCTTCAATCCCGCAAAACTTCAATAAGTTCCAAACAAAGTGTGCGAGTCCGCAGCGCCTAAAGGAAGAGGGAGCGGTGGAGAGGGAGGAAGGAGCTGCACCTTCCCCTTCCCGCTGTGCCGGCGTCCAGCCCTCCAGCCCCCGGGCAGTGGCTCTGGGAGACACCGGCACCTGGGTGGCACAAAGGTGTGGGTGCACTCCGGCTGCGCTGGCTGCTGAGATCAGGGCTGATCGAAGGGAAAATACAGCCTGACAAACTGGGCACTCAGTTAAACGGGAAAATAGCTGAGAGATGGTGTGAAACTCGTGGGACTGGAAACGTATTTGCCATTTTTTATGTCATTTTTTTTTTTTTTTTTTTTTTTTTTTTTTTTTTTAAAGCCCTCTCTGTGTGTGAATGCGGGGTGGGGGGGAGGGGGGTGGAATTTCTGCAGCACTGACGTTTAAAGTAATAAGGTTCAATTAAAGGAAAGACGGTAAGGAACGTGACTTCGACTTGAAACAAGTTTGAAAACACCTGAGCAGCCTCCTCCCTTCAAACAAACAAACAGAAAAAGATGCTGCAAAAAAAAAATTAATGATGAGAAATAAAATTTAGCCCTGACACAAGATTTTCAAATGTGAGCCATGATTTATCATTATAATGTGTCAAACTGATCTTCTACAAATTAGTCATGTGATGAATAGTGTGACATACATAATCTTTATACAAACGTTTTAATACTAGGTTTTGCTCTGACAAATTGTGCTGCAAGTGTGCCAATGACAGAAATGTGTGAAGGTACTTACCTGGAGTATTTCACGTAATTTTTGATGTGAATGGCTCTGTGGCTTTGGTATTTAAATTCTTAATATTTAATCTAGAGTAAGGGGGATACATGTTTCTCGTCTTTTAAATACTCATTTCAAAGCATGCTATGGTGTGGTGGTGATGATGGACTTTGTGTAAATATCTGGGTTTATTAAGTGACAGTTAACTGGGTTTTTTTCTGTATCTGCAAATATCTGTCCAGAGCTAAATAGGATGCTGGATAGCATCAATGAATGGTTGAGGTTACTGGTATTTTTTCCCCTATTTTCAAATTCAAATATAAATAGCAAAGCCCAAACAATTCAGGAATAATAAGTAGGTCTCTTATGATGCACCTTTTTGCTGTGTATGTGATTGCATTTCAGATTCAAAATAAATCAGTATTAAAATATTTCTGTGAAACCATGCTTTTAGGGAATTAAAAAATTTGTCAGGACGTCTTTATTTCAGTCTTCTGAACATGTTGTTAAACCTTTCATTGATCACAGTGTGTTTTCAAGAGATTTCAAGGCTCCTTACAAAATATTTTCCCAGATCTGAAAGCCAGATGGTTACATTGCAGAAGTCATAAGCAGTTAATTGCTAAACTGATTTGAGTGCTCCAGAACATATCAGCACGCAGACCAAAGGCTTCCAATGCAACTGATCAAACTAGTTACCTGATGTTGCTCTTTTTAGAGATTATGGCCCCTGTGAGAGACAGTAGGGGAAACAGACCCTCCTTTGGGGAAGCAATAAACAAAATACTATGCTTTGAAAAGACCGTTTTAAAAGATAATTTATTTTGTCTTTCTTGCATCTATCACATACATGACATTCATCCTCAAGTTTGCTTTATTTCAATTAATTTGTGCCTGTCCCGCCCCCCTGCCTCCCAGCTGTTCTGAATGTTAGGTCTATGGTATTTGTTTATCCACTGTGCTCAAGGGATCTCCCACAATCTCTGTTCATAATACATAGACAGAATTCTCTCAAAGTGTTCAATATTTTATAATTTTTTCTTCCAAATATATAAGAAGAAATAATATTTCAGTTGCAATGACATGCAATAGAGAATAGATAACAGAATAACAAATATAAATGCCATAGTTGTCTCGCTGTATGCAGTTTCTTATTTTGTACCCATCAGTTGGAGTTCTGTTCTTCTGATGAAAAACATGACTAGTAATCAGTATTCAGAAATAAGCATTTGCTTTCCTTTGCTTTCTTTTAACCTTAAATAACCCATTAGTTCAATAGTAGTGCTTGACATGATTTAATAATTTTATAGGTTAGTAAATTCCTAAATTGCTTTTCCTGAAGTGATTTTTAGACTGACAGCTTTTTCAGTATTCAAATTATTTTAAATACTTTTATATAAGTGAATGTGTTAGAAATCATTGACACCTGTGTAACAGGAAAATGTCATGATGTTTTTGTCTTTATGTAGATGCTACTGCCACACTCTCTTAAAGGTATGGTTATAAATGTTTCATAAAAGGTTGCAAAGTTGTGCTTAGGTAAGTATTTAAACAGTTATCACAGAATTAGAGAAGGGAGTAACTTATGTGTCACTGTGCAAAGTATCATTATCAAATTTTTCAAATATTCTTATAATGACCCACAGCTCAGGTAAATTGCCTTTAATATGCTCAGAGGATCTGCTAGTCCCATATCAACTTTTCTAAACTATTCTGACGCGCACACTCAATGTGAAGTCTCACAGTAAAACAGAGCAGATAAAGTCAGGGTGGAAAATCGTGCTGTCTTCGTGTGACGAAGCACAGAGGCTTGGGGGTGGGCAGGCAGCCTGGTGCTGGCTGTAGGTGACAGCCACTGAGGTACACGATGCCACCTTCTCACTGGTGGGCAGTGGGGCTCTCCTCACCATGGGCCCTGCTGTGAGACTGGTAAAACACTCATCATTTCTCCTGTCATGGCTGATTCTTAAACTATAACAACAAAGATTATTTGGAGCAGTTTTCTCATAAGGCATAACATCGTAAATACCAACTTTCTTGAGAAAGGCATATAAAGGGAATTTCTGCACGTACACTTCTTCATGACAATGTCTGCCCAGAGGGATCTCATACCTTTTGCTCTGGAATGTATTGCTTTTACTTATCCTTATGCTTTTAAAGCTTATGAGAGAGCTCATGTGTTCATTACATCTCTATTCCTTATTTTCTAGCTATAATAAAACTGTCTGAAACAACAAAGAGAAAGAATATATTTTAAGTTTGGATATATTTGTCATATATTTTACTTCTGATTCCAACAATATATACTGATTTTTATATAAAAATATTAAACATTTAATAAAACCTTTGCCTTTATTGCTTATACTACATTACCAGACAACATAGTTAGTAGTGTATTATACTGAGTACTGCGTGAAACCATTTTGTGATGACAACTCGCATTTTGATTAAGTTAGGGCAGTTGTTCAGTTCTCAGTCACAAGGCTTTGAGAAATGATCACGCATACGTATTGCTGTTGATCACCTCTCCTTCTTTTAGGAATACCAAACTGTTATCAGAATATTTTTCATAATATTGACAGGCAGTCATGCGTGCGTGTGTGTGTGTGTATGTGCTGAACTGTATGCATGTCCAGAGGAAGGCAACGAAGCTGGTGAAGGGTCTGCAACACAAGTTTTATGAGGAGCAGCTGAGGGAGCAGAGATTGTTTAGCCTGGAGAAAAGGACTCCTAGGGGAGACTTTATCACTCTCTATAACTGCCTGAAAGGAGGGTGTAGCCAGGTGGGGTTGGTCTCTTCTCCCAGTTTACAAGTGACAGGGCATGAGTAAACAGCGTCAAGCTGCACTACGGGAGATTTAGATTGGATATTAGGGAAAATTTCTTCACTGAGAGCATACTCAGGCATTGAGATAGGCTGCCCAAGGAGGTAGTGGAATGATCATCCCTGGATGAGTTCAAAAGGCACGTGGATGTGTCACATTCTGACACGGTTTGGTAGTGAAGATGGCAGTATTACATTAATGGTTGCACTTGATGATCTTAGACCTCTCTTCCAACTTTAACAATTCTAGGATAAACTATGAATACAAAGTCAAATATAAGCAAATTGATGACAGTTCTGCTGGAGTTATTTAACGTTTTTTGAAAGGCTGGAAAAGAAACATAGTTCAATTTTAGTGTGAATTGTTTTAAACAAAAAAATATACTGATTTTTTTTTTTTTTCTAATATGTTACTGAGTGGAACAGCCCCATTTTAATCCTTTTTCCGCATTGTCATTCATTTCTGACAGCTTATGTATTTGAACCTGTGTATTAAAGACTGTTAATAAAAAGACACAGAAGAGAAACACAGAACAAGAGAAAATTAAAGCTGATGCCATAGTGTCTTTGATTTTTCTTAATTTAACCATGGCTTTCTATTCATCTGTTAAGAGAAGAAACTCTAATACCTCTGTATTTGTCTGCTCCCCTTCAAATCATATGTACTTACCTATAGCATCAGTATCTTTGTTGGTTTCCAGGCTTTTCATTTGCAAAGCACTCAGAGGTATCTTGAATGTGAAAATTGTTAAATGAAGCCAAGAACTGTTCTGCTTTTAAGTGACTCATAAAAATGCCTCTACTTAAAGCATTTTTATGTATACATGAGTTTGCGTGTGTTTATACATACCCTTTAAATGAAGTCATTTTTATAAGACATTTTAAAAGGTGAACATGATTTCAGTTTTTATAGCATGTTGAGTTGAAGGTATCGCAGAGAAATGAGTTATGGTTCAGGGTGGCAACAGAGACTTAATAGACAAATGCTACTAAGAAGGTATGTTATGTAAAGTGCTATGTTTTATAACTGCATTATGAAAAATATCATGTGATCTTTGCTTTTTTGTAGGCACTTGACTGTTCACTAAAGGAACTGGAAGATAATGTCTATTATGAAAGATGACACCTCTTTTTTCAGCTCTAGATTAAGTCTTTGATGTGGATGGAGGTCTAGAGTCTGCTGTGGTACACTGGTTTCTCTCAGGGTATAGGTTCCTACTCGCCTGTGTTTAGGAGCTGTATGACACTTGTAAGTGGTTGTGTCATAGTAGTGGAAATAAAGTTGGGGTATGTTTTCACATCTGTGTTATTTTGTATTGTGATACTACCAGATTTCACGGAGTAAACATGACAGTGTGCTTACTTCCTAAGGTAAAAATTTGGGTAGAAGAGTACAGATTCTGTCATCCCTCATTAATACAAGTTGCTGCTCAGAAACCTAAATTTCAGAAAGATGTTTAAGTCTGACTCTTTTTAGGATGCCACTTAAGAGTCTGCCTAATATTAAGAGATAATTCCCATATATGTCAGTATGGTTCTAAGAAGCTGTCTGCTAAAGAAAGTCTTCTTCTTCCCTGAGACATAGTACAAGATATTAATCATCTCTCATTACTGAAAAATTTACATTGCTATTGAGTAAAACAGGGCTAAGACATACTATCTTGGCCTCTTTGTTTTAAAAATCGTCTTTCCTAATTTCATTGGTTTTTATTGGTTTATCTTGGCTGACTTGTTTTCTTGTGTTCAGTGAAACCAATTGTGAGGGACACTGAAATTCCTACTTTGCTAAACACCAGAAAGGAATTTAATTTCCCTGACAAAGCAAGTGGACTTTGTCATAGCTTGTTATACCTACTATACATATGAAGTCTTGTAACAAATATCTTGCTTCTTTTTTGTGTGTGTGTTTATTGTCTGCTTTCTCAGCACATAGATTCTTACTATCTATTATAAAATTTAGTTATAAACTGAGATGTAACTGAGAATTTTGAGATGCCCTGACCACTGCTTCAGTGTAGACACTCCTGCTGCACTTACTGTCTTTTAATTCCCACTGTCAGTTGCCAAATGACAGATTTTTTTTCCAAACATCTGTCCTCTAGTAGCAGAGTCAGAGGTGATAGACTGTGCAACGCCTTCACTCACAGAAGCAGTCTCTTTTTTCAGGTCTGTTCTGTACATTATGTCTTTCTTATAAACCACTGAAAACTTTGACAACAGCATGAAAAACAACAGGACTTGTGTGGAATTAGAGATGAACCTTGAAAATTACTTCAGCCACAGGAAAACACTTCAGAATAACAAAATAGGTCTCGTGGATAATGTGTTAATGATCTGATGGATTGAACTGCATAATAAAAAGTAATGATGGTAGATAGGGGAATAATACCAAGGTAGAAGAAGAGAAATAAAACCTATCTAAAGTTAAATAAAAGCTCTTTGCTTCAAATTTCCTGTCATTGATGGAAATAGCCCTAGTTCTGGTCTTTGTCAGAGAAATAAAGCTGCATGATTCAGTGAAGAGACAGTTCAGTGAACAAGTGTGACAGGCTTGATTCATCAGAGTCTTTCACGTTGTATTCCAGTAGTAATTATTTATTCCTGTAGAAATTTGCTTTGAGGGTAGGGTTTTGGCTAGGTTGATTCTAGCCTCTTTGGGAGCATAGAGCAGAAATAAATCTGGCTTAACCTTGGCTGGAGATTCCATCAGTCACAAAGCTGGTACTGTTCTGTGACTGGCAAATAGCAGGCCTTTGGCCAGGCAGAGTATGGCCACTGTGTTGCTTATTACATTCCTGCTGGTAGAGCTTCTTTGGGGAGCTGCTGTTAACATGATTTAGGGAAGCCCTGAAACTGAAACCAGTGCTCTTTAATATCTTTTTCAATGACGTAAACAGTGAAATCNTTGGTATTCATTCTCTATTTCTTCTGATAGTACAGTATCTCAGTGCTAGGAGAAAAGACTAATTCTATCTATTTATAAACAAATATCAGTACAAAAGAAGAAAAAAAGAAACTAGCAAAATTTTGCTAATACTGGATTCTAAAAGCTCATCCACGTAAGTCAGATAACAAGACTGAATTTTCAGGACAATGTAACTATTCTTTCTAGTGTGCAACTCAAAAGAAAATGAATTAAGTGTCAGTGTCATCTGTTTGGCTATGACAGAGAGAAAGATGATCAAAGAATAAGTTGCAGCTTTTCTTTGTCCTGTATTCCTAACTCCTGCCATAAGCAGTTGTGTTGATTTCTGTATGTTCTTCCCTAATTTATTGTTGCCCTTTTACACTGAAAGAATGCATTTTAATTCAATTATTAGATCAACTAGAAATCAAGGAGGGCTCATCAGTGGCCCACATACACTCCTAACAGTTTAAGGTTAAAAATCTTCTACTTATAAAAGTTGATACGCTATTTAAATTTTAGAGACAATCATAGATATCACCAGGGAGGTTCCAGAAATACAAGCGTAAGTCAGACTTCAAAGTGAGAGGAGGGTCTGATACAGGAGCTTACTCAAGCGTCTAACATTGTGCAAAGGCTGTGTGTGGTTCATGGGGACTTTGTTATCATGTACAGGAAAGGCATTTCACTGGATTTTTTTCCTACAGCTGCAGAGTGAACTGAATTGTTTAAACATGAATATGAATGTCCTTCTTGAGGCTGCAACTGGAGAAAAAATATACATACCCTTATACTCGGCTCTTGTCAGTGAAAGCAGTATGCCCCAGTGAATTTCAGTCCAGCGGGGGAAACCGTCAGAGGGTCTTGAAGAAGTAAGCATGTAATGAGTATGTAATTTGAGACTATCAAAAGAAAAGTATGTCCCAAGAAAGAATTTAGCAAACAACAGTAAACAACCATTATAGTAATATTTAGTAACTTATTCTGGCAAACTTTTAGAAATATAACCAAAGTTATTCTGTGTGAATGCCCTGGAATTCAGAAGACGTTCTACAGGACACACAGTTCTTTAAAACACCTTACATATTCTTAGAACAGCTGTTTAACAGTCATATGGTAAATGGTCACAGATATTTTTTAATTTTTCAAGGTAAAAGTGAACAAAATGGAAACTAATCATCTGTCCTTCCTAGAAGGAAATAGAAGTGTTTTCAAGTGATTACCAATTTCTCATTAGTTATCAAGTTTTTTGGTGTATGCTCCTCCCAAGTTACTCATGCAGTTCTTGGAGAAGATCCCTTCTTCCCAACTGTGATACCCATTCCTACCTTTTTCAGGCAAAACTGGTTTAATAATGTACAATAATTTGACTAAAATATTCATTTATTTCCTTCCCTTATTGCAAAGAATTGCTATAAGCTTTACAGCTATAAAATTATAATATATAATTCTTGATTTCAGGAATATTTAGGGGGAAAATAATTCCTTCCTCATTTATGGTTCAGCTTCAGAAGATGTCCTTATTTCCTTGTTGCATCCATTACTGAATACAGCTGCCAGGATGTAATAAGAAAAGGAGTGTGGTGGGAGTCCTTGAAAGGTTTGTCTTAACTGGTTTTAAAGCTCAGTGCTGTTACCTAAACTGAACAGTGAAAAACTGGTATGAACACCTGGATTTACATCTATGCAAAATCCAGCGCTCCTGAAGTAGCAATTAATTGGCTTAATTCTGAATTCTGAAGCCCTTTTCTGAAGGACAATGTTAATTTGTCATGTAGTACTGATTCAGAACAACAGGATGTGCATTAATTTTTATACAGTCCCAAAGTCTTAACTCCTTGCACTATGAAAATTTGTGAGGAATTAAAAAAAAAATAAATTAGTGATTATTTTCTTTCCTCTTTAAGACAAAACTGAAATTGAGATGCATAAAAATACCTTTCTGTATATGTGCAAATAACTGCTTTAATGGAGCATTTAAAAATTATTCCTGTCTATATCTTAGGTTTTCCCTTCATTGCTGCCTATCCTTTAAGAACATGCTCAGAATCTCAGTTGTACTTGGGCTGTATGCTTTAATAGAATATAAGACCTTGGAGCATTAACAAATCTCTCAGCTTTTAAATAGACTGTGACCTATTCATTCACAGGGCTACTCCAATAAAGCAATAGCTCACTTAGGTTAATGATGGATCATGGTGTGATTCGATTTGCAGACTGCAGACTTGCCCATTATCCCCTAATGTTTGTATGGGTCATGTTATCACATCCAAATAATGATTCATGCCACCCCTTGTTCCTGAAGATATCACAGTGATTACAGGAAGCTCAGCGTGCTGGTACACAAAGCCTTTAGGGTTCTGTTGGATGGTGTTGAATTACTACTTTTGGCTAGAGCATGAAAAAGCAGGGAAGTCTCAGGTTTCTCTGTGACACCTTCCTCTTGGGATTCAATTGGCCATCTGGCTGAGCAGACGGGCTGGACATTTGCAGAAATCAGATCTGTCTCTCCCCGCCTGTTGCTGCTTTGTTTTTCCTTAATTTTGGTGAGGAAAGCTAGCTGGCCCTGGCCTGCTGTGACAGATTATTTACAGGTCAAGTGCCTTACGACTTTCCCCTCTCTAGCCTCCCACAGCTTGAGTTTCTACCATGAAGATGGAGCTATTTCCAACATGAAGACAACATCAATACTGTGTCCTCCTGTACTTAGCCACAGGAGAGACTCAGGCTGGTAGCCACACTGAGAAGGGAAAAAAAGGATATGTTTTCTAGTTGTGAATACACTGTGAGCACCAACATGATTTCTTTTCCCAGTGCTGCCACATTGTCATTTACATTGAAGAATTGTTGTCACTTAGGCAGAAAAATTCAAGACAGTCTAAGTCATAGGATGAGAAGAAATTTTGGCTGTGATTGTAAATGCTTGTACAGTGCTCTTAAGGTTTATTTTTACTTCTCATTTTTGGGGACAATCTGGATTTTCTCACCCTACTACTGTGTTTATGCTGAATGACCATCAGGGTGCTCACTGGTTCAGCTGCTGACAAACACTAAATCTTGATAAATGCTTCCAATAAAACTGTCATAAACCTCACTAGCTCTAAACTCTCCTAGACATAAACCTCTCCTAGTTAATATATAGTACAGCTAAAACATGAATGGGTAGAGGAATAGTTTCCTTATATATTTTTTAACAAAGATATAAGATCTATGAAAATTAAAAAGATGAACTTCTTCATTTTCTACCAATTTGTTCTCTACCAATTGCACGTGCAACTTAGATACAGAAAAAATTGCCATAAGAACTAGTGCTGTTCAAGTAAATTA
Organism: Platysteira castanea; assembly: GCA_013397175.1. NCBI lineage: Eukaryota > Metazoa > Chordata > Aves > Passeriformes > Platysteira > Platysteira castanea. The sequence goes on from VYXC01009032.1 coordinate 135,729, forward strand.
GTTTTCTTATAGTTGAATTTAAAGATTCTCCAACAGCTTCTGTCACTAAGGAGATATAATGGTTTCACTCAGTTAAAGAACATTTTTCTAAGGAAAACCACTGACAGTGGAAAAAAGCTAACTTGAAAGTACCTGTTAACATTGTTTCTTCCACTTTCTCTGCTTCTACACTTTGGCAAACACAGCCACACTCAACGGCATCAAGTAGTGATGAAATGTTTAAAAATATGCTTTTTTTTAACCCTTTCCACTTTTCCTCATCCACCCGTAAAAATGTTTCCTAATGAGTTTGAATATAATAGAAGGTGTTTGTTGTTTAAATCAGGCATTAGAAATAGAATTGTGATTGAGATAATATTGCTGTGTTGACCTGGTGGGCATGGGATATGGTAAAAAGATGGCCACCTAAAATATTTCATATATTTGGCTCTCATTACATAACATTTTTATTTTGCTTTAGAAGTATTATACAAGGACCTCCCCAGAAATAGTGCCAAGGATCTCAAAACTCTAAGCAGATTTCAAACCTAAATTAGGTTTCCCAGCTGCTTAGTGGTATATACTCACATTCAAATAGTGAAAAATGGCTTTTGAAATGCATACTACATTAGAACTCTGAAAAGTTTTATATATTTTAATTTGCTGAGTGTTGCAGCAAATTTAGGACTTAAAAGTCCCTTGTGATAGCTGCCTGAAGCATTTATAGAAAGAGATTTTTCTTCCTTTTCCCCTCCCCTTGCATCAACAGTATAATGATTTTTGAGGATCAATATTATATGCCTGTGTTTGAAAGCTTAAACTCAGGCAATTTTATTTCTGTCCAGTGTTTTTCCTCCTTAAGCATGTAGGGGTTATTGAAATTTTAAAGGATATTCAAACTCACCATTTCCAAAGACCAAAATCCAAGGTCATTCTCTTTCCTTCCCAGATCCCATTTCCAGTGATAAATTTATCAAAAACCCCTGGTGTTTCAATTGTATCTAAGAAGCATACAGACTTAGTTTATAATCTGAATACAATGACCCATCTTTCAAGCTCAATAGACTAATACCAGAACCATGTGTGCTTTTTGCAAGCAAAGCAAAGATTTTCACTCAAACCATAACCACAGTCGTAACTATTACCTACTAATTTTACAGCAGAGTGGTTTTTGTAATGAAACATAAAGACACTTCAAGATTTCAAAGTTTACGTGAATGCTGATAATTGCAGATTAAGCTAGCTGATAGGTATAATGAAAAAACATAGAATTTTTCCATTTTGTTTTTATCTTCATCTTCAGTATGTAAATATCATGTAGCATATCTGTATCACTGTATCCTTATCTTCTTTACATTGAAAACAGCACAATGAAAAGATATCTTGAAACAAAGTCTGGGTTCTATTGTTACTTTTCATGTAGGCCAGTGGAATCCACACTGGAAAGAAGAAATTGTATTACAATAAAATATCTACTTAGGAATTTGTGAACTTATTTATTTTCCATGTGAAAATGTGTACATACTTAAACCATTATTCTTTTTATTGTCTGTGAGATGATAGAATTAGTGTTCTTTTTTTCATGTCTTGATATTTTAAATGGGAAAAGAAGATCCTTATAGAATTGAGGGCTATAATATCCTTCTGTTGCATCCTAGCTCTCAAGTAGGAGCTAAGTGCTCAGATTTTTTTTGAGGGTTTAAGTTAAAACATTATATAGAGACTGAACTCCGATAAGAAGCAATGCAAAGCAAGAAATGACGCTTTTTCTGTCAAGTGCAAAGTGAAAAGCTTTGCTGTGGAAGCTGTCAAATACCTCTTCCCTGTGTCTTACCTAAATACCCACAGACATGTAGACTTACCCCAGTTATGGGAAGCTCATTAATTCCTACTCTTAGACAGAACACCTGACAGGAAAAGAATTTTCCTCTCACAGCTTCTCCTGGAGTTTTCTTTATGTCATGAGCTTTTTCCTCTATGAAGAATAGACTTTTAAAACTTTTCTGGACTTAGTTTAGAATTATAACATTGGGCTTTCTTGTCCAATTAATTTAAAATTACATGGAAAATGTTATTTCTGCCTCAGATATAATTTAACAGTTACAAGAAAAACTTGGTGTCATGCTATGCTGGTAAAAGGAATGAATAAGTAAGAAAAAAAGTGGCCTTATTTTGGTAACAATAGTGCTTTTCTGATGACCAGTATCATTGTATCATTTCAATTCAATTAACTAATTTATTTGTGTGATATGTAAGGCTAGTCAGCACTAATGCCGTAGGTAATGTAAATTAATTTCTGTGGATCAGGTTATTTTTGATGTTAGGCATCTAGTCCTGGTGCTCCGTACTTCATACATATTGTATGTGACAATTTCTTATTTTGAAACATTTCTTCCCTTTTTAAAGTTGTCACTCAGATGCAACAGTAGATGTTGGCATAATGAGATTTTTATTAGAAACAAAAAAGATAAATTAAACCAGTGGAATCATAAAATCATGGTGGTTTGAATGTTATCTAAGTAAATGTACAGATGTGATGGCTCAGCTTTCATACATGGGGAAATGAAAAGAGAATTACTTTGTAAATTGCTGAGAATGAGTCAGTTTTGTCAGCCTTGGGATGAGCTGTAGAAAACCTGGTCAAAACCATCCTGATGGAAATATTTTTCTGTTGAGAATTTGACTTGTAGCTGAAGAGATCATTCTGCAAACAGAATTTGCTTTCCTGGAGAAAAAAATTAAAGGAAATAAATAAATAGTTGAAACAAAATATTCTGCAGACAAACACATGAAAACTGAAAGCATTTAATTCAGAAACATTGCATGGTGTTGCAGTCGTTGCCTCATGCTCCATACTGAAAAGCTGAAACACTATTTGTTTGTCCCTCCATGTAATGCTTCACGGCCTCGTCAGCCTCACTCACTTAGGAAGGTGTTGATCTGGGGAACAGCATGGAGAATACAGTGAGGAGGAGCAGTCCCATTAAAAAGAAGAGTAAGACTATAAATCTGAACCCTCTCTGTCACATAGGATCAACAAAATATTCCAACTGGGCATTTTGGCTAAAGTTATATTTTGTATTTTGGCCCATCTTCTCTAAAAAGCAAATGTCTTTATTTTGAACATTCCTTAACTCTCTTATTTAATACTACCTTAGTTCACATTTTGTGCATAAGATTTAAGCCCCCAAAGTACATTTTCTCTGTTGCTTGTGAACTTAATAATGTGGAAAGTTGTGTTTATCCATCTTCTTTATGGAGCTTTTCACCTCTAGTTTATTTACCACTCAGTTTATTCTATTGCTTCTTCACTCCCAGATCAAGACTTGGAGGAGTACAAGTGACACCACAGACTAAATTGTAGAAGTTTAAGAGCGTGGAAGAATTATTAGGCCCTAGTTGTTGTCTGACAACCTAAATAATTATTTTAACATCAAGGCTTGACCCTCTTCTACACTTAGTAGAAAGACTGCACGCTGTTTCAGCATTCTTGTAACAGTTAAGGCAGATTATTTTTCATCTTTCCTTGAGGATATTTATCAGATAGGTAGCTCAGTGTTGGTACCTTATGATTTCTTGACAGCTGGCCATAAAACCTAATAAATGCTCCTGTCAACAAAACACCACGTGGGTTCCAAAAAAAGTTTGTGATTTTTAATAAGATAGATGATTTGATTGATGTGCAGTATGCATTCTAATGACAAAAAAAAAAAAAAGAGGAAGAGGAAATTTGTCACTTCCCCATTCATTATTCCTTAATTAGACTACAACTAATCAGAATTTATGATTGGCTAAAATAACCTCAGATTTAATTTACTGCACCGCCATTACAGACAGATAAAAAGAAACCACGAATTATATCTTGCTGCCAAGACAGCACAAAAGAACAAGGAAATAAGATGAACCTTGATATATTGTAAACACGACTCTGTCTGCAGTCTCTCGGATTAGTAATTTATTACAACAAATGAAATGTTTCTCATGTGAAATGACAGACTACATTTTTTTTTTCAATATGTAATATTTATGTCTATTCTGGGTACCAGAGTGGATCAGTACTGCATGTGAGATCACGGCATTTATTTTGGTTTTGGCTTGTGTGAAAGCATTTTGCACACTTTACTTAACATCAAAATATGTCAAATGGGCCAAATGAGTGACAATAATGACACAGCTCTGACATTGTCCACAGCTTCATTGCGGAGCCTAAGTGTAGAATGCAAACTTTTATTTAGATGGGTTTTTTTCACTAAGTCAGTTTTATTCTACCAGTCTGGGTTTGGTTTGGTGTCTGTTATGCGCTTCCACGACCTGCATTGCTGGTCTCTGTTTCAGTGTGTGTATATGGAAGAAGTGGAAGAAGATAGGACAAAAAGAGAGAATGAATTTTCCTTATTACGTTCTCGTTTGTGCTATTTTCTTGCATGGTGACATCAAATTTACTCGTATCTCCATGACACATGCATGTGCATATGAAAACAATATATTTGTTTGTTTATGGTAATCTGCTGACTATGCAGGCAAACACACCAGGTGCCTGTGGTGCAAGGGGTGGAAAATTCTGATTAATCAAAGGTCGTTCTTCTTCTGAAGTCATTGTTTTGTATGCCCAGTAGAGGAAGAGAGATAAGAAGAAAGATGTCAAAACAGAAGTTAGCACAATGGTTAGCAGTTAAGGAATACTTTTGGGATGTAAGAAAATAAAGTTTAAATCCCTCTTTGCCTTGGCTTTAACCCAGATCTCATTTTAAGTAACTTCACCTCCATATTTTACAGCCTGAGTCTCTCCAAGGAAGTTATTTAAATTTTTATAAAAATATTAAAAGATCATTGGTACGGACAGGAATTGTAAATTACTCAGTAGCACAGTGGATGGAATACTTACCCACTCTTTCAGAGGCAGGTTGGGTTTCTGTTCTGAATTGATCCAAGCAGAGGCTTCAAACTTTGGTCTCCCTAAATCTCAGATGAGTTACCTTCTGCAATGCTATTTGGTTTAAAATTTAGCTTTAGGCTTTTTATAGATGATTCAATATTGCCTGTGAGGAGTCTTCCCACTTGAAATCTGAAAAAGTATTTACGGGACAAAAGGTACATTTTAACTACTTCTTCATCCAACTACTTCTTTTTTGGAGTTCTGATCTAGGCAATGTGTTTTGGCTGCATTTATTTTCTCTTCTTTTAGCCTAGATCCAAAATGCTTCAAAAATAAAGGCAGAGAGTGAGAAACAGTAATCTGAAGATCTGTAATCCTGAATTTCACAGTTCAAAAACTCTCAAGGTCCTGGCTAAAATAAAACCAAGTCATTGAAAACGCTTATCTCCTTGTGCAGCAACAGCTGCAAACCAAAACAGCTGTTGTGACACACTGTGGGCTCAAGCAACAAGCCCCAGGGTCATTTTTATTGCCTTTGATTTTATGTCTTGTAATTAAGTAGGCACAGTGTGTAACATTGAGTCATGTACAGTCAACCATTGGTTCTTACTGTTTCAAATAGCCTATAAAAATGATCAGTTCACTAGGCTGTCATCAACAGTGGATCATTGAAAATGGCAGAAAACTATGTACTTGTCTCTGTTTCTGCAGTAAGATTCTTTCCTGCCTGCTTTTCCAGGCAGAGCTTGTCCATTATGTGCAGGGCATCTTTTCTGCGTACATGTGCACAAGTGAGATCTCAGCATCCTGCTAGTGCTGCTGATGTTCTTATTATCCCTTTTTCTTCTTTTTTGCTTCTTCTAAGCTTTTGATTTTTTTTTTTAATTTTAATGTTTCTTTCTCTTGCATATTTCTTTTTTTCCATTAATTCCTGCCTCTTCTGGTCTTTCTGTATTTTCCCTTCTCCCGTTAGATAGAGGTAATGTAGTTCAGTAATGCTACTGTATTAGATTTAAGGAACCTTCTGCTTCATGCCAAGAAAGCTGGGTCACATCTGCAGCAAACAATAGTTCTCAAATGCATCAGATACGGAGAAAGAAGCCTCAGGCTTTATGTAGCACAAAAAGAGCTGGGATATTTTTGTAGTGAACTTCATTTGCATCATGCTTGTACCTTAGTAGACATCTCCCGTTTGATTGCATATCTATTTTTGCTTCTGTACTTTGCAGCACACAATTGCACCATGCAATTGAGGATGTGAAGATACATCCAATCTCTCTAAATATTTGTCTGCAAGAACAAGAAAATATGTGTGTATTTAATGGACATTACGATGGACATAAATATTATGGACTGATGTATGAGAAAATAATTTAAAGGAACAAGCTGGAAACTCCTAGATATAGGTGATCAATACAACTGGATTTCTGCAAAATTTCTGATAGCATTTTATTGTGCAAAGCGAATCTTTATTCCGATGATTATTAAATCATTATGTATTAGAATGGCTTCTTCAGGACAGAAGAACTACTTTCCTAATGAATTTTTCTGTTATTGAGGCACTTGAATAATTAGGCAACCAGCAATGAAAAAATGGGACAGCCTGTTTAGGCTATGTCTAGACACTGTTTTTTAAAAGGTGCAGAATTATATTTTTTATGTTCATTTACTTCAGGCACCTCCTGTTTGACCTTGGCAAGACTTGCAATGAGGACTTTTACAATATGATTTCAAGGAAAATGGATGCATTTGAAATTTCCACATGGATTCAGATAACTCAGCAATTTTTTAAAAATGCCCAATGTTTTATTTTTTGAAGAATATCACTTATTTCTGTCAAACATACAGGCTCTGGTTTTATCCTGCTTGTTGGTAAATTTTGAACGCTTTCCAGGTGCTGCTGTGTCTCTTGAAAAACTAAAACAATAGCTTTGCAAGTGATGCCATCTGCCTGCATCCTGTGAAGTATGTTAACTGAAAACAAGTAGCCTTGGAAAAGGATTAACTCTTTCAGGGCTGACCATATTGGCTGCAGCTGAACCCTTAACACTGCAAAAACCCTGGCTGTAACTGGGGCTGCAGAGCCATACAGGAGCTTCTCTGTTGTGTCACTGAGTCCGTGACTGGCACCACAGGTGGACTCCAAGGAGGTCTCTGGCCTTCTCAGCCAAGAAAATCTGTACCAAATAAGGCATAGCTAACAAATGGTTTCTGTAGGTTGAATGTTTCACTGTTTCTTAGTTTGGGGAGGATTTGCACAGGTGAACAAATAAATGCTGTTTCCCACATTGCCAAATAGGATGGGGCAAGAAAGTTCTAACTAGGGAAGGTGGAGGAGGAGAATCTAGTTATGAACACTTGGCTATGTGAATGGACACTGCACAGAAGTTAGTTGACAAGTTTAAAATTGCTAATTGAGTGTTCCAGCAGATACTTCAACTATCATTTTTCCCCAAGGAAAGCTATCCTTACTTTATCTTTCCCCAAATCCTTTTTCTGAATGTGGCTTGATCATCGTATGGAATGTGTTAATATTTTGACCTGTATAAGATTTGGTTTGCTTATATGGCTGACACTTATGGGCAGTAACTTCAAATATAAGGCTTTAGTGAAACAAAGAAGCAAAATAATTTTACTGGTGGTAGCTTAAAAAAAGCTGGAAAATATTTTCCAAAATATATTTGACTCTATATTATATATTAAAATGAATGTGTGAAACTTCACCTAATAGTTCCACCTGGCATAATTGCTTTTGGCATAATTAATCTTACTATCTATCCATATGATGAAAATCAGATTTTGTCCACTTTCAGTTTCATTAAAAGCCTGCAGCTGATTAACTTCCTTCTGTCTGAGTTCTCCCATACTGGAGTCCCCACGATACCAAACAAAAAATAACTAATTGATCAGCTGACACTTACCATTTCTTCCTTTACACTGGCTTTTTCTGAAAATGCATCCTCTTAGCCTGAAGCATAATCCTGAGACGTGCACACAGTTAGGGATGATAAAGCTGCAGGACAGGGTGATCAAGCCACATAGATGTAGTGACAAAGAAAATAGGTCCCTTGTGTTCTTTATGTGGCTTGATTTTGTTTAATATCTTATTTACACACTCCAGGGGATAAGTAAAGAGTTAAACAGTGCAGACAAGGTGTCATGAGCATGGCTGGATACAGATATTACATACATGGTATATATATTAGAAAGCTAAAAGAATAGAAAAACACAGCATTGATAACATTATCCAATGGTTTGTTTACTAGGGATTAGACATTATATCATATATCTATATTTTGTAGATCATGTTCTTCCTGAAAAGTGCCATAGCTGGCAGCATCCTAAATCAGGGTTTGTGACAGCCTGCAGGGGAGAGTCTATGTGGAACTTAAGAGTTCTAGGAAGGAGAGGTATCTTGGAGGACTTCGTCATTATATTCATTAATAGAGAAATACACTGCCCTAAATAGAGCAGATATGTATATTTTTCAAGCAGATATGTCTATTTTATCATATATTATTAAGTAATCTATGCTTCTGAAAATATAGCAAATTTATTGTTTCAAGATGTCTTGTTTCTGGCTCTTTCCCTGGCTTTTTCTTGTGTTGATGGATTGAAAGAGCATTGGTTTTATCCTCTGAGAGATAAACAGTCTGTTATTCCAAGTACTCTTTCAGAAGCGAATGTCTTCCACCAGCTTTAATGAGACCTGACTTAGTGACTTCTTCCAAGTTTTGAGAACATATTTCTTGATATCTTTTTGTATATATAAGTACAATATTGGTTTCCATCTTTCCTTGCTTACTCGTGCACTTAATTCTCCCCAAACGCACTTTTCCCCCATGTTAACAGGTTTCTGTTTCCATTTTTCATTCAGTTCGTTCATTACATGTTGGATTTAATTAGATCATCTTAACTCCGAAAAAAGCATTATCCCTTACTTCTGTCAGGAATGCATTTAAGATGACCTTCCTTAAAAAAAACCAGGTGACTTGCTCGTGTTATATGTGGTAGAGTTATCCTCTTTGGAACACAGCTAGGCTTTCATAGGTCATTAAGTCTGTGTTGCCATGAAAATGTGGAGGTTTTTTAAAATAAATTTCTCTAGGAGGCTTTTTATTAGCAGCAGACAAACTGAAATTCTATCTTTGGTACCTGTTATCATATTTGGTATAATATTCTTCTGTCTACAAGGGGCCAAGTGCTGTGAAAAAGAGGTAGCAGTGAAACAGAGCAGATGGTGTGGCAGCTAGAGAGTAACCAGGAGGGTGCTTCTGCAAGCATAATATTTCAGTTAGCAAATACTGTTACCGCAGCTATCCTCAAAACAGTGTTTGCCTCAGTGTTCCTTGGAGCTTTATACCTAAAAGGGCAGTGGTGGAATAAAGACGGACAGAGACGATAATGAACCAACAACGAAAGTGTTACTTCTACTAAAGTTCCTGTTCCCTCAGCTCACATGGATGTGCAAGCCTCGCTGAGCAGAAAAAATGGAAAGAGTAGAAGATTGTCATTATTTTATTGTCTTCTGGAATCTTTAATTTGTATTCAAGCTGTCCTAATGGTTAAATTACCTTGCTAGGGTTTTTATAGCTGCGTTGTTGACAATTTGGATTTTAATTCTCAGTTATTAGTGAACTTGTTGTAGGGAGGACTGAGATGCATTTTAGTCCTTTGAACATAATCTTTGCAAATAAGAGGAACCTCTAAATCCACTCAGTGCATTTGTGCAATATTGTTTCTCATAAAAAAGGCCAGTTTTATCACAAAAAAACTCTAAACCAGTTAAAATAAAAACATTTTAAGGCAATTTACCACACAACTATTAAGAATTCCTCCCATTTCTGGAGCAATGCTTTCTAAAAATTGTCAGGCCAGAAAGCAAAGATGCATAAAAGAAAGTGGTAGCTGCAGACTATCAATATATTAGATAAAATAATTTTCTTACAGTGCAATTAACTACTACACATCTCTACAAGCAGATGAATTTTTTTGCATGGATTTACACATCCAAGATTGTCTTTCTCACACATTTGAGAGTGCTTAAAATGCAGTTGATTTGCAGCTTACATATTCAGTTGTTTTTCAGGCTCTGTGTTGTTGACATGGGCTTAGTCTGTTATTACGCATTTCAGAATTTAGGATTTGGGGATTGCTAAATTGAAGTAATAGAACTGGTACTCAATTTGCCATAGAGCTGTGATATACTGTTTATACTGTTACTTGGGAAGAGAAGAAGTAAAATATATCTGTCACTGCACTGGGCAGATAAACGTAACCACTGCTCAGTGGTACTGCAGAATCAGGAAGAATATTTATCTCTAAAAGTCTTTTCTCACATTACATGCTATTTCTAACTTCATTACATCACCTTACCTGAATTTCAGTTACCTTGAAATAAACTGCTGCTAAATGACCACTGAAGCTTAGCTTTATTAGAGGTTCTGAAACCTTTTGGATGGCTGAAAATACAACTTTTGATTCTGTAGTTGTTTCCATCAGTTTTTCAGTAGTGTCACCTGATAGTTTTAAGCAAGTAAGTTTGGGCAGAGCAAATGACAGCAAAACCAGTTTGAGGTCATTCTTACTTTGCATATAACTGGTTAAAAAATGAAAAATAAAAATCTTCATCAGGCAAGAAGGGCTGTGTTTTACTGTGCTGGCGATTCCCAGCATAAGAAGTTCTCCCTCTTCTTATGATACATCATCCACTAGCACTACAGTAAAGCCCATAATCCAGAAAGCAGGGAAAGAGGACATATAAAGAGTTTTTTAGCTCAGTTTAAACCTGTCTTCTCTACAGAGATAACAAAGGTGAAATATGATGTCTATGTACACTTTCATTAAGATCTTAAAACACCTGAATGCCCGTGTCTCACAGTTTTACACCTCTCGCTTCCCTTGGATCTCCTTAGAAAGGTGCTCAAGAAGAGGAATAATAACCCTACAAAACTGTCTAAAACAGTTAGCATACAATTTTTCATACAGGAACACGTCTCTATGCATTGATACCCACACACCCATTGCTAAGGTGCAAAGGAATTTCAAGTGGCAGCTAGTACCTGGTATGTTCATTTATCAATCCTAGTCTGCTGGGCTTTGGTTTATTAAATGTGTAACTTTGGAATCAGCTGCTACTGAAACTGCTACTGCTTTTACATAAACATCTCTGAATCATACCCTTTTCTGTCTGCACATTTGTGATACCCAAACTCTGAGAACTCACTTGATATAAATGCAAATTTTTCAGTAGTATTTTCAGTTTCTTGTATTTCCCCTGTTCACCTATTCTGTGGAAATTTCCCTCAGCTTTTTCTTCAAATTAAGCAATCTTTTTCCCGCTTTCCCAAAGATCTCTATTAGTTTCTGAACTACTTATAGCTGCACTTCCTAATTTTTGATATGATATATATTATTCAAGGTCTACTCATATATATGCATCTATATGTATAGGACAGGGACCAAGTGACCTGAGAGACCTCAGACAAAGAGAAACTAAGAAGAGTTTATCCAGTAATGAGTAAGAAAATGAGCAAGGAAAGCAGAACAAATTGTTTCTTCAACTGAAGAAATTATTAAAGACGGTTTGGGGGCAACTGCACTAAGTTTTCACTGTCACAGATTCTTGGCAGTAGCTGTCCTAGTTTCAAGCAGTATGAAGTGTCTGAATTTATAGCTGGTGTGAAATTATGCTCTGGTATCAGCAAACAGAAATATTGAGTTCAGATCATTCCTGAGTGCTTCAAAATCTAGAGCTCTGAAATAGATGTTTAAGTATCTAATTTTAGGCAGTCTGATTTGAAACTGGACCTATTATTTGTATGTGTTTTGAAGACTAGCTGACAGTTTATCTCACCACTTTAAATCTCCAGCATTTCAGACAGTTTCACACTGCTAGAAAGTAAGATATTTGAAAGGCACTTTACTGTGTAGCAAAGCATTCATTCTTACTTCAGTGAAAGCTGCAATAAATTTGATGGAAGTAAACAGATTTGAAATGTAATAGACTGACACTTCACTAGTTATATCTGAAATATCTGACCACGAGCAGTCTAAATTTCAAACCACTTTTTCAGTGTCAGAGAATGTATTTGGGTTTTAGCTGAAGGGCAACTAAATGGTTCCATTTCCTGCTCAGATCATACTCTTATTATTTTCTGGCACAGTAAGGACCAGCCTAAAATTCAGTACCAAATTAATCTTCAGATAAACAGCAATAACACCAGTGACTATTACTGACTTAAATTAAAAATTAATAATAATTGTCTGTTCAACTACAACATTCAAGAGTAGAAACAGTCAAAATGGGTGTTTTCAGTTTTAATAAATATATCAACATTGAGGCTACAAGAGCATGAGTAAACTTGGAGCATTTTGGGAAATGGAAGAGAAATTGCAGCTCACAAAGATCAGTCATATTGCAAAGGTTTGAAGAATTCCTGTTAGATACTAGAATTTCAGCCAAATGCTTTTATAGTAAAGATAAATTCAGCTGTAAATTTTAAAACTGTAGTAAACTATTTATAATTTTTTAAAAATACAACTTCCTAAAAACACTTGTATTTTGAAATGATTTCAAGAAAGGAGTCAAGTTGACAGGTGTTTTTATAGTTTTGGTTTGTTTTCAAAAATTCACCTTTTTTTTGTACAACTGTAAGTAAAAGATTAATATTGGCACCTTTGACAGCTGGGATTTTGTGTCTGTAAGACTTTTGTTACATGGGATAGTGAAGTGGAATTTTCAGTAGCCTTTGAACAAGCGAGGCATTTACACAGGTGAGCAGGTTGCTCAAATAAATTACCTCACTTGCTGATTTGGTCTAGCAAAAGCCTTGTTAGCTGTCCTAAGTTCTTAGGTTTAGATTGCTTTAAAATGAAGTTATTGAAGAGAGGTGTGTACACCTCAACAGTGAATTAAACCAAAGATTTTTATGTTACTTAACAACAAATTGCAGAGTTGAGGTTGATGTAATATTGCAAACAAAGCTCTTTATCGGAGCCTTATGTACTAACTCTCTAATTGCATATATAAATGCTTGTTTAAAAGGAGTCATCTTATTAAGAAAAAGGAATGGTATTTAAGAAGAATGCTATAAATGTCAAGGCAAAGGCAGTCTTGAGGAAACATTAATCTCCTCTTAATTGCTGGAGTCACAAATGAAATTATTAGAATGGAAAATTATTAAAATGAGCTGATTGGTTTAATGGGTGTTTAAAGTGTGACTAGTATCAGAACTTTTTGCAGAGTGGCTGAACTGAGAAGATATTTTGATTAGAAAAACATAGGGGCATGGCCAAAGTCCTTTTCTTGTGTGCTTACAAAGTTCATCCTTTCTATATGTGCATAACAAAATCTTTCTTTTTGCCTAAAATGCTTGCAATAAGACTACATAGCAGGTCAGAAAATATTGGTATGGTTTGGGTTTTAATTTTTATCCCCCCCCCCCAAAAAAAAAAAAAAACCAGGTTATATTTCAGCAAGGATTTTTCTCAGGAACCATTGTCAGCTTTAGCATAGCCTACAAGTGTTACAGTACAGGCGGTGTGTGGATGTCTGTGAGAACAGAGTCATATGCAGGAACCAAAATGTTCACCTCTGGTACACAAATTGCAGGTTGAAATCTCAGTTCCCGTTGGCAGAACAGGGATTTTGATTTGCGTTAAAGTCTTTAAATAGAAGACTTGCAAGGGAGAAATGCAAACATCATAAAACCAGAGAGCATTTCTTTACGAGAGGTGGTATGTAATTATTTTTAAAAGGTGGGAGCGCATAAAATATTAAACAAGACATTTACTTCCAAACTCTGTGGTCACAGACCTTATAGTGTACAAATTAAACAAACTAAATCCTCCAGGTAAATAAAGCAGACATTCACCTGTGACTTCTGTGGCCCAGGTGACTGGTCTGAACACTGCCCTTAGCCCTACAGGGACAAGGCAACACCTTTGCTGACAGGAAACAGTGTATTCTATTTTCGGGAGAAAGCAAGCACGACTGTAGAACATCCTGCCTGTTGTTTGTGTTGAGCAATGGAAGGAAACAAATGACTAAGCTCTACATGCTTAGACATGTCTGTAGGTCTTCTGTGGTTCTGAAGCAAAATATTTTGAATAAAAATTCCTTGGGTCCAATGAATTTTTTATCCTTCTTTCCTAACATTTTCAAAACCCTTTTCTATTTAATTCCAAAATTATTCTAAAATCTCACAATTCCTATGAAACAGCCTGCATTTTGGTCAGTTGTACTCAAGAATTTCTACTTATCTCCTTCAAGTATTGATGTGAAACAGTTGTCCCAGATTAAAATAATGTTCCTATATAAAACAAACAAAAAAAGAAAACGTAAATGGAAAAAAACCAGTTAAAATTGCTTTTTGTCTGATCTTAGTCATCAGTGGGTTGCAGATCTGTGCCAAATCTGACTGAATTCGATGAGGTGACCTGCTTAAAGATGCCATTATGGCATGTTAGGACATAAATTTTTAAAACAGAAGAAAACTTACACAAATATTTAAGTAAATATATTAATATGCTTGACATATCCAAATTAAAAACACCTTTATAATTGGTAAGAAAATATAACCCCAAAAGAAATTTCCAATAATTCCTCTATATACAAGCTTACTCCTCCAATGGACCTTGTTTAATTACTGCATTAATAATAAAGTTACACTTGGCTTTAATTCTTTACTCTTACGTATTTTGGGACAGTCAATAATTCTACATCTGTATTAGCTGCCTAACACACTTGTGAGAATAAAAAAACCTACTGAGTACTTGGACAAAAACCAGTTTTTGCCATTTGGTCGATCTGTTTGAATCTGGAAGATTGAGTCAGTTTTTTCACTTTTGCTGTTTACTGCTAGTAGTGTTTGATGGGTACATAAATGAGGTGACACTGTTTCAGCTCCCTAATTAGGGAATTGATGTTATTTAGGGGGAAAAGATAGTAAAGAAAAAAATCAGTAAATTCTTTAGTTTGCATATGTATGCACTCATTATTCACATGTCTTTGGTGGGAACTACTGTCAGTGCTCATGCATTTCATGTAGAATTATTGTAAATAAGATTACAGAGAAAGGAAAACAAATTGTATCCTGTCATGTGTGGCAAGTTTTTTAAGCAGGAATTTTCCGTCTGAATTTCTGTTATGGAAGAAAATAAACCTCAAAAATTACTGCTAGGAAAACCTCACATCTGTCTCAGGAAGGGCCTGATGCACAAATTGTTGAAAGGTGGGAAGATATTGGGAAAAACCACTCGATGTTTGCCATGTTCTTCCACTCTTTCCCCAGGCACATTTTGTTGATCTCTGGACAGTACACTGACATAGGTGGATATTTTATCCATCCCAGCTATGTTATCTAAAGTGACTGTTTCCACCATTTCCCAGCCCTCTTATAAGGAAACTGCTGACCTATATTGTTCCAAAACCCCATCCTCCATACACATGTCAGCGTGTCAGTGACCTTCTCCAAAACTTCTCATGCTTGGATGTGTTCATGAGAGTGATTTAGAAATTCCTCATGAATGAGATATGATGTAAGATCGCAAGAACCTGGAAAATAGAGAAATCTTTTGGAATAAAATATGAATAAAGTTAAAACTGAGCTAAAAATTAAATCCATCTTCATGCAAAACCAAATTCAAACAAAAATTAGAAATATTTAATGGAAAAATTTATAATTAAAATTCCTGCTTTTCTGGGTGCAGAAAAAATTTTGAGTTGGTATTTGTTTTACCTTATGGTAGTTTAGATCACTATCACTGGCAGCATTTTGACTTGAACGAAGATAGGAAACTGCAAATTTCTTAGCACCTTCTTCCTCAAGCCTTCTGAAAGTAATTTCTCCTCCAACAAATAACGTGGCAAAGGTAGAGCTTTGAGGCTTTATGTTCAACCAGGCCAAATCAACATGCCAATCCTATGTGATATCTGAAATTCACAAAGATTATCTTAAGAAAACAAACTGTTGGATAAACAAACAGTAGTTTACTGGGACTACTACAAGAAGCATTTGGAAGTATTTTAACTTGTTGCATTGGCTGTTTGTCTATCTTCATCTTTATATGGACTGTTTCTTCTCCGTGTACCATCATAAATCATCTATTTAAACTAAGTTTGTTAAGTTCTCATATTTTTTTTATTTTGAAATAATACATAACACATAAAAAATGTTGTTGTTGCCACTGATTACCTCCTCGTTAACCAGAACTGGAGATGGAATGCACTGAAATGTTTCAATGTTAATGATGTTCAGAGTGTGGTTTTTGTAATAAGAGATTAATTATAAATTTTTGTCTGACTTCTCAGATACATACCACTGATAATGCCTGTGGATTAAGTTGGCAGTACTCTTACTTCGTCCTTAGATATGTGTTGTGCAGCATAATTTACATACTTTCAAATGCTGCAAATCTGCCCTATTGAAACAAAAATAACTTTTATTGTCTACTAACAAAAGACACTAAAGATAGCAAAAGTATAGAACTGGAAATAAATAGTATAAAAATCCATTTTTAGAGTAAATGCATTTTACTTTTAAAGCCCAAGAAAGGCATTTTCAAAGTTAGGATTAACTTGTGCATTGTTATCTCAATACATTTCATTGGCAATACAAAAAAAAAAGTTAAACTTTCAAATATTTAGTCCTTTAATTTTGTTTGGTTCCTTGCTTACAAATGTATATGCCTTTCCTCTCTTCCTTCCGTCTAATGATGTCTGGATCATAAGTATTCCACAGATCATGGCTGAGAGATAATGATCTGTAATAGGGTTATAAGACTATTTTGAACTAGAAAAAAACCTGTTAGTAAGGTACATATACATTTGCAGTTCTAGCCACACGCAAAATATATATGTCCTGCTATGTGAAGACAGGAAAGTTGCATTAAAGAAGCATTTCTTCTCTGGTCTTAGCATTTTCTTAATCTAGTACTAATTTTTTAGACTTTGACATTAGGTTGAGAAGCCCCATCTTATGAAGCTACTGTACCTTATATTCAAGACCAGGTTGAACCTGGTCTAGTGGGAGATGTCCCTGACCATGGCATGAGGATTTGGGACTAGATGTAAGGTCCCTTCAAACCCCTTAACATTATTCTATGCTTTTGTGAAATTGCACTTTTTTTTGTATTGACTTCACATGAAGTACAACAAATGCAGATTATGGTGGAAATGTAGTATCAGGGCTCACTAAAGAAGTTTTTCTCCAACTATTTTGAACATAAGAGTGACAAAGGTATTTGCAGACATCTAGACAGGGAAAAACTGCAAGGAACAGTAATTTTTTTCTTTCTTTTTTTGACACTAAAATGAAAGTTAAATCTAATCATGTCACCTCAATACTAGACTATGCACTGGGCATTTATAATACTTTCTAAAGAAATTATACATAATGTGAACTTACATTAAAGGACCAAAAAATGAAGTATATACTGAATTAATCACTTAAAACTGTATCATGGAAGCACTGCTAGACAGCAACACGTTCTGTATAGATCAGCTGATAAAAAATAAAACTAATTCCAATTGTCTATGCGTGATCACTTTTTTCCCCTTAAGGATTCTGGGAAAATCATCATAGTATCCTTGAGAGTAGTATTTGTGTAGTGTTTTCAGAAGGCAAGTCACTAGCTCCAAGTGTTCATTAAAGACTAAGGTACAATTAAAAAATTAGGGCTATATAAGTATCAGGATAATCAAAGTGGTATATTTTTAGGGTTTTTTTCCTTTGGGATTAAATTTATATGGAAGGATTATTTTGCTGTCTTCCTAATTCTTTCCCAGATAACTGTGGAAAACTGATATGTGAACATTAATTTGCTAACTTAGATATACATTTTCCAGTTTGATTTAGGATATAGTACTTTTTAAACGAAATCTCCCGATAAGCAGTCTACCCTTTTCATTTTTAGACATAGAGATAATTTTAGAATTTCTTTTCAGAAATTCACTTGTTTTAAATTCTTTTGGTTTCTGAGGGCTGCTTGGTTAGAATTCTATGTTTTTCAGTGATTTCTTCTCCCCCCGACCCCTGCCCCCGACGCCCCATTACATTTACTGGTTTTATATGTTCTTGGTTATTTTTCTGCCTAGAATATATTCTGTAAATGACAGTGTTGGAAGGCCAAAAAGATATTCTTAATGACAGTGTTGGAAGGCCAAAAAGATATACTTTTATCATGTAATACTCTTCCTGGTGACTGTCTCTTCTTTTCAAAATATTTTAATCATTGTCTTCTCCAGTTACAGTCTCCATTTTAATGTACATTTCGTGTGTGTCTTCATATGTAGAGTACGATTTAATACTCCTATCAAAAGATTCAGCATATCTTTTGATAGGAGTATTAAATTACGGTTATGTCAAACAAATTAATTTATGCTATCTTATTAAAACAGGGGTTTTTTTTTGTGGGAGGTAGGTGAATGTATGAATCAGTTCTGTTCCAGAAAGTTCCTGAGTCCCTCATAAATCTGTGAGGAAGGCAGATTCTCATACATCTTAAATGACCAAAACCTGTAGAATCTGGCTCTCTCTTAAATGACAAAAAGCTATAGAATCTGTCTCATTCTCTGCCCCACCTTTCAAAAACTAGATGGAGAGAGACATCTTTTTTTGAACAACTTGCAGCATAATCATTGCGATAGAAACATGGAGTGTGAGACGCTGGTAGAATAGCTGGCAGATTTCAGCAATCCTTACCACTCCAGTGATTGTGTTAATCAGTAAAATATCTATCTTTTAGTGATTATTAAAATCTCAAGCATTTTTTCCTGGAATGGGTGACTATTATTTGTATTTTTTCAGTCATCTTTTTTGGTTTCTTCCAGTTATTTAAATGTTTTAAAAAACATCCATATTGTCCAGAAATGTCACCTCAGTGTCTTCTCTTTTCAATAATTATTCTGAGGTATTTATACCAAATATACTAAGTTCATTTTCTTCTCATCACTTCCTTACTCTTATCAAATATCATTCATGAGTAACACAGCTGGTATCACTAGTATCTTTCACCAATATTCATGAAGCTAACATTTATGTATTTTTATTTGCTTATGCTCACCTGTGTGTCTGCCAGGAAGAAGTACATTCATACAATAGTAGCTTTGTAGTAAAATTAATGCTACATTCAGCTGGGTCTTCCATTAGGAAGGCATGTTCCACAGGCAGTGGTGCAGCACAGACGCTCCTTAGGATAGGAAAGATCAGTCTGCCGCAGCTGAGATTTTCAGAGAGCCTTCAGTAGAAAGCCTGATGAAAAAGGATTAAATGAGAGAAACTTCCAGCACAAATCAAAATCAGCCTCAGGCTGGGCAAAACCTTGAGATGATGTGCTAACAAATATTATCTCTTCCTTCCTGGTACTTGCTAATACACCAGTACAGAGACAGGAATTCTCAAAAAGTAGCCTGCAGAAACCTGCTTCCCCGTGCAACACCTCAAAAATAAGAGGGGTCTTCCAATGGCTATTGATCCCAGCACATTACAGCACATCATATTGATACCACAGCATGGCAGTGGCACAGCCTCAGGGGCAGTGGGGAGGTAGCTACGAAACCGTTTATGATTCCAGAGAACAGATTTTTAGACATGAAGGACGGAAGGAACTATTCAATTGGCTGGTCTCATCTGAGTTCATAAGCAAACTGGAATGAAGGACCTCCTCACATTAATTATTATTTCCAATCAGGCATCATTCTTGATTTACAAATTCCTGGTTTGGATAGATCTTTGCAGTGCTTGGCCAGTGGATCCAATGACTAATTACTGCCACTATGGAAACCATCGTGTGCTTATTTGCAGTATACATTCAGCTAACATTCAGCTTACAGACATGGGATGGTTTTTTATTGTTGTTTTTTCATATTTTGATAATTTTACCTGGTAGAATGCATATTCTTTCATTGTTAAACAGGGAACAGAATGTTGCAAGGGTATCAGAGACCCAAGTCCGTAGTAAAATAAAGAAGTAAGATAAGAAAATCTGGTCCAATAGAATATCAAATACTATGTCTGGTAACATTTGTTTAAGATTATTTCCTTTATGAATCTCCTTAACTCTATGCACATTTTAACACTGCAGCTATAATTATGCCAGTATTAGCTAAATTCATAAGATATTTTAATGAGAAGGGTAAAGGAGGGTTAAATGACTACATAAAATGACTGAAAATCAAAATAAAATTGGAAAACCAAAATAGATTAACAGGTTTTGTTTCGGATTTCGGGAATATAATTTTAGTTGCATCTTGTCCTTGACTGCCATAGACTAGAACAATAAAAATAGAACATGTAAAGATGACATTTTTAAAGAAGCTAAACCAAGAGAGACTCTTTGGACTTGGAGCATTGCTTCCCCCTTCCACTTCTCCAGAAACATAGGATATTGGCTGATAATAGGACTATAAACAGTATATATATTAGAAACCATCAGGCTGTGAAGTTACATCTTACATGAAAATCATCTTAGAGTTTGTAAAATACTAGCAATACTTTATTTTCTTATCAGATGTGATTTATAGTCTTACGTAAATCAGGGATGTTACAACATCAAACCCATGAAATGCTGTGTCAAGCATAAAATTAAATTGATGGAATAATTTTGATTTTTTTTTTAATTCATCATTTTTTGTTTTACCAAATATAAAATTCATCCTCTTTTCTGAAGTTGAACTTAACTGCACAATAGTCATTTTCCATATAGGTCATCAGTACTTTGTGCTGCTGCATTATTCCCTTAGTCTTCCCTCCTTAGCCTCCCCCATTAGTTACAGAGTCATTTTTCTGCCTATGAAGTCACATGTAAACTCTCTCTGCTGCTGTCCTCCGTCTAAGATTTCTGTAATCTTAAATTCATAAAATCCTCAGTGGCAGTGCTCTGTTTTGCTTTGCAGCTAGAGCATCTGGCATATCCAAGTGGCCTCATGCATAAGCCAGGGACGGAAGATACTCACTCTAGTCTCTCTCTCTCAGGCTTTGCTATTCATACAGCCCTGGTTATTATAGCTCAATCTGTTTACACTCTCTAATGAATTCATACAAAATTCCTTTGAGATACAGAGGATGTACTACTATTCACGTTTTATAAGTGTGTGTTGAAGCACCACAAAATACCTGTGATGCTTTTTGAAAAAGAATGAATTGTTTTTTCTTTTGCTTTTTATGACTTTCAACACAGATCTCTGAAGTCAAGATTCGAATGAAACACTACTAATTCCTACTGATCCTGAATTACTGTCTGGGAAGTTGTGTAACTGAGAAATTGATGTGGCTTTTGGCCCCATCTGGTTTGGTAAAAGCTTGTAGTCTCGATTACTTGAGCTCTGTCCTCATCACCTCATCTGCCTCAGTCACTCTCTGTCTGGAAGAAAATGTGAGTCATCAGTAGACAGAACTTCCTATTTGGCAAGAGCTGCCCTGACTTTAAATAATACTTTTCCAGGCTATGTGTTTCCTTATGGACGCCTCTCTTGTATTTCAACCTTCATCTTCTTGACAGACTGAGATCTGGCTCTTTATTGGTGCACTGGACCTCAGCCAGATTTTCTTTTCCCTATNTTTTTGCTTTTTTTTTTTTTTTTTTTTTTTTTTTTTAATTTTTGTCTAGCTCATAAAAGTATTAGACTTTGAGTGAAATTCTGCTAATTCTGCACAGGTGACTTCAGGAGATGTTTAACACTGTTAAAGAAATGTTTTACCAAATCTTTTAAATTTTGCAAAGTTGAGCGCTGAAATACTTAACACAATCTGGGAGCGTGTATCTTTCCCAAGATCAAATAGGAGTGTTCTGTCATACTTCAAATTTGCCAGCAAGATTTTGTCTTTTTCTGGTTTTATGGATACCTGGAATGTTGTATGTGGAATCAAAACTACCAGTGTATGCATTTGTTTTTCATTGCAAGAAAAGAATTCTTACAAGATGGGGTACTGAAAACAAATTACCTCTCTCACCAAACACAGATGTTTTGAGTCCCTGATGAAATTTTGAAATGTAGGTCTGTATTTTCTCCTCAATTTCACACTCCAGTTTTCCTAACACTACCTATTAAGAGTGAATTAGGGTGAACTGCAAAGAATTTAATAAAAAATACTTTGGTAATGTGAAAATATATATACTTTTTGTCAAAAATACTTATCCTGTAAGAATCTTGTTCTTTAGCATGCCTTATATATCCTCTTTGATGTAAAAAGAAAAAGAGAAATTTGAGGTTGTTTTAGAATGAATGGCAGATCCTAAGTTTTTGATGTTTCTTGTTTTGAAGAAAACAAAGCAAAATGTGTGCCCAGGATTTGTATTAATTACTTTGTTTGGTTACATTCTAACTGGTTAGTTTTTAATTTCTGTTAATTCATTAACTAATATTAAAACTGAAGAACTTTCATGGGGAAAAATCTTTTAAAAGGGATTTGCATTGTAGACATCCTTTTATATGCTCAGTTTATCCCTACACAGTACTGAGTACTCACTTTCATTTTGATACACAAGATCTGACGGAGATTCTGTCCATAATTAATTTCTAGCAAGAATAAGAGACGGTAAAAAAATATTTATCTGAATGGCTGAAGGAAACCTGAATATCTGTTTGCAATAGGCGGAACCCAGAGTGAAATCACTGCTAGAGAGTTACATGGCTAAATGGGGAGATGTGGGAGTCCTGTGTGTGTTGCTGGGAAAGCAGGGAAGTTGCCATGGCTAGTTTAAGACTTATAGCCCACTTCCCTCTAAGCCTGAGGATCACATTCTTATTTTCAGTAATAACAAGGGTTCAAATGTATTCCGTTTCTTTTTGTGACTCTTACTCTACTTGTGAGAGAGCTCTCAAAATTGGATTTTGACTGTTCTAGCCCAATCTTTGCAGTTAAGCCAGCAGTCTTCTTAAATTATCGAATAATGCAAAGAATTATCAGATTCATACATAATTTATACAGTATATCATTAGTTTAGTCAGACATATCTGTTTTCCTATAGAGGTTAATCTATCCTTTATATGAATTAAATTTTATTTTATATGAATAATGTTTTTTGTTGTTACATAGGGGCCTGTTTGTTCAATATAAAGGCAATTATCAGAGTTGTTGAAGGAAATATTAAGGCCCTATTTGGTATGTTTAGGAAAAAAGAAAAAAAATCAGATTGTTCTGAACTTTAAACAATTCCAATGCCTTCCATTTGGTAGAGTTAATAAAAATGAAATATTGTAATGTTATGTTTCATACCTGTGTCTGCGGAGACACAATAAAGACGCTTTTGCACCTGCCAGGTTCAGCAGAAAGGAGGAAAAATGGATGGATTTATTTCCATTATTTCATTCTTATACACGTCCCAACTCCACAAGGGATTGGAGAGCATGTCACTTCTTTCTCAATCCCACTGGAGAAGAAAGGTGCTCATCAAAGTTGTTATATTACAAAAGGAATGAAAAACAGAAAATACCGTTAAGTAAACACTGGCTATTATTTACATGAAACTGTGTGAGAAAGAATTTGACTCCAAGGTTAAAAACAGAAGGCTTACAAAAACCAGGGCAACACATACCCAAGTAGTATCTCTTTTCTTGCATTTCAATGGTTTGCCCTTTTTTAGGCTGCTGGATGAGAACCCAAACTCTGCTAGAGGTCAGCCTGGTGCATGAGATACCAGCAGATAAAGCAGATGGATATATCTTACCTGAAACGAGGCATTATCTTTCCTGTTCCTGTGTGTATATTTATCTCCACAGACATAATAGCTACTGGTAACAGCAATGAATCTATTCAGAGAAATCATCTAGCTGAGAAAAACAGAGAGAGGAGACAGAAAAACCAGTGCCCTCACATCCAGAAATCTGCTTATATAGTTCATGTCAGCAAAACAGTTTGGACATTTAAGTATCTGCTGCTCATTTAAAACAATCACTTCAGAGTTTTGCTGAATTTAGACTTCAGAAAGGGTGATTAAAACAACTCTTACCTATGGCCTTTCACTTAGTTTTAGAAAATCAAGTTTTACCATTAGGAATAATTTCTGTGGAGGGTAATAATGCCAATAAGATGCTAATATCTGTAAGAATGTTACTGTCTTTGTAGAATTGGCAGAATTGTGGGTTTCTGAACTGGGAAAAAAAAGTATCACTTATATGTATGCAAGAACACAGAAGAGAGAACAGTGCCAGATGTAATTTTGAGAAATGAGATTTGCATAAGGTCTTGGTTCAAAATGTTTGCAGATGTTGTGGCAAGGGCAAAATAAATTATTTAGATGTGTCAAGGTGAGGACAGGACCTACATTTATATCAGAATACTTGTCATAGTGGACAGAAAACTCAGCAAGGGAAAAGAAAAAGGTGCCTTTTCAATGCAAGAGAGTATGAAAAAGAAGTACAATAATGGCTGAGAAGGAAAAAGTCACCGAAAAGAAGATGCTTTTGAGTGAGTAGGAAACAGCTATAAAGATACAGAATCTAAAAAGTATAAAGGTTTTCTAAATTTATGATAGCAAATTGAAATTATAAAATGTGATACTATGAAGAGGAAACAAGAATCTAATATGATATTGAATTCAGTAGCAGAGTTAAAATACCAAGAAAAAAAATACAAGTAAATTCTGAAAATTGAAACCATTGAATGAATACTATTAGTAGTACTATTGCTACTAAAGGTAAATTAATTTTAAAATTCCTCAAAATCGTAGATCTCCCTTACTAATTTTGAAAACAAGGTATCTGAAACAGCGGCAGACTGTAAATAGAATAGCCTTTAAAATGGAAACTTGTCAGAAAATAGCAAAACCAGTTCAGGATAGCAACATTGCTCTGTTAGACTGCAGTGATTAAGACTGTGTTAGCTGTTGAGATTTCACCTACTTACTGCTTTGTCCTTTCTCGAGGACACAATAGTATAATTTCATTATCTCAGAGTGCTGATTACTGGACTGATTAAAATTAGCCAGGATGGTCACGACAGAGACTTGTACTTGTTTAGCCTCATATTGAGAACCTCTAACGGTTCTCCAGAAGGAGAATCTGAACTCAGGCTCTGTGTGGTGTAGGATTGTGAAAGCATTTGTGATGAGCTGAGGCTGCAGCTGGCAGCTTGATGCCGACTTTCAGTTTCCAGTCTTGGGTTATAGGTTTTATACACCTCTACTAGGTAAAACATACAGAATCATAGAATATGCTAAGTTGGAAGGGACATACAAGGGTCACCAAAGTCCAACTCCTGGCCCTGCACAGGACACCCCAAGAGTCACACCGTGTGCCTGAGAGCACTGCCCACATGCTTCTTGAACTCTGTCAGGCTTCATACTGTGACCACTTCCCTGGGGAGCTTGTTCCAATGCCCAAACACCCTCTGGGTGAAAAACCTTTTCCTGATAGCCAAACTAAACCTCCCCTGACTCAGCTTCAGGCCATTTCCTTGTGTCCTCTCCTGAGTGAAGAGATCAGCGTCTGCTCCTCCTCTTCCCCTTCTAAGGAAGTTGCAGACTGCAATGAGGTCTCCCCTCAGTCTCCTCTCCTCCAGGCTGAACAAAGAGACCTCAGCTATTCCTAATATGGCTTCCCCTCCAGACCCTTCACCATCCTCATGACCCTCCTTTGGATGCTCTCTGGTAGCTCTACGTCTTTCTTACAGTGTGGCACTCAAAACTCCATCCAGAACTGAGGCTGCCCCAGTGCAGAGCAGAGCAGGACAATCCCCTCCCTTGCCCGGCTGGCGATGCTGTGCCTGATGCCCCCAGGACATGGTTGGCCCTCCGGGCTGCCAGGGCACTGCTGATTCACATTCAACTCTCTGTTGACCAGGACACCCAGGGCCCTTTCTGCAGCGCTGCTTTCCAGCCCCTCATTCCCCAGTCTGTTCACACAATCAGGGTTGCCCCACGCCAGGTGCAGAATATGGAACTTGCCCTTGTTAAACTTCATCCAGTTGGTGATTGCCCATGGCTGTAATTTGTCGAGGTGTCTCTGCAGGGCCTCTCTGCCCCTAGGGAGGCTCTGTGTTTGATCACATCAACAATTTCAGAAATACAGTAGATATTTGAATGCAAGTTTGAACCCATATAATTTGAGTAATTTAAAATGGTGTTCTATATATTAGTGCATGATGTGATTTTCAATTGAGATGAGATTAATCATTTTACAGGTGAAATACTTGTCCCATTGAAAAGAATGAACAGAATGAAGGACAATAAATTTTAACAAAAGAATGGGAAGTAAGATATTGAAGTATTAAAATTTTCTAGCCAAGAACTGCATAATATTTCAGATTCATCTCAGTCTCCTACTCCTTTTAACTAAGAAGAAATGTATATTGACAGAAAAAAAGATTCATAGGTTAGCCTGGAGCAAAATGTTCTTATTTTCTGAATCTTCCACTGCATTTAAGAAGATGGCCAGTAGTATGGTTTATAATTTTCTGACATCTCTGCTTTTCTCTTTTGCCTAAAGCAGAGTGAAAGTGTAGGCAAGAAGGAACTGTAGAATTCTCCTTTCAAAAAGCACTGAAGTACTGCTGCTCCTCAAAGTGGAATTTTTCAAAGGACAATTAAGAGTTTCTGACTTCCAACTAAAATCTTATTTAAATCTGAACTAAGATTTAACCTAGCAGTTTTGACTCATGTCTTTTAAGGGTGGGAGACCTCTACCTAGCCGAGTAAAACAGACTTCCACTTTGTAAAATATTACAGTTTCACATAGATAAAAAGAGCTACATTACTTCTTGTATAAACAAGTCAGTTACACAATATTACTGACACATAGGAGAACTCAGAACTGTGCTGATGATCCTTACGTCATGAGTGACAGAATTTCACATCATTTTTTCTATACAGAATAGCTGTTTTCTTTCTTTAAAAAGATGTCAAATATTTCACGTGAGCTACGTGAATGAAGCAGATGTAGTGAGAGGATACAAAAGAGTATTATAAAGAAATAATAATAAATTTAAAAATTAAGGTTTTTAAAATTATTGTGGTTAGGAGTCGTATTTTTTTGGCATTTCAGACTTGTGTCAAAATGTATTTCAAGGTTTGCAAGGATGGATGTAGGGAAAATACTTCATATCTAGTTTCTAAAGGAGATAAAAATCTCTGTGCATACAAAAAACCCAACCCAAAACTTGCTTAACAAAACCAATAACAGTGTAATCTTATGTTCAGTTTTCTTCCTTCCAATTAAAGAACCTCACAAATTGCACTATGAGTGCTCTCAATCAATTAACATGAACTCTATGTGGAAATATGATTTTTTAACATTTAAGATAGTCTCTCAAAAGGGATTTGAGGTTTAAATTAAGAGATGCAATATTTATTACAAGTGGAATTTTGTCTAAGGTATTCTGGTTTATTAATCAGAAAAAAGTACCCTGCAAGCTTTTCTGGATAGAATTGATAAGTTTTTTTGAAGGGTGTTACTTGCTTCAGCATGGTGCTTCCCCCACACTCAGCTGTGGGAAGTGCAGTACAGTTTACAAGATGTTCTTTCAGCTGAATTACCATCGCAATTTGCTGGATGTTCCAGGGATTCTTCCCTCATTCAAGCATTTCCTCATCTGGAGTTCCTTCTTTTTCTACTAGGATAAAAGGATATGACTGCAAGCCAAGACAAAAGAAACATACAGATCCAGGAAGCACTTCATTTAGGCTCAGTACTTTGTGTATACATGTTCAGTGAAATTGCAAACACCTGAGATAGGGATGTAATTTCACTACATACTTTATTAGGACAGTAGGCAGTAATACTCAGTATATTCAGCTTCTGTGAATAGCAGTTATGAAAATTTTGCCAGTTTCTGATAAATTGAATATACAAATGGTTTTGCTTTAGTACTGATGCTTATCATTTGTTTATTATGTTCTATTCCAGGAACTAGATATAGTTCATCTATTCTATTTGTTTCAAAAATGAAGATATTTCTCAAGACTATTATCTGACTGCATGAAGGAAATCAAAAAGCCTGATAGAACTAGTATTATTCGGGCTTCATTCTATTTAAGCGTGTGCATATATACATATAGGCATATTTTACATGTGTGTATTGTATGTGTATTTTTGTGTAGTACATAAATTTGGCTATAGATACATATATACTTATATTACATATGTACCTTCAAGTGTAATAACTGTAGATGAGTGAATTGAGCAATAAAGGTTATTTCTCTACAAAGTGTTGATGTTTATATGTTAAAGTAGCTTCATGGTACTAAGTTATTATAATATTTCAAACTTTCAAAAAGGCTTGTTCTTTTCTCCCCAGTGCCAGTTTCCTACCTTAGGTAAAATTTACAGCCAAGAGTTGTAACTTTGCAGTTTATAAGTTTACTTGACCTAAGCTTGAGTGCCAAATTTATCGGTTATCTCTTTACTTCTCTTGTAAAAAGTCCTTCCATCTTTGTGATCTTCTATTATCTGCTGGGACATAAGAAGGAAGCCTTTGGGAGTTTGGGTTGCTTCAAATTTGTCAGTCCCTCATCAGTTATTTCTCCTGAATCTGCGAGCAGCAAGCATATCGAAGTTTTTGTAATACCAAGAGCCACAAGACACAATTCATACCATGTAGACAGGCTGAAGAGAAATACCTGGGCACTCCTGAGAAAAGGGGCAACTATGGTTTCCCAGGGCTTGCTCTACTCTGCTGAGACAGGAAATGTGATTGGATTTTTCTAGACACTAAGTGCAAGTATTTAGCCTACAGCCAGGGAAAGGAGCAGTTTGGATATCAGCAGTCATTGCTGGCTCATTTCCCTCAGAGATGGATGTCCCAGTTTCCTTTTGCCCATACATCACCTTCCTTGACTGATGGTGTCGCCTTGGACACAACCGGGCTGCTTGAGTTGCCTGCAGTCAACAGCCACTGGATATTCACCTCTGACCTAATTTTACTCAGATTGAAGGGGAAAAATTATCTGTACACACAGGTTCTTCTTAGAGCAGCTGTATCAGGGAAGAGTAAAGATTGATCCAACATGGTGTGTCATCTCTAACAATAGCCAAAAGTTGTAGCCTAAAGCAGTGTAAAATGAGGCCCACACACAGAATCAAACAATGATTGAGGTGGGAAGACTTTGGGACCAATCTCTCTTCTCAGAGTAGGGTCAGTTAAAGCAAGTTGCTCAGGATTGGGTCTCAAGTTTTGATTATCTCCAAGAATGCAGACTTCAAAAACCTCTCCATGCAATCTGTTTCAGTGTTTGATCATCCTCATAATATAAAAGCACACGTTTTTGCTTTGTGAGGTGGGTTCATTTTTCTTTTCTTTTTAAGATTTGAATGGGATTTTTTCACATCATTTTATGCTCATTGTCTCTTGCCCTGTCACTGGATTCTACTGAGAAGAGTCTAGCTCTTTATTAACTCTTCCCATGAGGTATACACATTGAT
This sequence comes from Platysteira castanea, assembly GCA_013397175.1. Classification (NCBI taxonomy): domain Eukaryota; kingdom Metazoa; phylum Chordata; class Aves; order Passeriformes; genus Platysteira; species Platysteira castanea. The sequence continues at coordinate 164,945 of VYXC01009032.1, forward strand.
AAAATCCTCCTGAGCCTTCTCTTCTCATGGCTGAACAGGCATGGCTCTCTTGGCTTCTCCTTCTATGTCAGATGCCCCAGTCCCGTGATCATTTTCATGGTCTTTGCTGGACTTGCTCCAGAAAATCCGTATTTGTCTTGTACTGGGAAGCCCAAAGCTGGACACAATATTCTAGATTTCTCTCATTAGGGCTGGGCAGAGGGGAAGGATCAGCTGGACACAATATTCTAGATTTGTCTCATTAGGGCTGGGCAGAGGGGAAGGATCACCTCCCTTGAGCTGCAGCCAAAAGTCTTCCATATACTGCCCAGAGGCTGTTCATCTCCTTCACTTCAAGAACACGATTGCTGGTTCATGGTCAACTTGTTACCCACCAGAGCCCCCAGGTCTGCTAGAAAACACTGCTTTCCAGAAAGTTGTCCTCCAGTGTGTATTGATGTAGGGTATTATTCCCCCCACATGCAATTTCCATTACTGAACTTCATGAGCTTCGGGTTAGCCCACGCCTTCAGCCTGCCGAGGTCCCTGTGAGTGGCAGAATGATGCCCTGGCGTATCAAACACTCCTCCCAGTTTTGTATCTTCTCCAAAATTGCATCCACTGCCCAGGTCACCGATGAAGAGACGATAGACAATTGTTGTGCTATCAGCCCCTGGGGCACATGTGGCTCCATCCTCAAGACTCAGCTCACTGACTCCCTGAGGTATATGTTCTTTCTGTCAATTCAGTACTTCTGTAAGCATGAATTGGTCTGTCATGAACTTTTCCTCACCTCATTTAAGCTAGGCACTTGCATGCAGAGGTAACTTGCCTGGATATCAGTGATACTCAGGATTTCAGACCTGTCAACACAAAACCACAGGAGGGTCAGTAGGATGCTTTCAATTCCCAGTGGTCACATTATTTTTTCTAAGAGACACTTGGTTATTGAACTTTTAAAATTTATTCAGTGACAGACTTTACGAAGTCACAGCTGGTAAATTTATTACAGTTTCTGCTTATAAAGTGAAAATATGAGAGCTTAGATATTGTGAGATATCTTTTGACAAATACTGTCGCAAATAGCAACTACAGTATTAGTTTATGAGTCCTGTTTAATTATAAGCTTTTTAAAATGATTGCACCAAAGTTATATAAAATCTGCATTTTAAATGTACCAGTTATGAAGAAAATTGCCTCTAAAAATCACAAAATATTATAACAATTCACTAATTATAAAATAACTTGGTTTGTGTTTAGCAGATGCTTTTTACAAGAGACTGACAAATCAATAGAGATTGAAATCACTTTGTTGGCTGAATAATTTTGAAGTTCAAATTTCAGCTAAATGGTCTGAGTGGAATTAAGTTTATCAGATTTTAAAAAACTGATTGACGTGTGAGGGAAAAATATATGACAGTAGTATAGCACATGAACACTTTGCAATGTGTAAGAAGCACACAATTATCCATGATAAATATGGATGACTCTAATGGCTTGTGGGAATTCTTCTTAAAATTTTGCCAAGGACATCAAAACCAAAGTGATAGTAAGAAATTACAACTCTAAACATGATTATAGAATGGTAAGCATTTTTCTGTAAATTAATACCAAAAAAAGTACTTTTTGCCCCGTTTATCTACATTTTTATCAGCTTTTTGCTTAATCAGTGAGCATTTTTCAGAAACACAGTAATACTATACCTTTTTATACATGTCTGGCTCCTTTGTTTATTCCTGTTTAAAGAAAAAAAAATTATACACTTGTCACTCTGTGGACCTCATGCTATGTTACTGAATTTTGCATTATTACTGAAATACTTTGACTTCAAGTGTTTGAAATTCTATCCTATGAGAGAACACTCTCCTGTTGGGACCTTTTATAGGTAGAGACAGAGGAAAGTGACAGGGACAGTCTAACTCAAAAGCTGTTTTAAAAATATTGGCAGAAAACTACTAATTTCACACACTTGTTCTTATTTCAGGATATGATAGTGATGATTTGGAATACCTTTGCCATGGCAGTGATACGCTGTATGCAACAATAACACAAATCACAGTTTGTTTGCAATATCTCAGCCTTCACCTTTTTTCCAACCATGGTAAATCATACAATTAGATCATCATATTCTGTGACCTAGAATGGGAAGCTGATCTGTCTGAGCTAGACTTGCCCATGGCTTTGAGACCAAATAAGTTATGAAGTGATTTTATTATCTTTTATGACCAGACTCCTGAGAAGCTGAGATAGATGAAAAAAACCCTAAATATCCTAATTTCTAGAAGTGGAAACTAAGTTTTTTAGCTAATAATTTTCCTGTCATCAAACAATTTTGCTGTAGTGCTTAGAGGTGTTTTGTAAACAAAATTGTGCTTGTTGTACATTCAGGTACATATACTTGCAACAATAGTGAAGCGCTGAAACTCAGCAAAGTGTGTTTTATTTTCCAATTAATGTACAGTTCAGGTGTGTTGTATGGCCCAGTGCTTTTACCACCTGAAATATTAACAGGCTAATAAAAAATGCCCTGGAGTTTCTTAATACTATTATTGTATGTCTCTTTAATCCCCAATAAATTTAGCTAAACTATATTTTTAAAACATTTTTTGTCTTAAGATTACTTCTTTCTACATAAATTAAAATCCTTCTGGTAGTACAAGAATAAAGTAGGAAACCCACTACTTTATTGTCATAGTATTTTTTCATTTATTACGTATTATTTTATGAAATATTTTAATTTGTATTCCCTTTGCTGTATTACATTTGAATCTTGCTGTCTTTTTCCTTTCCTTGCATCTTAGCTCTGCTTTCTCCTTTCATTGCATTTCCAATTCTTCATATATGTTTATTTTTTCACATTACAGCAAATATTCTCTATCTGATGCACAATTTTCACTGTTTTCTTTCATTTTTACCAGCAACTGCAATTATCCATGTATTTTAAGCTACTGAAGTGCTTAAGAGCTATCCTAAGCTTTTCAGAACCTGCAGGGTTTGCTTGAGATGCTTCATCAAAATGCCCTAAGTAAAAATGGTACTTATAGAAAGATGGAAACTTGTGCTGAATCTTATATAGACTGTTCTACTTGTGGATTGTCAGGTCCCTCATGGGTTGAAGACATGCTAGTTATTTTAAGCCCTCGCAGACCATAGGAGCTGTGCCCTTTAAATTCTGTGAAAGTCAATTGTAAAAATGTATAATGTATCCAGGAAAAATATTCCACTTAGGAAATTGTTATGCAGCAGATTTCTGGTGTGTCTGACCTTTTCCTTAGTTGTGTAGATGTCACCATACAGGTATAACAAAGTGCAAGCGGTCAGCTACTTTAAACAAAGTAGTTATATGGGACAAATTTTAATCATCACATATTTCAAAGAAGCATTGGATTTTTTTTCTATCATTCCTACAGAATAACTGTCAATTAAAATAAGACCAATCAGTTTTTACAAATAGTTTCCATTGACTTCTGTTAGATAGACAGTATGTGGTCCCTTGTGGATGGCAATCGAAAAAGATGTTGTAAAAATGAAAAAAATTGGGTGTCCCTACCACGTATGTCAGAAAACTTCATGATTGCCATTTAAGAATATTAAGCTTTTTAAAGTCCAGTTACAACTTTAAGATCTAAGTTGGGAGCTTCCATTTATCTTTCTACATGAAATCAAAATGGAAAGTAAATAATTTCAACATGTCTGAAATGCTAATGAGATGAGCAGACAAGCTTCAAAGAAAATTGTCATCTAATTCTGGAGTCCACCAGCCATATCTTCTCTCAGTCTGCTTGACTGCTGAAAGGCAGGTTCACCACAGAGGTAAATTAGCTCTCTCTGAAGTGCTACAGCCAGGTAGGAAGGGCAGTTTCTCTTTGAAGTTTGGCCACTAGCACTTTTTTCTCAAGGAACTGAACTTCAAAGAAATATTGTTTCTCTTCTTTTTTGGATGTTGTACTCAGTAGCATATGAGAGACAGCTGCAGTATGTGTGTGGGGGGAAAAACACTCTTTTAAACAGTATTTCTGCATACATATTAAATTGAAGTTTCAGATTAGTTTCTCTGTGGTAGGATAAGCTGAATAGTGCTTAGGAAGAGCTGCTAGAGACTTACAACTCTCTAATTGATGGGATTTTTAGAAGAAGTACAAAGAATGAGTAAGAAAGAGAGAAAAATATCAAAATGGTGACTTTGCTTACCAGCGTTCAGTTTTATTTATAGGAGGGACCAACCCTTTGCCAAAGAAACCTCCAAATCCAGTGACTGGGCATCTGGTTTACTGGATAACATTTAGGAGTTTGTTATACAAATGCTCAGAGGCACCTATGGAAGCCATCCAATTTCCTGCTCTCAGCAAGATTATCACCAATAGATCACAGCAGCCGTGGTTTGGTCTAATGAAGTCCTAGAAACTGCCAATGATAGAGGCTATGCTGCCTGCCTAGATGGCCTGTTCTACAGCTGCAATAGCCTCTAAATATCTAATCCAAACCTCTCAGGTGGGTAATTTTAGCTGTTTCCCCTTTGACTTTGTTGTCTGCCACCTCTAGGAAGAGTTAGGGTCAGTTATCTTTGTAACTTTCCTTCAAGTGCTCTAGTTTTCTCTCAGATTGCCACTTGACCTTGGCTTCTCCAGATGAAATAAGCACATTTCCCTCAACTTGTCTTGAAGGTCATGTCCTTTTTCAACTGTGGGGCCCAAAACTGGTCACAGTATTCCAGGTCTGGGTCCATTGTCACTGGGTAGAGTGGGGTAAATGGTCTGGTCGTCATAGTTCTCATAATGTAATTTATTGTGCTGGTTGCATTATTTGTGATGAGAGAACACTGCTGGATTATATTCAATTTTGTGTCAACTGTAATATCCACTTTCTTTTTAGCTGGTTTCCATGGAGCAGTAAAACTATCATAACTGCAGCTGGTCTGATTCACAGCAAGCAGCCCCAATAATATGCCACGGCAGTCAGAGAAAGAGGAGTTTGTCATTAATACAGCTATCTGGAACATTTCCATGTACACAAAGCTTAAGTAATGCTGCTTATAAGCTCCACACTTTTTCTTTGCATGGGTGTGTTTCTTGCACATTAATAATACCCTGAAATTCGGTAGAATGAACACCAGTTGTAATGATGGAGAGAGCACTAGTGTCTTAAGACCTCATGAATTATCTTTAGAACTTTTTTTCTCTCATGATTAAGCACTTATAATCTACACTTACAAGAAACTGACTTACATCCTTGAAATATTTAAGGGTTTTGTAGAGAGTAGATGAGCTGTAAAATTACATAAAGCCTTTCACAATTGACCATTTTCAATTAACTTCAAGGAAGGATGTTAGGAGTAACTTGAAATTTTAGTATGTGCTGTAGCAGTTAGGAACATCAATAGGAAACTCTCATTCACTTCTATAGGTCTGGAGAGAAATCTAAAATACCAATATATACAATTGCAAATGAAGAGGTAGAATGGTGCAGTCCCGAGTGTCACCACTTCTTTCAAGATTAAGTATGATACAAAGCCAAAACAACAGCAGTACATTTCAAATATCAAAATAGAATATAACTAAATTATGTTTTACAGTGATGAGGAGAGACTTATAGCTGTGCTAAATTTTTGCAGTCTCCACTATCAGTTAAGA
>VYXC01009032.1:172242-182853 GCA_013397175.1 Platysteira castanea
TTTTGATTTTCTTCTTAAATATGTCATCACAGAGGCGTTACCAGCCTCTCTCACTGGCCCAGTTTTGGCCAGCAGCATGTCCATCCTCAGAGCCATCAGCCACTGGCTCTGCCGGACATGGTGGGAAGCTCCCAGCAGCTTCTCACAGGAGCCATCTCTGCAGCCCCCCTGCTACCCAAAACCAGGCCGTGCCAAACCTATACACTGTTACAGCCAAAAAAGGCTCTATACAAGGGAAATGAAATTATTGTCAATTTAAACAGATTTAAGTGGTGAGGAGCAAAAGACAAAAAATAGAGCAACACCTGTCCTCACCAGTTCGTCATGCCTAACTTCACTCCTCCACTCCCAAGCAGCTTCAGTTTTTATTTATTTTAGCCTTTCATGTCAGCTGTAGAAGATAGATGATAACTGGTTTGACAATAGGGGTTTTTCCTGTATATTATTTAAATAGGAGATTGAACTTCTACCAAATAAATTCTTTGTATAACATAATCCACATTTTTTGTTTTAACCTAAACCTAAATCATATAGAACTACTATCTTGATTCTTCCAGAAGCTATATATCAATTTACCCCTCAATTACCTTGGAATGCTACTGCAAAATAGAAACTTTATATATATATATCTATATATATATTTTTTTTTAAATATATATGTATACACCAGACTGGTAATCTGATTTTCAGTGACACATTTACACAATATCTTGAAGTTCTTGTTTATTACGTTGCATTTGATTGCTTCACCATTTCTGAAAGAAGGGCACTGTTTTGAGATGTTCGCACTAAAAAATACTCAAAGGTAGATGAGTTTCCTGTTAGTAATGTTAATTAACATTTTACTACCAGTGTAGTGTATTTTACCACTCCATCAAGTGCTTTAGGAAATGAAGCAATGCAACATTACAGAGATAGTGCTTCAGAAAAGTCAGTCCTCTACAGTAGGTGGTTTGAAATGTGTGCCAAGTAGCATGGAAAAAAAAAAAAACAGAACGAAACAACTCTTCATATGCCTGTGCTTCCCAGTATGAACTTTATAGCTCTGCCACCCTGGATTTTCATTGTCAGTAGTCTTACATTGAAACAGTCTCTGTCTCATAACACCGAAGTTGTTTTTCAGAAGTTCTGTCTCATTAATTCTTGCTTGAAGCAATATAATTAAAACCTCACAAGGTGTTTCCTGGTAAGAGATGGGTACTTTTTACATGAAGATAGAACACAAATCCCACTCTTAATACAATGGACCTTCTAACCTGGCACTATCATAAAACCAAGATGTTGCCAAGTAAATTGGCTCCGAGTGCTATCAGCGCCCTGCAGTGCTTTTGTTAATTATATTGCCATAGTGCCTGACGCAGATAGCAATCTTTCCAAAAGAGCAGGCAGATTTAAAGAGGCAGAATTAATTAAAATTGATTTGTGCAGTCTGTCATGTTGAACTCTGCTGGGAGAATTTTCTTTCCCCTTTTCTCTCTAACTCCTGCTGTAGTAGTACATATAACAGGTAGTTGCCTCACCTTGGAGTACTAATTATGGTGAATGAATGGGATTTGTCTGCCATGATGGGTCATTCACAGGATTAGAAGACACCAACATTTACTTCATATGAGTACCACCCAGAGGGAATACCTTTTTCTTCCAACTTTCTGGGTTCATAAGAAAGAGGACTAAAAAAGAAAATTTCCAAGGTCACAATTTTTGCAGCTGAGGTCGTAGCTTGCTTTAGTGTATCCAAAGACATAGGGCTGTAAACCTTTGTTGCAGGTAAGATAGAAAATGTAAGACGTGCAAGAATGAATATACTCCAACATTATACAGAGAATTCCCAATGTGAACAGTGAATTGATTTCCTGTGTATGAGCTTCATTATCGAGGAATACTGGTCAAGAATTCCTGAGGTCCTTTATCCAGTTCAAATTTTATATAGAATTCTTCTCTTATTTAAAAATCTCAAAAAGTTGAGCATTATAAATAACCTTGAAGAAAACGACAGCTGCTTCTTTTATAGAAATTTGCCTATCCTACTGGCAAATAATGGGCATACATGGGAAGAATTCATGCTCTTTAAGTATTTAAATCAAGTTACTCCAAGATGGATTTTCAAGAGCTTGCTTCTTTGAAAAAGCCTCAACTTTAAATATTTTAGATTTGGTAGATGGTTTGCAGTCAGTTTTTTTCAACTGTGATTTATGTGTATAAAAGTAATTTTTATTATTTGACAAAGTGAGATAGGGATATGATGAAGGTATGAACTATAAAACCAAGTTTTCCTTATATTAAACACTTTTTCCCCAATGTTATGAAAAGAAAAAAGTGTATTTAAAATAAGAACTAAAGTGTATTTATTAATGAGGGACCTATCAAGCAGGACTTGATACATTCAGTAGATTTTTTTTTCAATCCTTTCCTGAATTTTTTTAACTGCAAAAGCTCTGCCTGGGTTTCTGGTGCTGATGTTGCAATTTGAAAAAAGACATCTTGATCTAACTTTGAAGAAGGGTTATAATTTGTATTTACTGTGAGTATTTGGATGAATATTTTAAGCAAAAAATGCTTTCATGCAACTCTTTACTGAATCAAAGTTTGAAAAATGTATTTAAGGCATCCGCAACTTTTTAAAAACTGATACAACAACTGCTCGTCTTGTACCTTCTTAAATTCTTATTGCCCTCTGAGTGGATAAAAACCAGAGAAGAACCAATTATTCAATTATTATTTCCACTTCCATATTTAAGTCTAACAAGCATGATGTTTCCATTGAAACTGGCTATTCAAGAGCAGAATTTGCTTTATGTTGCATCATATTTATAGAAATTCTTCTGGGAAAAAGGGGAGAAGGGGAAATTTGTTATAAGAATAATAAGAAGGGGAAGACACAGTAACAAATAAAGTGGAAAGAAGCTAGATAGCAAGTTAAATGTGCAGATATAGCCAATACATGCCAAGGTGAGTATTTTGCTTGATGTATTTCTTTCATGATCATCCTTTGAGCCTGGCACTTCAGCCAGCTTTTAGTCCATTTCACTATCTGTTTATCTAGTCTGTACTTCATCAACTTGTTTATAAGGATGATACAGGAGACACTGTTGAAAACATTACTAAAGTGCAGATAAACCACTGCTTTTCCCTGAATAAATATCTTGACATAGTAGTTTTCTATTACTCCTTTTAAGTAAATCATGCTATGTAAAATGTATCATGAGTGCTTAAGATAACTTTTAACCCCCAAAAACAGTGAAACGTATTAGTAAACCAAGAAAATATTACTGAATTTAATAATAATTGGGGTGCTAGGAATTTATCTTGTTTTGCAGTGCAACTGATTAACTGATCTCAGCCAATCTGATGATTCTAAGTATATTCGGTATCTCCTCAAGGTTGATTAACTTTATCCAAAAATTAAGTTTTAAAAGTCTTTTTTTGAGACTAAAAAAGTCTGCTTTGAAAGTCTTTCAGTCATGTAGACAAGTGTTTGAAGCTGTCTGAAACAAAGGTTCAATTCCTGCTATAGCCCGATGAAACCAATGAGAAATCTTGAATAGTAAACTGAATGGAATAATAAATTAAACCTCAAAAGAAGATAAAATTAGTTCTTACCATATAGAAAAGTTGAAAAGAAGTCTCGCCACCACTACATTTGTAGTAGACTGGCTGTACAGAATGGCCAATTACTAAAAACTTAACCAATGACAATACTGAGATAATGAAAATCCAAGCTTCTCCTTTTATTCAACCCTCTTCTATTAAGAACAGATGACTTTTTATTTTCATCAACCATTTTCCAGTGGCAGATGGAATTACAGCAAACCTTCTACTAGTATAACTACATTGATATGAAGGTAGAACTTAGCAGATGTAAATACTTTGATGGCAAAAAACTTTAAACTACAGAACTATGAAAATTGATTGTCTTGAACATCTTTATTATCTTAAAATATTTTTATCTTGATGATTTAATTTTTTTTTTTTTAAGCAGGGCCAATCTGATTGTTTAAGTAGGGATGAGGAATACTCAGTGCTTTCAGGTGAAGGTAATTTCCAGGCTTCTAAGGAGTCCTTTAATTATTTCTCTTTTGAGTTACAGCAAGCAGATGTGAACTTAAAACGGGGGGGGGGGGGGGGGGGGGGGTGNTATTTTAAATTATCTTAACAAGAAGCTGCAAGCTATTCAAATAGAAGGAATTAAATCAGAAAATGAAAGCTGTACTATCTACCCAATAATAGAGTATTACAAAATATCAACCAAATTTTTAGATTATATAAACCAGTATTTCCCCTTTAAAATCAGCAAAGTTACACTAACCTACATCTTCTGAGAACTAGGATTTCTTTATTTTTAGGAAAATACCACTGAGATGCCATTATTAAATGTATGATAATTACATAGATCCCAGGTCAGCAGCAGTTTTTCAACAAACCTTCATAAAATTAGTTTTGAGAAACCTGTACTGTATATCTTTGCTGACAGTTAGGGAAAAGCTAGGAATCAAACAGGAAGGGAATGATGTCCTGAGAGTTTCAGGTATGGGAAACTACACTGGACTTTTCTAGCAGACCTAGAAGCTGAATCCAAACCTAGTGAGTGACTTGGGAAAAATCGGTTCTGCCATCTATGCTTTGGTTTTCCTTTCTGCCCTTGCTTCTCTTATTCAGTCACATTCATCTTTTTTGAACATGACTTATTTCTGGCAAGGAATTTGCAGTTGCTGCAATATGAAATAATCGCTGGGAAAGAGAGACCTTTGATTCTTCGAAGTGATCTTCAGATGAGCATGTACAATGATCATGATAGCTCCCTTTCTAAGGATCTAAGATGAGGAAAGCAGCTTTAAAGCCATAGTCTTGGCTAAATTTACTCATCTGTGATTCTAAACAAAACACACATATTTTATATACACATGTATTAGAGACAAACAAGAAAAGAAAATATAATCCTAATGGTTCTAATTTCCAGTGACATTCCAGGCATGTTGCTCCCTTCAGATTTTACAGATTTTCTTACTCTACACTAATGATATCAAAGTGGAAAACAAGTAATAAGCATTTATTTAAATAATAGGGTTTTTTTCTTAATAAGGAAAGAAATAAAAAACAAGGCACAAAGAAGCAGTGAGCATTTTTTCTGTACTGAGATCTCTTAATCACAGTTTCATATGAGTATCTTTTAACTGGGGTTAGAATTATATCTGGGATATATCCCATATGTCATCAATTAAATTAAGGTATTACATGTGTATTTATAAATCATCTTCTGTACAAGATGACTTCCAGAGGTCCCTTCAGAGCTACACCATTCTGTGGTTGTGTGATTGTTTCAAATATCCAATAAAATTTTAAAATAACCAGGAGAGTTCCATTTAAGTATTAAAGGGAATAGTGAATCCTTTTAGTCCTATATGGAACCTTAAAATGCAGTTAATTTACCGTAACTCCATCCTGTGAAAACTAGTTCAAAAATCCATCAATTCATTTTAAAGAGCTATCTTTAACAACAACATTGACAACAACAAAAAAATTGGTATTAAGCTTTCTGCATTCCAGAATGAAACTTATTATTGCTTTTAGTTAACAAAGTTTGAGTTTTTAAACACCTCTTCATGAATATACAGTTGTAACAACCTGTCACTTTAACACAAAGAGTTGTTAAGTGGTAAATAGAATGACTTTGAGATTTGTTACAGGAAAAATTCAAGCTTAGTTTTCTGCAGTGCTTTTATTTACAACCTCTCCCTAGTCATAGCAGTTTGTGCTCTGCTTCCTCACACATAAAACATGCCAAAGTAGAGTTAAAGATTCTTGAATTATCAGTAACTCTGTCAAACTTTAAATACTCACTTATTAATGCTGATGTTGGTATGTTAACAAAGCTTTCAAGCAGTGCAAGTATTGAGAGAACCATTAATGATAGAAGGATCATTAATAGTACCTAATCCGGATCACTTGGAATAAGTCCGGCAAGAAATATGCAAAACAAATATTTTTTCAAAGATTTGAAAGTTGAGTAATTTTCTTTTCCCTTATTGGTCTCTGTGGTCTTTGAGATTTGCTCCTATGGCTTTTTTTCTTTTAGACAGACAGTACCCAGAATTGTAAAGGGCAATGGTTTGAAGTGCGGCTCACCATTACAGTTCTGTTCAATAAAAAAAAAGAGAAAAAGAAAACCCCCAAAAGCTGTCTTAACTTTTAGATACACTTTTATAACACCAAATAAAAATATATGAAGCATTAAAACAGTATAGAATTCTAAAAGCTGAACTTCCAAGTCTGTGTGATGGAACTTACAGTGATACGTGCAAGTTTACAACCCAGCAAGGGGTATATACCTGGAAGCTTTTCATGCCTGTATTCATTGAAGGAGAATTGAAATTTACCTTAAAGCAGTCTTATTTAATTAGCCTGAACTCTTTATTTAATATAATGAGCAATCGAAGACATGAAATTATGAATTACGTTCTTCAAGAATTATGTTTGGGGGAAGAAGTGTTTCCTACAAGTGAGTAAAAGCAAAAATGATTTTACAATACTTAATATCTTTCTTTCTTATCGGTATTAAAATTTATTACACCAAGTTATGCCCAGTTGTTCTGCTGAAGACTGTGATACCAGACTTGTGCTTTTAAAGCCTGTTTTTCAGACTTTTTGTAGGGTAGATACTTGTACTTTGGATTCAGGCAGTTTCAGTTAATTTCTGAGTATCTAAAAGTATAATGATGTAAACAGTCATCTGGTGAAAACACAGGACCTCTTTTTACAAGCTCTTATCTGAGCTACATGACCATGTCTGTTAGTTCACACCCTGAATCAGAATCAAAGTTTCACAGTCAAATTGTCCATCGGAAGAGCAGGTTCACAGAAATAAAAGTGCATATTTTTTAGTCCTTCTTGATCATTACTGAAGGTGATTTGCCAAGAGCTTCTGAGAGTCTCCTGCTTGAAGGCCATCTAAAATATTCATTTAGACCGTTGGTCATTAAGACTAAAGCTTAAACATGGAACAGCTCAAGTCCTTGAGTAGCTGATGAGTGCGGTGCTTTTCAAGGCATTACATGAAGTTCCAAAAGTGCCACCATGGCACTTACGTGGGGCTGCCTAATATGTATTGGCTACAACTCTCACAGTAGTCAACATGGTTATTCTGCTTATAGCTCTGCATTTAACCCCTCACATCTTCTGCAGATTGTATGACATAGACATACATTATGCTGTTTAATTATTTGAAGGGGAAAGAAAACTACCCTGAGCAGCACTATTTGCTGTCTGTCTTTTGGTCATCCTCATCCATTTCATTGAACACATAAAGTGATTTCCCTGTCCAGCTGAATGTGAGGTATCTGCTATCCCTAGCAGCATTCTGCAGTGTTTAAATGCCTTGGATGCGTAATATTTTCCAGGATAACACTCTTACTATTCACCAGAGTCTTGTTTAAAGGAGTAAAGAGAGGGTTGGTTAGAAGAGAGTATTCCCTGAATATTTTTCCTAGCAAAAATGACTATTCTTTTTCCAATAGTAGCATGGAAAATTTCTAAAAGCAGCTTGAATTTTAAGGCAAAGACAATTGTTGTCTTAAATTTCTAGATATGAATATTAAGTATTCTGATTGTAAATAAAAGAAGAGCCATAAATGAAACAGTATTCTCAATGTCACTTTTGTTCTAGAGAGATAGAAAATAAAATTTTGTATGTAATCACATTTAATTTTGTAAGAATTCCTACTGACTATATATACGGAATTTTTACTTTTTACTTTTAACTTTTTCTTGAAGTAAGTGCTCATACTACTATAATTTATATTATTATATAAATATTGTCCTGTATAGAGGGCAGTTTTTGTTACTTTTTAAAAATCTAAAATCATATCATGGTGAATGTGTTATTTAAAGGTTTTTTTTCTATGCTCTAAGGAAAGATTTAGTGTTTATTGAAGAGTTGGTTTTAGTTCCTAAGTGGTGTTTTAAAAGACAAAATATATTGCTGCACATTACAGAGTTTTTCTATTGTTTTGTCTTGTGTTTTGGAGCGATTGCTGAACATTTTCATTTCCCCTTTCCAAGTTTAAACAATTTGTGGCAGAAGATACAGCTGGCTGCTTGTACTGAAAAATGTTTCTAATTAGCTCTTAAAGTCATCTTCTCTGAAGGCTGTTAGGACTCTCTCAGAGATCACTTGTTGCTTTATTTCTCCCATCCATCTTCTTCAGGCATCTTGACATTTCGTAGTGCATTATTTTTTACACACCTTGAATTGAGGCTCTTAACCTGATCCTAGAAGGAGTATTTTTCACTGAAGAGGGGAAAAAAAAAAGACTTTCGGTTTTGATCAGACAATCTCTGGGCCACCTGCCTTAGTGGTACATGAATTACTGCTGTGCCATACTTCTATTCAAGTCTGTGTCTAAAGAAAACGCCACACAGGCTTACATTTATTTAAAGAACTGACAAATTTTGTATTGGTACTTGTTAATGAAAAGACAAGGTGACCTTATTATTTTCTTCTTTTAAAAATTTTGTTGTTGTTTTGGGACTGGGGCTAGAGATAATTGGCATACTTCTTAACAGTCTCTAAAGACCAATTAACAACAGGGAGCCATGTACTCTGCCAGTCTGAGTTTCAATTAAATGTCTGCTCCAGGAGGAGCTAAACTAACACACAGCTATTGAACAGCAGTTACACTATTGATATAGCTGAGTCCACCACAGAGGACAAAGACTCTTGCTTCACGACAGATGGCCTAATGCTCTGGCAATTAATACATTTTTATGACTTTCGAATCTTTCTGACCTTTTACTTTTCTGTCTGAATTAGTAGGGCACAGTTTTATAAATGGAATGGAAGTTTTAAGAACATGTTTACGTGACATCTTTTCAGGAACTCCTTTTTTTAAAAAATGTAAAACATATTCTGTTGGCAAGACTTAGCAGTCCAATTTTTAATCAGTCAGGACTGCAATGTACATATTCTGACTACAGGGAAGGTGGCAATTTCTGGTGAGATTCTGCTGTTTTAGCATAGCTGGACCACCAAGGTAGGTAGAGATTACAGAATAGTCATAATTAGTAAATGTTATTAAGAACTCAGTGATGAACATATATGTAATGGAATTTGATACTTTTATCGTAACTCATCATGACCTAGAGTTGTATCTTGAAAACATGGTTTTCCAAAGAAAAGAAACTTAAGGATCAAATCAACATGGTATATATTACCATGTAAACATTCTTTCAAATTTCAAACTACAATTTAGAAGTATCTGCAATTTTTGGTTAGCTTATACAGTAAGATGGAATCTAAGAAAATGCAGTGAGTTTGACATTATAATCTTTCCAGTATGAGTAATGTGTTAGAGTTTCACTCATTTACTTGTTTCTTCCCTAGAATGTCACATAAAGTTAAAATAATAAAAATAGTAGTTAAAAGGAAAATAATACATTTGTCTCAGGCATACTTTATCCTGAGTCAGATATCCAAACATGGCTAGAAAGAAATTATAAGTGCTGTGTATTTGTGAAACGAACAAACACACATCTAAAACCACAGAGAAAATGATAAAAGACACAAATTATTAGGTGCCTAGCACATACTGAGAGTGTTTTTAAGCATTATTTAATTACTACTCTTCTAATTTTTTAATAGAATAAGGATTGGACTATTTGTGTATGCACAAAATGCACTATTTCAATATGTCTTTATATTACATTTTTCACTATTTCTATGAAATGTACATCATCTGAACAATGAAATCACTTGAAAGAAAACAAAGAACATTCAGTTATGCACTGACTTTATTTATAGACTACAGAAATATTATTTATTTGTTTAAACTTATAGTTGTGTTCTAAAGCAAATTTATTTATTTGTGGTCTTCCGTAATATCTAAGTATTAAGATAACCTATAGTGAATTTCCCATATTAACACATAAAAAGTTTTTGATGTTATTTTGTCTACACATAGCTTAAACAATGCCATGTGCTAGTGATAACAATGAAGTAACACTCTGGAAAAACAATAATAAACTTTTGTTCCATAAAATACTAATTAGTTTTTAAAAATTCACATACGTAACTCCCCATCAATACACATACACATTCGTAGAAATTAAGATTTTATTTCTCCACAGATTTGTTGAAAATGTTAAAAGACTGAACTGTTAAACTTCTGTCATCCATATCAAGCTCTTGGGGGTTGACATTAGCAGAAAATTAGACAACTCAGTCAAGCTCCTAGTTAAAGGAGCCATAAACTTTGGGAACTAGTCAGCTGACCAAACTCACATGTGCTCTCTGAAATTCACTGATTTTCACCGGTTGCACTTTATTGGCCAGTAAAGTTCCCAATCCTAAATTGCATGCAAAGTTTTTAATGCCTAAATTTTTGTGTCCAAAAGTGTACCCGCTTTCCATCTGTAATGGTATCTAGAAGTAAGATTCATTTTGATATTTCCTAGGTATACTTCTCCTCCAGTGTTTTTACTGTGTGTGCTTTTCTTATCTGCAACTTTTCATTGTGCAGATAAGAATCTAGTAAGATTTTGGGTGAGAAAACTAAAACTTAAAAAAACAGGACTTAAAATTCTACTCTCTAAGATGGGCAAGGTGAACTCAGAATCTAG
>VYXC01009032.1:182864-255704 GCA_013397175.1 Platysteira castanea
TTTTTTGTTAAGGAGTGTCAGACTATTCAGTGTCAAGGAGTTGATACTTCTCCATTGTCTATGCTAAACATGGACACTGGTTATTACTTTTAGGTGATCTAAATAAATAAAAACACCACCAAACCTCTGAAAGATCGACTAAAGAGACTCTATTGTTCTATTTGTATTTTGTTGTGTATCTATAAGGCCCCTCAGTTCCCAAGCAGGCCTTTTCTCAATGACCTCACCATTCACAAGGGAAAGAGGACCAGCAGAGGAAAGATATCAGGACCCTTTTTTGATATTGGAACAGATAAACTGTGGGTGAATATTTGGCTATCTAGAGATAAATGGATGGTTTACCAAGCAAACTGCACCTTAGAATCATGCCTGCATTTACGAAAATGGGATTTGTTTGAAAGTGAAAAGGTCAGTTGTCTTCAGAAACTTCAGTTACACGGTAAAACCTAAAATTATTCCTGCCTTATAAAAAGTGTTTTTGTTTTCAGTACACAGCTTTACAAGTTAACCTAGTATTTTTAATATCTCATCCTATGTGAACAAACTCTTCTTTTACTTGAAAAAGTTTACTTTGCTCTTATATCTGTGCAAATGTATTGTGGTTGAATTTCCTTTCTTTTTTTCTCTTCAGTAGTCTAAGATAAGGAGCCTATAAATGAAAAGAAACTTTTAAGTTTTGTCTTTGAAATAGTGTTTTTCTATAGTTTCCATTAGTCTGTAGTGATAACTTTGTTCACACATAAGTCTGTTATCTCCTTTTTACAAAGTAACTTCTAACCTTGGCTTTTATCTTTCATAGACTTTTGGTTTGGGAGATTTATGGGCATATGAGAAACCATGTGAGAAATTTGCATTTTACTTTCCACCTAGGTATTTGTTGTTCATAGCAAGTGATTATTGAATGGAAAAAATGAGAATCAGTTTTTATTAATAGCTTGGTTATAATTTTATTGCTCACAAAGCACCCCAAGCTGGCAGCACTCTAGAATGCTATCAGTTGCCTAGCTGGGTGTAAGTACAGGATCATTAAATCTGTGCTTTTGATAGTCCTATTTAGTGAAACTCCAGTTCCGCTTAGGCGTATGATACCTTTGGGACCAAGATTTTATAACCATTCTTAAAGCTAGTTCAAGGTGTGTGAAGATCTACCTCATTCTACCTCAAACCAGTGTTTGATAGGATTTTATCTTCTTTCTGCCTTCCTTTCAGTCTTCCTTTCTCATTTCCTGCAGCCTTCTTTGGCACATCCCCCTTTCCTTTCCCTGCCCTTTGACCTCTAAAACAAACCCCATCCCACACTGACTTTCAGCATTCCCTGCTACCTGAATGAAATAAAATTAATCTAATAACCAGTGTTATTCCAATCTACAAAAATGGTGTGAGGGAAGGTCCAGGGAACTGCAGATCTGTTAGGCTAACTGCAGCTCCTTGAAAAATTATGGAGAAGATCACACTGGATACTAATGGAAGTTACAGTCATCAGGCACAGTCAACATGGTTCACAAAGGGAAGTCCTGTTTCATTAATTTGATATCCTTTTAGGATAAAGTCACTCCCCTAGTGGATGAATAGAAAGTGGTAGATGTAGGTTTCCTGAATTTTAGTAAGGCTTTTATACTGACCCTCACAGCATCCTTCTGAACAAGTTGTCCAGCTGTGGGATGTGAGGGTTCGCAGTGCACTGGGTGAAGAACTGGCTGAAGTGCAGAGCTCGGAGGGCTGTGGTGAATGAAGTCTGGTGACCGGTCATCAGCGATGTTTCTCAGGGTTCAGCTCCAGGGCCAGTCCTGTTCAATCTGTTTATCAGTGATCTGGATGCAGGAGTTGAATGCACCATTAACAAGTTTGCTGATGATCCCAAACTGGGAGGTGCTCTTGACTCTCTTGGGGGACACGCGTCCTTGCAGAGGGATCTCGATAGAGTGGTGCTTTGGGCTATGATTAATGGAATGAAATTTGACAAGTTCAAATGCCGTTGTCTCAATTTTGAGACAAGTTTAAGAGAAGATACTGCGATGAGTAGTCTCCTCTAAAGGGTTTCGGTAATCTCCCTCCCCCAACAGAAAAATGAATGCTAAGGAAAGTGAAAACAACTCCTAATGGTTTATTAACAACAGAATGCTCACAGAACTCACCCCCTGCTCCACAGAGACACAGGAACGATGTCCCAGAAATGCCCAGAGAATGGGGCAAATGTTAAAGAAATGCCCCTTCCTGACATGTGGTGCAAGGTGGCGCTGGCTTTCACACTGAGGGAAGTAGAGTTTCCATGGAGGGGTTGCAGCAGTAGGCAAAAACCTGTGACTCTCTGGCGTCCACCTCCTCGCCATGGCACTCACGGTAGGCGAAAGAGCTGGGCTGGAGCCTCTTGGTGTGCTTTCTCTCCCTGGCTCGGCTCCCCAAGGCTTGNTTTATACTGACCCTCACAGCATCCTTCTGAACAAGTTGTCCAGCTGTGGGATGTGAGGGTTCGCAGCGCACTGGGTGAAGAACTGGCTGAAGTGCAGAGCTCGGAGGGCTGTGGTGAATGAAGTCTGGTGACCGGTCATCAGCGATGTTTCTCAGGGTTCAGCTCCAGGGCCAGTCCTGTTCAATCTGTTTATCAGTGATCTGGATGCAGGAGTTGAATGCACCATTAACAAGTCTGCTAATGATCCCAAACTGGGAGGTGCTCTTGACTCTCTTGGGGGACACGCGTCCTTGCAGAGGGATCTCGATAGAGTGGTGCTTTGGGCTATGATTAATGGAATGAAATTTGACAAGTTCAAATGCCATTGTCTCAGTTTTGAGACAAGTTTAAGAGAAGATACTGCGATGAGTAGTCTCCTCTAAAGGGTTTCGGTAATCTCCCTCCCCCAACAGAAAAATGAATGCTAAGGAAAGTGAAAACAACTCCTAATGGTTTATTAACAACAGAATGCTCACAGAACTCACCCCCTGCTCCACAGAGACACAGGAACGATGTCCCAGAAATGCCCAGAGAATGGGGCAAATGTTAAAGAAATGCCCCTTCCTGACACGTGGTGCAAGGTGGCGCTGGCTTTCACACTGAGGGAAGTAGAGTTTCCATGGAGGGGTTGCAGCAGTAGGCAAAAACCTGTGACTCTCTGGCGTCCACCTCCTCGCCATAGCACTCACGGTAGGCGAAAGAGCTGGGCTGGAGCCTCTTGGTGTGCTTTCTCTCCCTGGCTCGGCTCCCCAAGGCTTGGGGCTGGAATGGGGTGGCCCCGCTCCCGACTCTCCCGTTTCTCTGGTCTTGGCCTAGCAGCTCTTCAGTTCACCTCGACATAGCTGAAAGATTGCTGCTGCAGCTTCTCCCAGCCAGTGGAGTGAAAAGCTTCTTTTGCCAGGGCCAGGAAAACCAAGCTAGCCAAGCAAAACTGAAGTGCATAGCTCCACAGGGTGCCTGGGCCACGAGGCTTTGAAAATGCCCACCAGAGAGCCCAAAGCTTCCCCCCTCCCCGGCCCCACACACACCCAGTCCCAGGCCTTAAAGCTATAGCAGGCATTTTTAGGGCATAAAGCAGAGGATCAGGGAATAGACTAGCATCATAAAGCGCTCCAAGACAGCCATATTCTGTACCTAGGATGGAGTAATGATGGGGAAGAGATAAACGAGAAGAGGCTGGAGAGCAGCCCTGCAGGAAGGAACCTGTGGGTGCTGGTTGGTAGAGGCTCAGTGTGAATCAGCAGTGCGTGCCCTGGCGGTCCAGAGGACAAACCGCATCTGGGGTGCATTGAACACATCGCCAGCCGGTCAAAAGAGGTGATTATCCCGCTGTACTCAGTGTTGGTGTGGCCTCACCTGGAGTACTGTGTGCAGTTGTGGGCTGCACCATTAAAGAAGAACGTGAAGGTCCTTCAGTGTGTCCAGAGGAGGGCAACAGAGCTGGTGAAAGAGCTAGAAGGAATGTCCTGTGAGGAGCAGCTGAGGACTTCGGGCTTGTCTAGTTTGGAGAGAAGAAGGCTGAGGGGAGACTGCATTGCTCTCTACACCTCCTGAGGAGGGGAAATTGAAAGGAAGGTCCTGATCTCTTCTCCCTGCTGTTCAGTGACAGGATGGAATGGGAATGCGTCATAAATGCACCAGAAGAAGTTTAGAGCATACATTAGAAAACATTTTGTTACCAAGAGGGTGGTTAAACACTGGAACAGGCTTCGTGGAGAGGTGGTTGATGTCCTATGACTGTCAGTGTTTAAGAAGTATTTGGGCTTGACAACTTGGTCAGCCCTGACGTTGTCAGGCACTTGGACTAGACAATTGTTCTAGGTTTATTCCAGCTGAAGTAGTCTATTCTAGTTTGTTCTGGTCTGTCTTAGTCTGTGTATCTGTAGAGAGATTCATTCGAAAAAAAGAAAATTGGCAGGTGTTTAATTTTGTATACAAAACCCTTTTCCCTTAAAACACAAGGTAGCAAGCAGATATGTGCTTTTAAATAACAGTGAATGAAATATCAGCTTCACAGGAATTTGAATATCCCAGTTTTGAATTTGTTCCTGCTGCAGTATTATTTTTGAGACTGTACTTGTTTTGAGGTTTGAAAATGTTAAGACCACGTTAAGCTCAAGTATTCAAAGGCTACATCTGTTCAAAACTTACAAATGGTCTTTTGTGTTATCTCCGGGCACTGTATAATTATATGTGACACTGTGCTTCTCAGGGAGGTGTTTCAATGTACAGATATATTACAACAGAAATGTTCCAAAGGGCTTTCCTTAATACTTATTATTATCTATTCTTCAGCTTATTCACCGTAACCTCAAGACCAAAGATAAGTTCTTGTGCATTGATTTGTTCATGTTGCAGAATTCCTTCAGTTGAAAATTACTGTCTTGTTAGGTTAAAAACACTGAAAAGCTCTCCTTCTTTTTCTGCATAATTTAATAGAGAAAAAACCCCATATTTTTAAGATTTTCAAACCATCCTACAGAAAATTATGATTTTGATATTTGCATAAAATGCATAAAATAAATATTTAAAATTTACTTTCTAGAAACATCAGCAAAAACCTTTTGATTCATGATTGTTTCCTTATGATTCTTAGGCTTTCAAGTTTCTCTCCTCAGTGAGAATACCTCCTTTCTTCCTTCTCAAATAGGTTAGCAGTCTTAGAAAGGTTTCTTCTGTTTGACTCCCAGAATATCCCTGGTTTACCTCACAGAATAAAAGTGAATGGGGTTAAATATCACAATGTGAATCTGAAGTTGATTGAAGAACCATGTGGAATTTCTTATGGATGAGACTTGTACACCTGAGTATTGAAACAAAAAGGAAGAGAACTATTTTGAATTATTTATTCTCCTAGATTCTAACAGCTCTTTCTTTTTTTAAAAAAAGGTACTTTTCTTGTGAATAAATAACCAATTCCCAAAGGTATAGTTGCTACAGTTGGAATTTATTAATCCTAGTATGAAGGACAGGGAGATATTTAAGCAACCAAAACACCATGCAATATATGAGGGAGAAGTGGCAATATTGTGGACAATTTTTGTAGGGGGAAAAAAAAAAAAGGAAAGTTGTAATATATTGCTAGAAGTGTATTATATATTTTATACTTTCAGATCTCTGTGCATAACTTGAATATTGTTAGGTTTTCTATTTCTTAATAGATCTTCGTACTGCAATGAGTATGGAAGCACCACTGTATCAATGGAATTCCACAGTAACCAGGAAGTGTTTTGTTTGTATGGTTAATTAGAAGATCAGATAATGACAGCATAATTAGATAACTGCTTCTGCTGTTTACAACTGGGCCTTGCAAACAAGTGTATAAACTCCTGGTGGTCTATTCTTTTCATTCTCAGCACCTCTTGACATTTTAATAAGAGTTTTCTGCATCAGCATGAGAGTTGAGTAGATTTTATGTTCATTATTTATAAAGCTTGTTACAGCTTCCTCTGTACAGATTTTTGCCCACTTGAAAGTATAGGATAAGTAAATATTGGCCAAATCATTATGTTCTTTCTGTTTTCTGCTGAGTTTTCATTTAGTCCTTACTAAGCACTCCTTGTGTGAATCCTGACTTCCTAGTCATATTTTAGAGCAGTTCAGCTCCATTGGAGCTATGCATAGTATTCGTTGCAGTAGAATTGGAATCATGAACTCACTAATTAAAACTGCTGTTTTTCAGGAAAAAAAAGTCTTTTAATTATATTTTTAAGTGTAAAGCTTTTTTCAACATTCAGCAAAGTCATTACCACAGATTTTTTTAATTCTAGTGACTTTGGTGATATCCTGGGTATTCAAAACCAAAGTAACAGTTGAGCCTTCGAGTTTATCTTATGCCGTGGAAATATTTTTACCTTAATAAATGCGTTCTTTTAATTTTCTTATTAGAACCATTACAATTCAATGAGAGAAAAAAGAAAAAAGACGGATTTGCTGAGGTTTTTAATTTGATATTTAACTTCATTTACCTTTCAGAATGTGAATAACCATAAATACGTATTTATATCAAACAACTGATGGTATTGAAAGAAACCCCTCCATTTATGCCTATTAAGTGTATTTTTTGTTAAATATAGCCATGAAATGTGCAGTTAAGAGGAGCAATGCACACTTAGGTAAAACTGACTTGTACAGGATTACCTTCATTCTGGTAAAGAGCCCCAGCATTTTGACTCAAAGTGCACAGTGCTTTGAGACATATTACTTTTTCTTATTATTTTCTCTTCAACTTGTGTTTTGTAGAGTTGCATAAACTTTTGCAGGACTTAAAAGTGTTACTGATTTTTGGAATTGGGCTGCTTGAATGTTGCTGTTGCTTTTCTTTATTTAAAATTAACAAACTTCCATGACAAGAAGCAATGTTAATAACTGATAATTTATTAATAATTATGGAGAGAAAATATACTAATTTAAAATGTTGTTCAGGCCGTTGTAAATACATGTTCCAAGGAAGTAAACCAAATGAAGACAGTAAAACAAACAAATAAAGCATTGATTTTTGAAACTCAATTATCAGTAAAAGTCAAAGCAGCAAATAAGTTTTTTACATTTTATCCCACTTCCATTGAAAAGACAGTATTTTCAATGGAAAATGTTAGAATTAAATCAGATTTTTAGAAGCACTGATGGCATGTGGACATAATCTTTTTCTCTGGCATGCTTTTCTATCAGTTGAACTAGAAATTGAACTTTTTCTTTGTAGGCAAACCTCATGGTGATAATTTATTCAATTGCCATCTTTTAACCAACTCCAGTAGTATGTTGTAAATGGTAATAAGCTAAAAGATAAATAGCAAATCTTAATAAACCCAAATGCTATTGCCTGGTTCCATATAGATACATTGCATCAATTATTTAAGAATGTAGTTTGCTTTTAAAATTCGAATTTCCAGATAAATATCCATAATTGTACTGAGTGTCCACTCTAAGAACCATTTTCCTCCTCATAGAGTTGCTGAGATCAGCCAGAGATTGTCATTTCCAGATGATCTTCAAGTTATGTGGGACAACCTTGTTTTACCTTCAGTAGTCGTGTAAACAAGCAAAAAATCAGGGGAAAGATAGAATCTTAAAACTGACCGACTGACAGCCGGTTAAGGTCGAATCTTTTAAGCAGTTTGATGATTTAGGCAAATATCCAATACTCATATTAGATATGAGAATAAAAAAATTAGACTATTCTATATCTTACATGAGAAAACACAAATTCACAATCATGTGGAAATAGACCACTTTCTGCAAGAATACCTAGAACAAGGAAGATACGCAAGAAACATAAAAATACCAGAAATGCTTTGCAGAAATACCTTTCCAGAAATATCTCATGCCTTTATAGAGTATCTGGAAGGGAGAATAAACTGTTTATCAATGAAACTGCATATCACACTAGGGTGGAGTTGCCGGCATTAGTCAAAATAGAGGAATAGGAAACTAAAGGGTATTCAAACCTGAACAAAAACAAGATGAAAGCCACCCTGGTGAGAGAAACAGTTAATATAACCAAGGAAAGCAAACCAGCATGCTCAGTGTCAGCTGGAAGGCAGTAACACCTGAAAGAACAAGGCTTGCTGTCATCACAGGGGACAGCTACATTTCCATGAGCACATCAGGAAAAAGTGAAGGAAAGACTAATGCAATGTTGCGCTTTTTGCACAACAGAACAATAACAATGTTATTGTTAATAACATTGTAATGACAATAACAGACCCTTATAAATGTGGTCCAAGTTTGACCTCATCCTGCTACATTACTTGGATTGATTAGAGCTATTTATGCAGTTATTATAACGTGGTTCAATGAAATAATAGGGAAAGAAACAAATAAAGATAAAAGGCATTTAATTGTAAACATAATTGTTCTTTTGTTAAATGGGATTTTTTTTTTTTTCCCTAGAAGAAGTAAAATTTGCATACCTTTAAACACTAAAACCCTTAAAATATCTGGTTGGATCAGTCTTTCTAATTCTGAGAAAAGGGACTATTTAGTGGATGCTTTCCATTTCACATTTGGACATTTCTAGAAAGAGGACATAGTTACTTTGTTGTACATACTTGAAGTGTGTGTTCGTTCTGTGTGTCCATGTCTATGGAACAACTAGTTTTCCAGCAGTCTAAAGAAGTAATTTTCCTGTATTACTATGTCACCACCTCTACTATAGGAATCACCTGGCTGGCCAAGCAGCATGTCCATTGGCACAGTGACATATTGGCAAGTAGGAATTATCTGGTTATTCTGTGACTGATGTTGCACACTAAAAAGGATTCATAAAACCTGAAATACTAAAAAACTTTTACATTTCTGCCAGCATTTGTTCTTGGCTTGGTATCAACATTTTTGTAAAAGTATTTGTCTAAACTGTGCTATTACAATGTCCTTCCAAGGATGAATATTGAATCTTTAACATTGCTACTTTGCTTCAAGCAATTTTTATGTGCCTCCTCCAACTCATATTCAGACCAAAGATGTGTGTCATGAAAGCCGAGTTTTAAATCACCTCTCTATAACTTGTCATATGCCAAAGGCAGCTCTGGACTTCAATCTCTTCCTCTAACCAGTTTAAATGAAAGAGAAATATTGCCACTTCTATATATGTGTGTGACTACACTTGGGCAAGGCATTTTGAAGAATAAAATCCAGGGAGGACAAATATTCAATCACTATAAGAATGAAGTTGTAGAAAAGCAAAATGTAAGCAAGTTAGTGCTTATCATTGCTGTTAGTGGTCCTGCTGTAATACTGCTTTTTGGTTAGCATTTAAACTTTTCTGTGAAAAAAGCATCTTCTACCTGTAAATGAAATCATAATATAGTTACAAGTAATGCCCTACAGTTCACACTTTAAGACTCGTTGATTGCCTCAAGCAGTAGACAATGAGTGTAGAAGTTGTTATTTGGATACTTTCAGAGTGCTTTTCTGCCTTTGAGATAATTTTAAATAATTTTATCTGTTTCTTTCAGCTGGAAGTGATCATTTATTATTAAATGGGTCTTAGAAATAATAATTCCTCAGAAATATAACAAACTCTTTTACATTTAGCTATAGTAGGTGGCATGGGGACTGCTATCTGTGACCCTCAACTGGCCTCCATGAATATAGGAAGGATAATGCTTGGAGGCATTTTCAGATTAAAGATTAGAGAATGACTATATCTTATTTTGGTATTATAGGGATATCTGCTTCCACAGACTTGTTTAATGAATTGACACAATTTTTCAGTAGTGAAATCTTTGATCTGATCCTAGGCAAAATATCACCACTGCCACCATTTAAATTATATCATGGACTTATGTAAAGATATTTAAAAATTTAAAGTGCAATTTAGATGTGCAGAATTATAACTTTAAATACAAGAAAATGCAAAGAATTTTTCCCGGGGTGGATTGTAATGATCAGCAGTACTACACATAGTCAAAGTAGGAAAGAGAAACATATGGTCTTCCAGCTGTGGCAATACAGGTTGCTAAAGTCAGTAATAACTTTATAAAAAACCCTAGAAATCTGTATACTACATTGCACAGCCATTCATCATGCATTCAGGGAT
Organism: Platysteira castanea; assembly: GCA_013397175.1. Taxonomy (NCBI): domain Eukaryota; kingdom Metazoa; phylum Chordata; class Aves; order Passeriformes; genus Platysteira; species Platysteira castanea. The sequence goes on from VYXC01009032.1 coordinate 192,854, forward strand.
TTAGGGGCAGAATAACACATTGTTATCTGTGTAGATTGTAGGAGACAGAATCCTCAAGCTTAAATAAAAGGATACAAGTTTTTCATGTGGGTATCATGCTTCCTCCCTATTTTTAGACCTCCTGAAAATTTCTGAATGGGAAGGATGAGATGTAGCCTTATTACCCACTGATCATCCCAGTGTACTGGTAATTATCCTATTCGAAATCACACAATTCCTGTAGCACTGACAATCCTTTTAACTCAGGATAGCACTACTTAAATAAAAAAAACAAAACCACAAAGCCTCTTTGAGCCTTCAACTTCAACACAATTTGTGTGTTCTTTACATTTCAGTTTGTATTTCTCTTTAGGCTTTTGGGATATCAAGAATCCATTTTCTCAAGAAACTCTCAAACCAGAGGATATCTTCATTATAAAGAAATGGTATGAGTTTCTGAGGAAAGGGCAGATGGTCATCTGTGAAGAGAGATATCTCATTATCTGTCTAGTGAAATACATCTTTGTCAGCCTCCTCCTGTGCCAGAGCTTCCCTGCAGTAGGATTCAGCTGATTTGTCAGCAAATGTCAGATGAGAGCCACAGTCCAAAGCAACCTGAGGCACTGCAAGGGTTGGGGTGGATGAGGGCAAGTTCAAGACCTACGTTGACGTAGCTAGCAAGCATAGCCTGGTGCCACCATCTCTCCAGACTTTGAATGAAAGCAAAATTCCAAACTATTTGAGAGCGCCTGTAAGAAATGCTGGTATTTTTTTAACCATATTGGCTTGAATGAAATGGTATGTTGAAAATGACTACAACAGAAAATATGCCCAGTATCTTAAGTTAATCAATATCTAAATCAAAATTAGCTCTCCAGCCTCAGGAAGAGAAAAAAATAATCACTAGAAATTGTCATTTGTCATATGTTTACATTTTGTAGTAGGATGTGGTCTTGATCTTCAGGTTCTAGAATAACGAAAGGTGTAAGTAATCAAGTATAGTTAAGTCAAGTATCATAATTGAGCAGAAAGTTCTTAACAGGAAGATCATCTTTACAGTGCAGGTGCCTGTGCACTGGAGCAGATTGCCCAGAGAGGTGGTGGCACCTCCCTCAGCAGAGATATTCAAAAATGATCTGGACACAACCCTGTACCATGTGCTCTGGGATGACCCTGCTTGAGCAGAGAGGTGGGACCAGATGACACACTGGGGTCCCTTCCAACCTGACCCAGTCTGTGATTCTGTGAAAGTTTTCGGTAGTCATAGGTACAGTAAAGGTGAACAGTTGTATGAACATTTCAGAACATTGTTCTCTCTGCCTTCTACCAAACAGAGGGTTTTAAAAACAACAGGGATTTTCTAAAGGAAAAACTTCAATTCTTTACAAAAAATAATCTCAAATTATAAAATTACTTTAAAACTAGCATGTGGAAAACTAAAACATTCATTCTAATGAGAAAAAAGTACATCCTTGTGCATTTTTTTCCTTTTTCTTTTTGTTGTTCTTGTTGGTTTTTTTGTTGGAGTTTTTTGGGGAGGTTTTTTGGTTGGTTGGTTTTTTAGAACTTAAATTTTAGGTATTTAGTAGGGCAAAACGGGTAATTTTCTCAGCAAAGTCAATTGGTATTAATATATATTTGAAATTGTTTTCTGCAGCTGAGAATCTCCAATCTTAATTTGTGGTGCTATCTCTAGAGAAACAAAATGGTATTTCTTCTTTACATCTAATGAGCAGTAACAAAATAATATATTTTCCTGGATTTCTATTCATTTGTTGCTTAACTTTCATTTTCTTATCATACCAAAATGAGGTAGAGATTAAGGCAGTGCTGAGCCTATGTAAAAGAAAACCCAACATTCTGAGTTGTTTGCAATTTACCTTAGACTGATTCTGTTTATCTCATGTAAGTATATTTATAAATATATCTTATTATACCTTATACCTACAATCTTGATTGTAACTGACAAAACTAAAAAGTGATTTTTTTTTTTCTGAATGCTTAGTTACCTAGTATGATTGTATCATTATCAGTTCATTAATCAGTTTGGGTAAAATTATTATGTAGAACTGGGTAAAACGTTTTGTTCATTGATACATGTGGCATTGAACAAATAGAATTATTTAATCCATGCCAGAAGCAGAATCGTGAGTTTACAAAGGCCAGCAGCAGTGAATGCACATGGAATTGCATCCACATACATCCAACAATATTCAATCCTTGTTCTTTGGAGAGTTAAACTAGAAGCAGTTATTATAACACCTCCCATGAACATAAGGGATACCATCCACATGGATTCATCACCACCAGTTCCCGGTTTGCATGGCTATCACATTTCTGCTCTTCAAACAGATTTGAGTTCTGGATAACTTCTGCTCTTATTGCACAAAGAGACTAACTGAGATGTTTTTCTGCATAATTTTATGAGTTAGTTTCTTGATGACTTTTTTGTTTGTTTGGTTTCTTTTGTTTTGCTTTGCTTTTCCTGGATTATAGCAAAAAAATTTACCATGTAAAATTTAATATGTGTTTGTTTATGTCCTCCTGCAGGATTTTAAATAAGGTACATGGATTAATTTAAACTAGAATAGGATGAATCTAATTTAAATTTCCTCTTGGGAGAATTAGTTTTAAACATCCACATACATTTTAAAGTCTAAATGTTATTTTAAAAATCAGATGATTAATTTTGGTCTAAAGAAGCATGCAAAATAAAAGTTGGATTTCTTAAACATATTAGCAAACTAAATTTTAAGGCCTGTATACTTTTGTATTCAGAGTAGATAAAAAGTATGCCTACTTACAATTAGTAAGTCCTTACAAATACTTGTCAACAATTCATTTATTCATATTCCTGATGTTATGTCTTTAAATATATGTGGTATATTTTTTCAGCCCATAGAGTCAATCATAAAATTCCTGGTCAGATATCAGTCAGGAAAAAAATGCTTAGTGAATATCTAGGAATTCTGAGCTAAAGGCTGAATAAAGGTGTTTGATCTGCTTCTGCAGAAAACAGAATTACCTACGCAAATAAATTTATATTTGTATTCAAGTTCTGTAGATTTCATGAAAAGTAGAAATTCTATGGCGGATGTAATCCAGGAAGCACAGCAGATTCCCAAACTAACAGTGCTTTGCATTCTTCCTAGCAAGGAATAGTTCAGAGTTTTCTCTAAGATATTGGATGTGTTTTAATCTTTTTTTTTTTAATTATCATAATATTTTCTGTTAGCAAGGCCTTTTATTTGGCAACAGGAATTATACCCTTCCCCCATGCCACATTTTTTATGTCATTATTTATTACTTTAGCTTCTCAAGAAAGATTGGCCCAAAGATATTTGCCAGTGCCTAACAGCAGCTATGATAAAACAGGTATGAAAGAATTTGTCGGTGTTTAAATACTTTGCGTGCTTACCATACCTCTAGCTGTTACAACAATTTTCTCAGAGAAAATTTGATAGAGAAACATCATTGCAAGACATGATTATATTGTTTCAGCTACAGCTTTTACAGTGAGATAATAACTTTTAAACAAAAAAGCTGGAAATCAGAAAGGCTTTTCATTTTTCTCATCTCCACTTGTTGAATGCACTTTATACATTTTAAGATTGAATATTTTAGAGTTATATTGAACATCCAAACTCTCCCTTTAAAATTTCATCTATAAGAGAGTGTTTCTAGCTTTCAATATTTCTAAGAAAGCCTAAGTAAAAATGTAGCGATAATTGATGGAAACTACCCATTTTGGCAGAGACCATATATTCTTAAACAATTCAGAAGTCCTTCCAAAATTAGCTTTCCCTAAGAAGTTATGATTAAAACACAGTATTTCTTATATTTCCAGCATTATGACCCAATCATTTTAGCTGGCGGAAAGAGAAATGAACTATGTATGGCATGTAATTATAAGAAACAGACAGAGCTGTTTCTGAAAAGGGAACATATTTACCTGCTGAGAGATAAAAAAATTACAAGAAGACAATGCACAAATGAGTGATGGTGATAATAATAATCTCATCCCTGATCTTTGTGTAAGCCCAGTAACAAATTAACAGTGAATGACAGAGTGCAGTGAGTCCAAAGTTAATACCCTACATCCATCATTAGAAAAAAACCTAGTTCTTATCTGCTAAACTGTCTTTCTGACTTATTAACCTTATCAAAACATCCTTTTGAAAGACCTAGATTTTTTTCTCTATTTACAATGCCTTTCCTACTATAATAATAATAATTTAAAAAAAAAAAAAAAGTGAAGAAGGAAACAGTTTTCCAATATTTTCCACAATGCAGCAATAAGGAAAAATGCACCAGTAGTTTTAGGCAGTCTTAAAGCAAATAAAACAAGTTGCATTTTTAAAAGTGTAAGATTAAAAGTAGCTCTGATTGCCCTGGAATGTTATCAAGGCTAAAAGTGTGTTTAGAAGAGCCATACAGCAGTGGACAATAACAAATGTCATCCAGACGCAATCTCATTTTCAGTCATATTCTTAAATATTTAATTATGTCTCTCATGGACTTAGCATTTTCTGTGCTTTTCGTTCTGCTCCTTCCTGCAGTGTCTGCTGCTCATCCTTCTCAGGATTTCAGGCTACACAGACCTTTCATATGGGCAATTACAGGCATTTTTATGTTCACATTATTCCAGTTTTGCTTTCTGCCTGGTTTCATTTAGCTATTTTCTACCACTTAGGAACTCCATTGGAGCCTGAACATCTGTAACTTCCTTTCCCGTGGATAGATTCAGCATCTTCCTTCTCAATGAGTTCCATTTCTTTCTTTCTTTCTTCCCTCTTAGCCTTTTCTCCTAGCATGTGGAGAGGGCATTTGCATCCTTGCCTCTTTTCAGCTTTTTAGCATGGTATTAGATGTCCTGAAAATGCTTTTGGTTGAGCTTTTTCTCATCTCCTTCATTTTGGGGTTAAGCTGTGAAAAATCTGTGTAGCTGTGTGGCATGTGGGAATTATAACAAGGGTATCCAAGGATGCCAGCTTAGCGGAACTGAATCCGAGGAGTTGCTAAAACACTGCAGTATTTTCAGGTTTGATTAGACCCAGCAGTCCTTTGGTATCACAGGCACTGCCTTGGGACAGCCCAGGCAAAGTCATTTCAGGTTGTTTGCTGCTCAGCAGCTGTGCAGTGGGACAGGGGCAGGGACAAGGGACAGCCACTGGCAGAGTGGCAATCCAGCCAGACAGGTAAGGCTGAGAGAAGCTGCAAGTGTGAGTCTCAGACAACATAAAATGTAAGAAAAGGCTCTGGGGCTTTTTATGATTAGCAAAACCTGAGACAAAATAGCAAACAAATTTCATGTGAAGTACAAGATTTTTTTTTTCAAATTTAACAGTTTGTTCTTGTCCTCTAAGTTACCTTCTAAGTTATCTTAGCTCTCATGTAATGGGAAATATATTCACGTGGAGAAATTGATCTGCAGCCTTTACAGAGAAGAACGGTATTGTTTTCTGTGTTTCTATTTATGAGCCTTGGAGAAATTCTGGAGGCCAGAAAGTGCCATGTTTTGCTTTTTTAACAAGCAATAATTAAAGCAGTTGAATACAACAAGTTGGTGTTTTTTGTTTTTGGTTTTTTTTTTCTTTTTGTGGGTCATTTCTAAGGAGATTAACAAGAATTTGAGTGCCTAGGAGATAGGAATTTTTTTTCCTACCAAATTTCAGGTTTTCTCTTTTTTACTTCCTAAATCTAACCTTTCTTTCACTAATTTAAGTTGTCAGTTTTTCTAATTTTTCAAAGCTTCGGGAGTAAATGAATCCCCTAGTGACGGAATTTCGGAAAATGTGTATTGTGTTCAGAAACTGCAAACAAGACTCAGTTAGATGAATTTTAGCTGAAGGTGGATGTACAAGAAGGGATTAAGATAGGAGGAAAATAAAGAGCTATAGGGTGAGGGGGAGAGAAAATGACAGTCTGCAGTGGGAAAAGATGCAGAACTCTTATAATCATCAGAGACTTCTGGGAAAGGTTTTCACTGTTGGTATCGCATGCAAGAGGGTCATGGACAGTATTCTCTCTGAAAAACAAGACTCTTGCTAAGGCCTATGAGGGAAGTGAACATAATGCACAGGATGGCTGTCCCCTGTCCTCTCTCCCACTATCTCCTTTTACAAATTAGCTTAGTACCCTTTATGTTTTGATTACTATGATTTCTTTTCTGTTTCTTGTCTCCCCTTACATTTTCCTCACTTACTTTGATTTACCTCTACTGACTCTGGATCTTTTTATCTTTTCTACTAGCATTCTCCTGAATATTCTTTTTTAATACATTTTATATTACAGTTTACTTTTGCCGTGTAATCAGTTTATGGGAAAAAAACTTTTGTTCTGGGGGGTTTTCTTGGTGGTTTTTTTGTTTTGTTTTGTTTTGTTTTTCTCCTTTCCTTTCCCAGAAGCTGACATTGAATGTGATTTTGATTCAGATCTTCTAAACAACCAAATTTGTTCTGAGCCAAATAAAGTACTTTCCAAAATCAGCCAGGAGATCATTTCTCAGCCTGTCATTACGTTCACATCTGCTGCTGCTGACAGAAACTTCTGCATTGAAAATGCATGCTTGAAATGAGCACTGCGCACAAACGGCAGGACATAAAGAAATATAATGAATGTAAATGAACAATAAAACCCACTTTCAAATGCCATTTATGGGCTCAATCTTTCAAGCTGCTTGGAGGTTTCAGAGAATATAAAGGGCAGTCTATACCTCTGAGGAAGTGGTCAGGCTCTTACCAGACCAAGATCTGTAAAATTGTGACTTTCCCTTCAAAAGTAACTGTAAGAAAAAAAATCTTCCTATTGCCAAGTCAGACAGAAGAGAGGAAAAGTACGCAGGCTTACTGTGATTTGAAAATACAGCCTATCCTACCAAAATTCAGTAATTCATTGGAAAGGTCAGTCACCTACTGTTGACATTTCAAATGTAATTTTTAATTTCTAAAATAGTAAAAGGTGAATTTTTGACTCTCAAACTGATTTTTTGAACAAAATATAAATCTGTGGACAAGCCTGTCACTAAAACCAAAACTCTATAACAAATTTGAATTCTATCAGAAGTCCAAAATTGTATCTAATAATGTGTGGGCATTTCTTGTCGTTAAAGTAGAGTGGTACCATCATTGTACTATTCCCTTCTGGAAGGAGAGTGGGTTACTATTCTAGATTATTTTTTCTCTTCTCTTCTGCAAGGCTGACATAACTGCCCATCTGCTTCCCATGCTGTATTTTTTTAATCTGTTATATTCTTTACTGCAATGTCAAACTACGAATAGAGATTGTTTTTATGTTTTCTGTCATAGCACTACTGGTTCATAAATCATGATAATAATAGATATATCAATATTTAATTCTGCATTGGTTTTTCTGTCATAAGTCTTTGCTTGTCTGTGTTTAGTATTGCCAGAATTTAACTCTGAGGATAATATAGTCCATGTTTGCTGTCTGCTTCAGGCTTACTTTCTGTGAAACAAGATTTAAGACAGAAAGTTTACTAATATGTTAAAAAAAAAGAGCAGAGTATTATTTACCCAACAAATTCTCTTGGTGCTGGCAACTGATTTTTGAATGAGGCCAAACTGCAATATTTTCCAATATAAAGGTCTATCAAGACCACCATCTTTTTGTCCTACCTATCTCTGAAAAATAAGACTTTTAATATCCTTCTTTTTATCAATTCCATTATAATAAAATATTTTTCCTAAAATCATTTGCTAAATGGATTGCAGGTGCCAGTTGTGTCCCAATACAGTAGCTCTGATATTATTTCAATTGATTATCATCTCAACTTTTTCAGACGTCAGACTTCTAAAAATAATTTCTTGAAGAGATCTCTAATGCACAGCCCCTCTCTCCCTCCTTCTTGTACCTCTTCCCCCCTCTCCCCAATTCCTTAGCATAATTAATTCAGCAACAAAGTTTGGAGCCTTTTTAAATAAAACTATGAATGCGTCTGCTCAATAACTATGTGACACTTTTAAAGGAAGTTCTCAGGATCAGAAGTTCTCTACCTGTATTGTGAGCAATTATTTATATGAGGGTAAAAGTTCTGTCAGGTTTAATTTATTGTCTGGCTGACAACACTTCCCATGCTACCATACAGTATTAATTCAAATGATAGAGTTCTGTATAGGCTACCTAAAATGTCTGTCAGCTGGAAGATGAATGCCAGGTGGAATGATGATGGAGAACAATATGTTGAACCATGGAAATATCAGAAGGAGTGATACTGGACAAAAAGTGTTTTTCTGTGAAGAGTTCTCTGCCTTGTGCCAAAGGCAAAGCTCCGTCCTTGACTCTCTTCCTGAGCTACCAGGTGACACCAGGCAAGAAGGAATAATCCATACACAAAGGGAGAAGGCTACAGAAGCAATTTTTACACTAGTACTTTTGTATTTCTGTACTTGAGTTGTATTGTTTTCGTTCCTTTAATATATCATAAAGCCTATTTGGATGACTTGAAAGACTTGTTTTCCATTTTTATTAACAACAGAAGGACTCATTTAGAAGTGTGATACTTTGTTATCAAATTATAAGCTAAACAATGTGACTGAGTGGTCTATATCTTCTATCCCTCCCTTCTTTGTTACTGAAAATCTGAAGATTCATTTAAAAGAAAAGCCAGCAGGAGTCACACTGAATTTATGGGCTTTACATCACAGCAAGCAAGTGTAAAAAGAACAAAACAGAAATAAGCTTTGGAAAATAAATAAAATCTCTCCAGAGGCAGTGATGGTATCTCTAATTAATAATACTGGTGGTGGCGCTTATTTTTAGGGAAGGGTACATGCTGCTTGTATCCCTGTTCAGCATAATAGAAGAGAGGGAACCTAGGATTTTACTAGTTACTTACTGTAGCTCAGAATTATTTATGAAGACTAGCCATTTGATGCCTGGAGAAATATCAATAGGAGGAAAAGATATCGGGGTGTAACTGCTAGGGAATACCCTTCTCTTAGACCTCTTTAGAAAGAACTGTCCATGAAGAATGTGTGCCAGCAACAGAGGAATGCACTCAAAAGATCCCAACAGTAAAAGGTTAGGCTACCATTTTAAATGACTACTCTATACTTTCTCCTTCGTGCCTAAGAATTGCCAGAGATTTCCAATGCAAATTTGCCTTTCCTTAAAAGACAGTTTTAGTGTGCTTGTGCACAAGATGGTTGAACTCAGACTGCACAGAGCATCTCAGTTCTGGGATTCCCTACTTTAGCTATACCAAATTTAAAAACCTTTGAAGACCCAGTATGTTGTACATTAGTTCATACATGGAAAACAAACAAGCTTTCCTTCCTGTATCCGTCAGTCTAGGCTGTTACACAGACTGACCTCTGAATAGGTTACTTATCAGGCAGCAAAGAGGGAGTTTAGCTAATAGTTTTTGTCGTTTAGGGTAACAGACTCACAGACTTTATGGACTTCTGCAAGAACATATGTACTGTTAATTATAGATGCTGTTTCTTGCCCTTTCCCCTAACTGTTATCTAATCTTTGCAACCCTAACCTTTAACTCCTGTTTCTTCACCTTTTCTATACTGTTGGATTTACATTTCTTGCTAGGGTATTGTATCCACATTTGGCTCCCTAGTGCCTGCATCACATCATGGACAGTTCTGAGGAAAAACACACAGCGTAGCAGGCTAGCATCTGGTTATTTTCCATATTTATTTATCAGATGGATTTAAAAGTAAACAGTACCTGGAAAGTTTTTCTTTGTAGCTTCACAGGCAGACAGGAGGTACTACTGCTAAAATGCAGTAAAACTGTCTTTTAGTATTAGTGTTTTTGATATTCACACTTATGATCTCTGTATTGTTAAATATTGCCCAGTTGTATAATGAAACAGATTCTCCCCAGAAAGTTTATTGTATATGATGTGCCTTACTCAGATTTTCAGATCTTAGATCTTTGAGGATGATGAAAGACAACATTCCAAGTCTAGGGTATCTAAATAAGGTTCTCAGTGCTTTCGCTTTGAACCTCACAATTCTACAAATAGATAGATGACCTGTAACATTGTGCTGTGTTCCCAAGCTGAGGTATGAATTTTATTCATCTTATTAAATGCCTTGCTTCCCACTAAAGCCATACTCTTGCCTGGCTCATTACCAGCAGACATAGCCTTTAATTTCTAAAACCAAAAATCAGAAGTGATTCTGATCCCATATAGGGAGTAACAAAAGATAATAAACTACCATACCATATAGGCTTGAAACTGCTTACCTGTAGTTTCTATGTCTTTACTGCTTTTCTTGTCACATATTTTTAAAATAAAACTACCTTTCTTCATGCTTATATTTACAACCTCAATTCACACTTAAAGTATTTTCTGTTCCTGCTGCCATCTATTCCAACAAAAACATTTTCACGTAATTCCAAGGAAAACAATGTGGTACTAAACTTTTTCAGGAAAGGAAATACTTTACAGGCTGAAGGGGGATGCACAGATTGATGTGCATCCCACTTCAGTCTGTAAAGCATTTCCTTTTCTGAAAACACAACTGATTCAAAATAGATTCCAATATCCAGAAGATTTACATCAACTAAAATTCTTTGTTATTCCCCAGCTAATGCTGCCTTCTAAACTTCTAGAAATCTTTTTAATAAGAAACAATCAAAGGAAATTGTAATGTTTTTAGGAAGGGGGAAAAAAAAAAAGACCTGAGGATCTACAGGACGGTCAGTCTCACCTCTGTGCCTGGTGAGATCATTGATCAGATGTTCCTGGTGGAAACTGTGCTAAAGCACATGCAAAACAGTGATTGGTGACAGCCAGAATGGCTTCACTAAGGGCAAACCATGCCTGAAAATTCAGCGGCCTTCTATATCAGGTTTAGGTTATTGGTGAATGAGGGAAGAGCAACTGACATCATCTACCTGGACTTCTGCAAAACATTTGATACTGTCCCACACGACATCCTTGTCTCTAAAATAGAGAGACACAGAGTTGATGGGCAGACCAGTCAGTGGATAAGGAGTTGGCTGGATGGTCTCACAGTCAAAATGTTGTGTTCAGTGGCTCAGTGTCCAAGGTGAGACCAGTGATAAGTGGCATCCTTAGGAGTCCCTACTGGGACCAATATTATTTAATATCTTTTTCGGGGACATGGACTGCAGGATTGAGTGCACTCTCAGCAAGTTTATGGATGATGTCAAGCCATGTAGTGTGGTTGACATGCTGGAGGGAAGATATTCTTGACAGGCAGTGGGATCTTGTAAGGCTTGAGAGGTGGGCCCATGAGAACCTCGTGAAGGTAAACAAGGCCAAATGCAAGATCCTGCAGCTGGATCATGGCAATCCCAAATACGGATACAGGCTGGGCAGCAAGTGGATTGAGAGTGGCACCACAGAGAGGACGTGGGGGTTACTGGTAGATGAAAAGTTCAACATGAACCTCAATGTGTGCTTGCAGCCCAGAGAGACAACTGCATCCTGGGCTGCATCAAAAGCAGCATGACCAGCAGGGTGAGGGAGGGGATTCTCCCCCTCCACTCTTGAGTCTGCTCTCAAAAGACTCCACATGGAGTGCTGCATCCAGTTCTGGGGCCCCCAACATAAAAAGGGCACAGACCTGTTAGATACAGTCCATGGGAAGGCCACAAAGATGAACAGATCGATGGAGCACTCCTCCTATGAAGACAGGCTGAGAGATGAAAGAGTTGGGATTGGGCAGCATGGAGAAGGTAAGGCTTCAGGGAGACCTTCTAGCATCCTTCCAGTACCTAAAGGGGCTTACAAGGAAGCTGAAGAAGGGTTTTTGACCAGGGCATGTAGAGGTAGGGCAAGGGGTGATGGCTTTAAACTGAAAGGGGGTCAGTTTAGATTAGATGTTATGAAGAAGTTCTTCACTGTGAGGGTGGTGAGGCACTGACAGAGGTTGCCTAGAGAAGCTGTGGATACCCCATCCCTGTTAAGTGCTCAAAGCCAGGTTGAACAGGGCTTAAAGCAACCTGGCCAATGGAAGGATATGGACCCACAGCAGGAGGCCTGGAACAAATGCTCTTAAAGGTTCCTTCCAATTCAAACTCTCCTATGGTTGTATGACTAATTCTTTAGCTAATTTGTTAACAAGTAGATACCTCCTACAGATTTGAAATTCAATTTGGAAGACTAGTCATGTCTGTTACACTTCTTAGCAATTGATAGTCTGTTTGAAATACTGAATAATCAATAACAAAGCCTTTTAAAAATATAAACATTGAAAAATAAATGAATCATCTTTGCATTTACCTTGATTGTTCTTTCCTACTCCTGTTAAGAAGCAGATGGTTATCCTGATGGTATAGCAGCAGGTTCTGGGTAGTTTTTCCAGCTGGAGGTACACCAGTGTATTTCACCTAGGGTTATAGCCAATAGCCCTGTGCTGATGTGCATGCATATTGAATGTATGCACATCTTAAGTTAGCTTAATTTGGCCTAATTTAGTTTAATGTTCACAGAATCACAGAATCATTTATGTTGGAAAAGACCTTTGAGATCACTGAGACCAACCTTTGACCAAACACCACCACGTCGACTAAACCACAGCACTAAGTGCTACACCCAGTCATTTCTTGAACACTTACAGGGTTGGTGACTCCACCAACCTCTCAGGGCAGCTTGTTCCAATGCTGGAAAATCCTTTATGTGAAGAAATTTTTCCTGATCCCCCTGGCACAGCTTGAAGTTATGTCCTCTCATCCTATCACTAGTAGCCTGGGAGAAGAGACTGACCTCCACCTTGCTACAACCTCCTGTCAGGTAACCATAGGGAGCGATAAGGTCACCCGTGAGCCTCCTCTTCAGGCTAAACAACTCCAGCTCCCTCAGCTGTTCCTCATAGGAATTAGTCTCCAGACTCTTCACCAGCTCTGTTGCCCTTCTCTGGACAAGGTTGAGCATCTCAATGTGTCTTGCTGTGAGGGGCCCAGAACTGGACACAGGATTTGAGGTGTGGCCTCAGCAGTGCTGAGTGCACGGGGACAATTGGACTCTGGTGCTGCTGGCCACTCTACTGCTGATACAGGCCAGAATGCCACTGGCCTTCTTGGCCACCTGGGCACAGCTGGCTCATGTTCAGCCGGCTGTTGACCAGCGCCACCAGGTCCTTTTCCACTGGGCAGATTTCCAGTCACTCTTCCCCCAGCCTATAGCACTGCCTGGAGTTGTTGTGACCCAAATGACAGACCTGCCACTTTGCCTTATCGAACCTCATGCCTTTGGCCTCATCCTATCATTCCAGCCTGTCCAGATCTCTTTGTAGAGCCTTCCTACACTCCAGCTGACCAACCCTGCCACCCAGTTTAGTATTGTCTGCAAACTTGGTGAGGGTACACTCAATCCCTCCATCCAGATGATCAGTAAAGACATTAAACAGGACTGAGCCCAGTACTGAGCCCTGCAGAACCCCAATAGTAGCCGGACACCAACTGAATGCAGCACCACTCACCACCACTATCCGGACCTGGCCATAAAGCTGTCTTTTAACACAATGAAGAGAGAACCTGTCCAAGCCATGGGCTGCCAGTTTTTCCAGGACAATGGCATGAAAGACATTATCCAAGGCTTTGCTGAAGTCCAGGTACTGTTGTTATGTTTATGTGAATTTCATTTTGGTTTGATATGGTTTGGTTTGCTTTGATCAGGGGCTAACTTTCATTAAAAGAGGAGGAAGCGTATAGGCGATATCTGATTAATAACTGTCTTGAGAGATATTAAGATTAAGTAGACAATGGAAAAAGGGACTGATTAGAAAAGGAAAAGGTCTATTTTAGAGCTCAATAATGAATAAAGTAAGAAGTGCCAAAAGTCAGGTTTGCAGAGGAATTAAAATTGGGAAGCGCAATTTCTCCAAATGTATGCATAAAATAAGATTACAAAGGAATGAAATAGTGGGACTGCTACATAGTGGGATTAGGCAGAAGTTCAAGAAAATTCTTGTTTGCCTTGATTTTCAGTAAAGATAATAATGGAGAGCATGGAACCAAACTAAAATGGCCCATAAGGCAGAGAGAACAAAGGCAAAATGAAGACATAAAACCAAAAATAGACAAATAATTTCAAGGGGAATGGATCATAAAAAAAAAATAACTCTGGAAAAGGTTTGTCCTGCCTGGAGAATAAAGAGCTCCAGGGGAGCCTAAAAGCAGCCACCTTGTACTTGTGTGGCTTTACTGAGAAGGCAGAAGTGGGCCCTTTATGGAGGTACACAGCCAGAGAAGATTAACTTAGTCTGACTTCAGAGCTGACCCTGCTCTGAGCAGAAGGTGGAACTAGGGACTTCCTAGAGATCCTTTCCAGCCTGAATGAATCGACGAAGTGGTTAACAACAGTAAAAATATTGCCCCAAAATAAAATGAGGCTTGGGAGAAGAGCACAATCACTGTCTCTACTTATATATGAGATGGGTCTGAACAGAAGAAGGAAATGTAAAGAGAATTACTGGCCCAAAAGCAAATAAATGTACATATACTGACTCAATTTACTCAAGTAAATTCAGAATGGAATGAAAAGATTTCTGTGTTAGGGTCATGAAAATTTTGGAACCACCTTCCAAATGACAGTAGTGAGGCCCAAGACTAAACTTGTTTTGTCTTGGAACTTGATTCCTATATAGAAAGAATTACAGTATGTGTCTTGCTGCTACAGCATGTCCTTCCAGGTCTGTGGCTACGCTGATCTTCACAAGACACATTTTTTTCCTAGGAAAACTCCTTTGTTGTGACCTACTCTTTAATACCCAGGGGTGTCTACAGTTTGTTTTTTAAAAATCTGACACAACAAACTTGTAATATCCTCCCTCTGTAGGCAATCAATTGTAGCTGTTATTAGGAGGTAAGCAGAAGACACCCATGCATTTATCAAATAGAGAAAGAAATCTTGTTTCTACCAGTCATCTTCTGTCCACACTCATCATGCTCAGCTGAGTAGCTCTTTGAGAGGCCCACTGCAGGGGCTATTGCTCCACTGTAGTTAGTGTTCAAGGATTCATTCTTATTTGGTTGTTATTAAACAGGTTTGTTTTAATGTCCTTCTTTTATAATTGAAACAGTATGATAATTTTGAGAGTTCTTAATTGAGATACTGTTGTGTTTTCTTCCTACTGATAAGTCTGCTGTCTAGGCTCTTAAATTCAGTTCTGAAAAAAAGAAAAGTTGTATGTAAACACTTCTAGAGTTCTAGATCATTTAAAGCAAGAGTTTCAAAACTTGAGATAAATGCCATCAAAAGATAATGGGGGAGAGAGACTGAGAACAAAACTGAGTTTTTCTATAGAATTATTCTTTTCATATTTCTGTGGTGTACTTACATTTGGAGCAATTTTTTTAAAGAACAAACCTAAACCATCTGGTAACATAATACTTGGTTAGTGCTTCATATCTATGTACTGGATGCACAGAAAAGCTTTGATTTACACAATATCTTTCTGAAGCAAATGAGATATACAATGCATAATTCATGACAGTACATCTTGGCATTGCATGGCAGTCTTGATTCTGATGTTAGAACCATTTTTTTTCCAGAAGATTGTGACTCTTTAGGAGCATGATTACAGTTAAGTGCACTGATGAGTGTCAGATATAATGAGAGGTTGTAGCTCTGTCTTATGTCTCTGTTCTGAGCATTTTGTTTTAGAGCAGACACAAACTGCAGGCCCTCGTGCCAGTAATGAAGTATGGATGACTGACGTTACCAGTATGCCTGGAGAAAAACAAGGAAATTTGAGAGGAATTTGTTCTGATGCTTTGGATAATTCTTTACCAAACAAAAAAACCAAACCCCAAAACTTTAATTGAGGTTAAAAAATCATCATTTCAAAGACTTTAGAAAATCATGGCAAGTGTCAGCCATATTGCTTTATAGATGGGTTATGCACCTGCTTGATGCTGCTCACTAACTCTTACATTCCCTTTAGTCTGAAAACAGATATGGGACTTGGAATGGTTGCAGAGACGCATTTTAGGGTCACTGTGTTCTGTGCGTGAAGTGCCTCTTGGCTGGCAGATCAATGGGGGGAATGATTCCCATCAGTGTGTTTTTGGTTTGATCCTAAGATTAACTTCAGTGACTGTTGACATAACACTGAAGCGGTTGTCCCAGCTGTTCAAAAACTGGGGTGCCCTTCACTGTGGAGAGAAGTGAATGCTTTCCCCACACATGCATTTCTAGGACTATATATTTGCTCAGTGAATCTCATTGTAGTTTCTGTCTTGATTTCCCTCCTCTAGATTCTTTTTCATAATGTCTGTTCACCCATGATAGAAACATCTTCTGTAACAAATGTTGTGTTTATGCATTCTCTTGGATTATTAATGAAGTTGTTCCATAAAATAAATCCAACCTCTGAAAAATGCAGTAGTCTATCTAGCAGATTAATACCCAGACTCAATATATAGCAATGTCCTTCAATATCTTTTGTCATCAGCTGCAATGACATGGCTTTCATTACTTCCTAATTGTCCATAACATTTCCTTGTATTTTTCTCATTAAAGTTAGCTTTAAAAAGCATCCCAGTGGCTGAGATGGTTCAGAATCATCAGTAATGTAACCTTCTTCTGTAAAGGTTGCACAATGACAACTGTGTAAATCCTTTATTTAAATTAAGGGAAAAATGACACAAGCAGCAGTAAAGATGTTTTTGTGCCAGCCCTATTCCCACCTCCTAGATATGAATATCCTTGAGGGGCAATTCCCCAAGCCTATTTCATCTTTGGCTTCTCTTATGAAATTACTTACAAGACTGCAAATTAGCTTGCTAATAATAGTGATGCAGACAGCTTGTACATGAATTCATAAATACCTTTCCCACTTATTAATAAAAACCTTTGAAGCCTTCAAAGTTAGATAAGACATAACCCTGTGCTTTTAACACTAACATCTTTTTGTACTAGCTTTCTCCCTTCTAATGCTGTACTCAAATGTATGTACCCTCCATATTTTCCATTTTTATTTGTGGCAATCCTTGGGACATATTTTTTTTTCTATTTCTACAGCATTTAGGAAAATAAGTCTCAGGACGTTGGCTGGGATTTGTCTTCTAGTAGAAGAGATTTCACAGCATGCAATATGTAATTACTTTTCTAAGATGCATCAAAGAAAAAAGAAGTCTTAAATTATATGGCAAATATGAAAGAATATTCCCAAAAGGGACCATCTTTTTCATCCTCTTGCCTCAGCTGTTCCTGACAGTTATTTCAAATCCTGGTAAATACCTCCAATGATGGAAATCTCACAGTCTCAATTTAATTTAGTGCTTAACTGTCTTTACATTTAAAAGTTTTACTAATGTATAATCAAACTTAAGACTTCAATTTAAGCCTCTTACTCCATATTCTATCCCCAGTGGACATTAACAAGTTATTCATTCCTTTTGTGCAACATCTATGTAAATGTACAAGGCTGTGAATGCTGCTCTTACTGTAAGCCATCCAAAGTGCCCTTTCTCTTCATATAATATCCTGCTTTGTCTGTAATTGTTCTCTTTCTCATCAAATGTTCATACATTTTGGGCAGTGAAGACATGGCCTCCTAAATTCCCTATATATGGCATTTCTAAATTTGACAACTTCAAATCTTAGTTCTAAACTCATAATTTTTATTATGAATATCTAAATACTGGATTTGTAAATAATTGCTAGTAAAGCTTGGATGTCCTTGCTTCTTTTCACCTTTCGCATTCACTCTGAATGAAGTGCAGTTGTCTTGAGAGGAAATTCTAGTTGTACAGTTCTGGAAGTCAAGCACCCTGAAATTACTTGGATTAGCAAATGGATCTATTAGCTATACTTGTGTACATTCCATCCCACTGGTAGCTTTATGCTCATTTAATGAGATCAGAAGCTTGAATAGAGTTTTAAAAAAACCTTTTTTTTTACTTCACTTAAACAACTTTATTACTTCCATTAATGTTAAATCAGCCACAATAATAAGAAGTGGGTATTTGTAAATATATTTAAATTCAGTGCAGTGAACTATTAAATATTAATCTCTGTAAAACATCTGCCTAATGTTGGTAGACATCCATGCCACTTACATTAACTGTCTTTGTCCCTTGTCCAGAGCAACACCAACTGTGTACTGAATTCACTTAAAAATTTATACTTGTTTAATGGAGTATTAATACTTTGGCTTACAACCCATAAAATCTATAAATTTGAAATGTTTTTTCTTACTTGGGACATTAATGAGGTGCATGGAATTAAGTAGATCAATCTGACTCTTTAGGTACGCAAAAAAGCAGGCGCAGTTATTTAATCCACTCAAAGTTTAGAAAATCTATATTAGACCAGAATTTAGCAAGCATAATGCCTCACAGGTTTGTGGTTGTTACTTAGTGCTCATGAAAGCACATGTGGATATTGAGTGCACATTTAGTGTTCCAACACTAACAGTGATAGACTTGAGTGAACACAGCTGGCTGGGATCTGGAGCACTTGTCCCACGAGGAGGTGCTGAGGGACCAGGACTTGTTCAGGCTGGAGGGATGGCTTCAGAGTGCTCTAGAGCAATATCCACAACCTGCTCTGACACCTGTGAGAAGACGGAGCTGGGCTCTTCACAGCACATAAGGTGAAATAAGAGAGGATCAGACTGGCTATGAGAGGGGTGGATATCACCCTGAGGACAGTCCAGAAGTGAGCACCTTTCCCAGAAATGTTGTTCAGTCTCCATCCATGGAGTTTTTCAAGACAAAACTGGGTAAATAGCTGAGCAGCCTGATCTGGCCCAATGTCTGACTCTGCTCTGACATCTCTTTCATCCCAAATCATTCTATGAGTACAAACTATAGACAATTTAGTCACTATACTTCTTTAACTTATTTGAAAATATTATGGAAATGCAGTTGTTTAGTGTCAACTGTGTTTGTTTTTTGCATTTACTTGGGGTTAAGTTTAAATATTCCTTATTCCTGTTTGGTTTTTTTTTTGGATGACAATGCAGTAACTTCTAGAGTCTTCCTTAGAGATTAGTTAGATTGTTGGATATGTTAAGGAGTTTATTGTAGCATTTCAGCACATTTCCTGAGATGGTGAAAGATAAATTGTTAAAACCATCATAAACAATTGAATTTTCTTTCCATCTCAGTAACTGATTCTTTGTATGATTCCAAAAAACTCAGTTGAATGAGTCTTTTAACAACTGGGTATCATTCATTTCTGAATACTTAAATTGACTGATTTTCAGAAGCCCTGACACATAAAACCTGAAGTTAACCAAAGCTGTTTTAGACCTTTGAGTTTATTATGAGAAGTGTTCAAAAAGCATACATTTGATGATACTTCCCAGATACTTCTGACAGTCTTATCTTAATTTTCACACTTGTTAAATGAAATCCTATGTCCAGATAACATTACAGAAAGATTGATATCAGTGTTTCACTTTCCCATGAAACTTTGAAGAAATAAAGACATATGGAGCAAGCCTTCATTGGATTCATTGGATGAGACAGGGACTTTGTGGAAAACAAATTTATATCACAGTGTTAAAGTGTGTGCAAAGTGGATAATAGTGAATCAACCTGTTGTGCTCTTATTTCTCATTTTTTCAGTCCTAATATTTTGGAAGTAGTTCAGGATTATTTGTTATTATTACAAGAAATTATTTGAGGCTGTATTACACAGTTTGATTAGAAATCCGTTATATGATCAAAACATGGGAAAACCCAACATAAGTTTAGGAAATTGGTATTTGGATTGGACAAGGGAGACTTGCTCCATTGACAACGAATTGAAAGAAAGCTTCCTAATAACCACATTCAAAACTTCTTTTTCCTTTGCTCTCTATTTTAGCTTCTTTCACATAAAGGGAGATTGAGGGGCTCACACCTCATTGACATCCACATCACTATTTTGCAAGTGAATTCATTCTATCTTTCACTTCAATGCACATCTCATATATTTCTCCAGCAGAATACACAACTCTCTCTTAAGGAGAACAGCATAGGAAACTAAAAAAAAACCCCACAAACAACAGAAGCCATCACTAGCCACACATCACAGGTCATTATTCCTGTTGCTTTGCTATCATCTTGGTTTTTTCTGTCTTGTCTCTCCTCCTGGGTGGAGAGAGCACATCTGGCTATAAAACTACAAGCTTTTCTTCATTCAGGAAAACATTTCTATATTAGACATTCTTGTGATGTTTTTTTCCCCCCGTTATGAACCAACAACCGTCTGTCCAACAGTAGTGAACAATATCCTCGTGGGTACATAATTTGCAGAAAGATTTTTTCTAGAAAAAGCAGTTTAAAGAAAGGATATGTATACTCTGCATACATATAATCTGCTATCCCTCCATTCTGTCATATCTAACACAAAACTTTTAAAATAATTAGTATAATTGATCTGTTCCCTGTTGCTTCATACTTCCGGTCAACTTGGTTTCATTACTAGAAATGAAGTCTTTGAAATTCTGCAGCAAAATCATCAGACATTTTTGTATGTTGTTTATATAAGCAAGCAGAAGTCAAACCCAGTGTCTCTTGGCCTAGATATTCATATTTATCAATGTGTATTGAGATTGTGCTACCAGATAAGCATAGTCATACTTTATCTTTTCAAAGGAGTGTTGCCACCTAATGTAGCAGTCAAAACTTATTTTCTATCAGAAACTTGCTTTCTCTACATTTACAGAATCTGTCTCTAGCTTTAAACCAACCAGTAGGAGTATGCAGTTAGTCTATTTACATTATGTCACCTTGAATCTTTTCTCCCTGACAGTTTAATGCAATCTCGCTTTTCAGTTTCTCATGGAAAAGAGTGCCATACAAATACGTATCACTCAGTGATAGGTTTCTCTGTAATGCTTACCCAATAGCAATATTCCCTCCAAAGTACAATGCTAGTTTAACCTCTTTCCATTACTGAATTCACCAATTACCTAGGAAGCAATTCAGGGCTAACATAAGGTGTTAGCACTAATCTTGTTAATTTGATTTTATGTAGATGTAAGTCGAGGGCCTGACCCTGCACCAATATTGAGAATAAGTCATAGAAGTCAGACAATTTGCAAATCATTAGTGTGCCTAGGCTGTGAAATTATCCCTTCTCAGTAGTTTTTTTTTGGGAACAGCCACTCCCAAGGAAGATGAATAGAGGTGAAATTCTTAGCCTTGTTCCTTCCTGTGCTGAGCTGAAGTAAAGGCTGATGCATGATGTGTAAATATCCATGTGACTACATCAGGTGAATGAAAAACAGAAGAAAGGAGAAAAAACCCATAAGATGATATGTCAGTCCCTGTGGAGGGCATGGTCTTTCTTTAAGGCACCTGCTCCCCTGAGATTTTTCAGATGGGTCAAGAGACGATGTCAGCTGATAAGCTGATATTCTTCAGTTTTCATAACACCTTTCTAGTCCTGTGCCAACAAAAGCTATTCAATAGCTGGCAGCATGAGGCTGAAAGTAATTTGTCCCAAGATAGTGTAAGGGAAAGAAGTAAACCAAATTAAAATATATTCTGAAACTGGTTTTGTAATAGACTTTTTTTAATAGGTAAATTTTAAAAATATATTTCAACATCTTTAACACTGTAGGAAAGTGAACAGTAAAAAAAAAAAAAATGAATGACAGGGGACTTTATGATACATTTATTTGTCCTTCAGGACTTCTTGTCAGTTATCTGAAATAACATCACTGAGATAATTCTAGTGCTCTCCCACGCAGTCGAGTTCCAGTTACTGAGATGCCTTCTTTGTTTCTGAAACATGTTACAAACTGGTAAAAAACTTTTTCTACTGATACCTTCCTATCTTTATTCTTCTTCATGATCTCACTCCCATTAATTAAAGCTCTTTTATAATGAAATATTGTTTCATAAGAATGGAATATTCCATAACATCAGAAAAATATTTGTATTGTACTCTTTCATGGGGTTTCTATTTTCTTTGAAATGTTGCTTGAAATTATAGTATACCTATTCATTACACTAATAACACCTATACTTTCTCATCTATGTTTAAGCTTGTTTCTACTTAACTAGTAATTATTGTTAAAAAAATTAAAACTTTACATAAGTATTATAATGTGTTTTGAAATCACACTGAAGACAAACCACTATCGTGATCAGTCAGGTTAGTACTATGCATAGAAGGTTCACAGTTTGTTCTTAGAGGAACAACCACTGATTTTATTTACTCATGTTATACATGAATATGTTTGTATATTTATCAAGAAGAAAACCAGAGATCGCTGTGATAGGAATGTCTAGAAGACTGATGCCATGGGCTAATTTTACGTATTGAAAATTAAAGTTTTTAACTTATTTTATTAACAATAGACTTTCTAGAAGTTAATTCATACTGACTAGAACAGAACAGAATACAACACAACACAATGCAATATTTCAGTTAGAAGGGTCCTGCAGCAGTCATCTCGTCCAAGTGCCTGACCACTTCATGACTGAACAAAAGTGTTATTATTGGCATTGTCCAAATACCTCATAGGCACTAAGAGGTATGGGGAATTAACCACCTCTCCAGGAAGCCTGTTCCAATGTTTGACCACCCTCTTGGTAAAGAAGTGTTTCCTAATCTCCCCCTCCCCTAGTGCAGCTTTCCACACATCCTGTTACTGGATAGAAGAACTCAGCATCTCTCTCTCCCCCTCGCCTCCTCAAGGAACTGTAAACAGCAACGAGGTCACCCCTCAACCTCCTTCTCTCCAAATTAGACAAGTATAAAGTCCTCAGCAGCTTCTCATAGGACATTCCCTCCAGCCCTTTCACCAGCTTTGTTAGCCTTTTGCAGGGACATTCACAAACCTTCACACCCTTTTTAAACTGGGAAGTTTGGAACTGTGCACAGAACTTAAAGTGGGGCCACACCAAGGCTGAATGCAATGGGACAACCACCTCTTTTGACTGGCTGGGGGTGCCGTGTTTGATGCACTCCAGGATGCGGTTTGCCCTCTGGACTGCCAGACTTACACTGAGCTGCTACCAACCAGCCACCTACAGGTCCCTTCCTGCAGGGCTGCTCTCCAGCCACTCTTCTCCTCATTTATACTTACTCCAAGCATTTCTCTGTCCTAGGTTCAGAGTCTGGCATTTGAACTTGTCAAATTTCATCCCATTAATCATAGCTCAAAGTGCCACTCTATCGAGATCCCTCTGCAAGGACGCCTGTCCCTCAAGAGAGTCAAGAGCAACTCCCAGTTTCGGATCATCAGCAAACTTGTTAATGGTGCATTCAACTCCTGCATCCAGGTCACTGATAAACAGATTGAACAGGACTGGCCCTGGAGCTGAACCCTGAGAAACATCACTGGTGACATGTCACTACTCTTCAATCAGTTCTTCTACCAACACATTGTGAACCCACATGTCCCACATCTGGACAACTTGTTCAGAATGATGCCGTGAGGGTCAGTATTGAAAGCCTTATTAAAGTGCAGGAACACTACATCTACCACTTTCCCTTTATCCACTAAGGGAGTGACCTTATCCTAGAAGGATATCAAATTAGTAAAACAGGACTTTCCTTCTGTGAACCCATGTTGACTGTGCCTGGTGACTGCATTATTCTTAAAATAACTTCCATTAGTACTCAGTATGATCTCTGTAATTTTTCCAGGAAGTGAGGTTAGACTTAACAGGTTGGTAGTTCCCTGGATCTTTCATCATGCCCTTGATGTAAATTGGAATAGCACTGGCCAGCTTCCAGTCAGTAGGGACCTCTCCAGACTCCCAAAACCTTCCATAGGTGATCAAGAGTGCTCCCGCCATTACATCCTTTATTAACCTGGGATGAATCCCCATGGACTTGAGAATATTCAGAAGATAAAGCTTATCCCTTATAATTCCAATATCCACAATTATGTCCAGTGACAAGTGGTGTTCCTCAGAGATTGTTATTGGGATAGGGGCTGGTTAATATCTTTGTAGGGACATGGACATTAGGGATTACATGTACCCCAAGCTGAGTGGTGTGTTTCATACCCTGGAGGAAAGGGATGCCATCCAGAGGGACCTTAGGGATCCAGAGGGCCTTGGAGGTGGCCTGTGTACTCAGGAAGATGATGTGCCTATTTGTAGCCCATTGTGCTTATCCTGCTCTCTTTTTGGTAAATTTGTGTTACTTGGATGCCTCCTTTGGGCAACTACACTCATCTTTGCCCCTTTTGGTAGTCACATTGCATATGAAATTACTTTATATGGTATTTTCTGTATTTGTTGGATATTCCTGCTTTAATTCGTTGCCCCTAGAGAAGGTTTTGCCCATCTCCCAGGCTTACATCCTGATAATGGCATGTAATGCTTATTGATGAATCGTTCATAGCTCCTCATTTTATCCTGTCCTGGCACCCAGACAGCTTATGCTGTCATCCAATGCCTCTACTCAAATCACGTGAGTATGCTAGTGTGACACTTCATTCTATACAGAGTAATTGCACACTATCATAACTTACTGCCTTCCAAAAATTATTACAACGGCACACCATGCAGTTTTTCAAGGCTAAGCAAAACTGAAATAAATTGGGCAATAATAATCTGATTGCTCGATAATTGCTAATAGAGCAAAACAAGCTGAAACGAAGAACTTGGGAAACCTAAGGAAGCCCAGACAAACCAAGACAAACAGGTTCTGGTTCTGAGCTCTTGCAGAGTTATTACAGCATTAATACATTCTTATTAGTGATGGGAATATTTTCTTACTGAGGTACAGGGTAATGCATTTCTTAGAAGATGGATTTAATTTCATGCTTGTAGCAGATGAACTACATAATCAATAGGGAACATAGTTTGAACAATATATTTAATGCTAAATGTTTGTATATAACAACTGACATATTAATGAAAGTAGTGTACTTTTTAGAAGGAAGAAAGAGAAGAGATATTGGATATTGAAAATGTTGACTTTTTTCCGGTTTTATCCAACTATATAATATAAAATCTGAAACACGTTTTTACTGCTGAACAGACCTGAGTTACAAGGCTGGGTTCAGCTCTATGTGCAAATAGAATGCTGGAAAAGGATTTTGTTCCTGTTGTGGGATCCCAGACTTACAATGAACCTTACTGCTAGGAATGCTTGTAAGAGAGTTACCACAGAAGATAACTGAGGAGTGGTAGGAACAAAACTGGAAATGGTGTAAACCGAGTTTATACACACAGATACACACCCACACATGTGTATGTATATACATACCTATATCTCTATATACAGAGCAGAAAGTCATGTATTGTCACTCTTCTGACAGAAGTTCTAAATCTTTCAGCCATTTGCCTCTGCTAAGGCACCATAACTCTCTGTTTCTCAGGTAACTGTATTTATGTATTTTCTTCTTAGCTCATCTGGTTAAAAACTACCAATTTATGTATATTCACATATATTCATATATTCACACAATAGTAGCTAAAAATTCACTGGTTGAGACATATGTCTGGTAAGTCTCTGTACATGGAAGTATAAGACACTTCCATATATAGAAAGTGTCATTTGACTAGCAAAGATGATTTATTGTGATAAGGACTAGAAGATTTATGTGTTACTGTAACAGTATTTTGTTTTCTTAGAAGCTGAATGATTTGATACAGTATGTTTGCATTTCAACAATACGGTTATTTAGGTTTCTAAGAAATGTGATTAAATTAAAAAAAAACAAAAAAACCCAAACCACAAACTTAAAAAATAGCTTAAAAATAAGTCTGGAATTTGAGCCAAGAACTGAATCTGTCTTTAGAGCCAAGGACTGTTTCTATCTTTAGGTCTTTAAAAATGAAACGGCAGCTTACAGTGAATCTAAAGTACAAAACCCACACTTTAAAGTAAGACAGGTTGTCTCAGCAAAGAAAATATAGCTGTTTGCTAAGGCAGATAGTATCTGTTCCCAAGATCCCATAAGCTGTTCTTCCCAGCAAAGTAGTTTTATATAAAAATTTACTGACTGTGTGATAATCAGTGACCCTCAAAGGCTAGAGGGTCTGAGGCTGATCCTTTTACTCGTAAGTTGTGCAACAAATGAGACTTTCCACAAAGCCTTACTATTGCAGCAATGTCTCTGTGCTTTGATGCAGCTGCCTAATTGAAGGTTTTAATTTATAATACTCAGCCTTAGCACAACCTGGAGTTTTCTGCAATGTCTCAGGTATTGAAATGATCCAAATTAATTTTTCATATTGATGAAATACAGAGTTGCCCCCAAGAGCTGCTGCTGTTCTCTTGTTTGAGAGGAGGCCTTGGGAAAGTAGGAAAAGGCAATTTTATACAATATTTTAAAATAGGCTCACTTGGTAAAGTTGAGAAATTTTCAGAAACAGTATACGGCAGCTGTAGGCCAGGCTGGAAGCTGAGGTGATGGACTGGGTGTGAAAGGAGAAGGAGTCAAAAAAGGGAATTGGGCAGAGGGGCCAAAGGCTTCTCGGCTCAGCAGGTCTGGCCTCCCCACTGCCCTGTGATTTGGCAAGGGGTCCCTGGCACCTAAGCATGAGCAGAAAAAGAAAAAAAGGAAAAGTGCAGGGAGCTATTCCTCAGAGAGGTCAGTTGAAGTTTTCATCAAACTTGGATTGAGATTTTATCTATTGCTGTGCTGTCTGCCCTAATGGAGTCAGATCTTGTTGCCTATTACCCATCTTGTTATGGTAATACCAGTCTCTAAGGAAACATCCTTAAATGATGTTCAGATAAATTTCCTGCAGAATAAAAGGAAGAATGGCAAAAATATAAAATTGTATATTTAAAAAAGAATCTGAGAACATTTCTTTTCAGAACATTTTCAGTTTTCTGTAACATTGTCTGAAATTACTGCTTTCTATATACATCTATTGCCTTCAGACACAGGGAAGCTAGGAAACTGTGGAAGGGAGCCCCACTTCACCTTTCCTTCTCACTCTTCTTTGTCTGCTTTCTCAAGAAAAAGAAATAGGCTGAAAATGAGTAGACCTGGAAAATAAATTAATAATCCAAAATCACAANAGATCTAACTGTAGCTAATTCAAGTAATAGTGTAGTATTATAAATATTTGTATTCTGAAACATGGAGAATTTACAAGGAAAAGGTGATTTTAATTCCTTAATCTTCAGCTTCATGTCGATAAAGGAAGATTAAATACCAATTTTTATTATCCATACTGCTCAACTTCCTTTTTACNGTGCTGTCTGCCCTAATGGAGTCAGATCTTGTTGCCTATTACCCATCTTGTTATGGTAATACCAGTCTCTAAGGAAACATCCTTAAATGATGTTCAGATAAATTTCCTGCAGAATAAAAGGAAGAATGGGAAAAATACAAAATTGTACGTTTAAAAAAAGAATCTGAGAACATTTCTTTTCAGAACATTTTCAGTTTTCTGTAGCATTGTCTGAAATTACTGCTTTCTATATACATCTATTGCCTTCAGACACAGGGAAGCTAGGAAACTGTGGAAGGGAGCCCCACTTCACCTTTCCTTCTCACTCTTCTTTGTCTGCTTTCTCAAGAAAAAGAAATAGGCTGAAAATGAGTAGACCTGGAAAATAAATTAATAATCCAAAATCACAATCTGAAATATTTGTGTTTCCTAAGAAAGTGATCTTTAGTTCAAGTAAAATGCAACTTTTCATTTTAATTCTGAGCACAAAATATTAACTTTAAAGTTATTATAGGCAGTAACTAAACCAACTATATCAACATATTTCAAGCTTTGAAATTATTGTTATATTTATTTATTCTCAAAAAAATTTTCAAGAAGTCCTTTTCTAATCAGACATATAAAACTATAAATGAAAACAATCTCTTCAAAAACTTGTAGTGGAAGGTGACCATAATTTTTTCTTTTATATNATTTTTATTATCCATACTGCTCAACTTCCTTTTTACATTGTTCAGGAAATGGCAATTCAGTAAAGTAGTGCCACAGGTTTTGATTTTTTGTGCAGTGAACATTGGGATGTTGAGCAGAAGTTGTTTGGTTTTGTGATTTTTTCCATGTACAAATGAAATGCCTGAATGGTAGAAGTTCCCTTATTTATTTCAGTTTATTGCCTCTCTCTCACCTTACTAGATTACATTTGCACTAACTAAAGTCACTGTTTACACTTATTTAACAGTATTGACTGAAGTAACACTGAATCTCTTTCAATCAGGGCTGATTTTGCTACAAATCACTGTTCCAGCACCAAGATCATTAATCAGCCTCAGGCTAGATCCATTATGTGGATATTCAGCATAGAGAAAATATTAACAGCTCCACAGAAGAAATGTTACCATCAGATTAGCTCTGACTCCCTGCTGGAGCAGCAAATTACTCTGAAGTAATAATTATAATACATTAGTAGAGGTTTAATTTCCAATAAGTGCTGTCTGTTTAAGGGATGGCAATCTCATCATACCTCAGAGAACAATAGATCATGTTATCAGCAAGACAAATCTACATGGAATTAAAAAAAAAAAGACAAAAAAAAAATTCATTACAGTCTCCAAATTGAAACAAAAAGTCCACAGAACTTTCCGAGCTAGAGCTTTGTGGAAAAATCCTATTATTCTGTTTGCTAAAACTTTCCCGCAATGAGTAAGCAGGAAAAAACATTTTACCTGTAAATAAGGAGTGATTGATAAGATGGAAACTCCAGCCTTCTTTTCAATAGTTAGTTCTGGAACATGCTGACATCTGGTTTAGGGTATATATAAAGCAAGAAGAAAGAAAGGTGTGCTGTGCCTGAAGTATTTAGCTTGATTAAGCATAGCATGTTGATTTTGATGGAGTTTACCACAGCTCAGGGTCTGGACTTCTGTGTATATCCTTAAACTTGGGTATGAAAGGATTTCATTAATCTGCACAGAGCCACTGCACACCACACCATGGAGTTTGTCTTGAGAATGAGCAACATCTAAATATTTTTGTGTGGTTTTCTTGTTAATTTCTTGTACCTCTTTGCAGCTATTCAACATTTTAAAACTTTTCAAGTCACAAAGTCTGTGCTTGATGACATTTCAAATCCACATGTTGGCATTCTGAGGAAATAAAAGGAGCTATTTACACCCATGGTGGCTTTGAAATACTCAGTGCAGTTCTGATCAATGCTATTGTCTGAAATGAGTTACTAGAAACTTGGAAAACCCTTTATATCTGATAATTGCAGAGGTGTTCCAGGAATGACCTGGTGCAATGTATTAATTTTCTGTACTCTGTGTTTGTTTGATTGTGAAGTTTGGGGGAGAAAGTAGGAATGGGAAAAACAAAGATGCTAGATTGCGAAGAAAGAGGGGCAACATGACTTATAATGTGAGGATTAAAATATTTAGCTATATGTACTACTATACCTTTAGTTTACAATCTTTAGTTGCAAGTATTGTATCCTGTCTTGCCATTATAATCATCCATTCAGTTCCTTTGCACAGTTAGAAAAAGACTAAGTTCCTGCATCCTGGGGTGCAGTACAGTTGATAAGAGTAAACATTACAGAATCTAAATAACCTCAACCAGTCGTTCCACGACTGCCATCTTTTGCCTCAGATGGGACCAGAAATGGCAATAGACACAGCCTTCAGTAACATGAGTCAGATTTGCTGCCTCGGTGGAGGAATACATCTGCTTCCCTGAATACGAGCAGACTGGTAAAAGTTGTGGCCCAAAATATGTTTCTAGACAGGGGGTCAAGGTAGAACAGCACAGAAAAAGCCATGGTAGTTGGACTCCTCTACTCTCATTCTACAGTAAGAATGATCATTCTGATTTATCTCACTCTATTTTGGAATGAGAAACTATATTAAAAAATAATAATAATTTCTGGTCATTATGTAGCAAAAATGCCTGTAAGGATACTTGTTCAATAATACATAATCTTCTTTAATTTTTCCTGTAGACAAGCTGGTTTTGAAGGTAAATCTAATGCCCTCAAGGTTAGTGAGTTCAAGAGCTTTTTCTCTTTCTGTATGTTGTATTGACTTTTTTTTTTTTTCATATTACCTATATCCAATCACATATTCTGAGAATTGTTCTCTATTTTCACTTAAATCTTGATTTATGGGATTCTTTGTGGCTCCATTATAACAGGAAAGAGATGAATATCTTTTAATTCTGTAGATTTCTGATTTGATTTATATCTCTCAAGAATGTATACACTTGAAGGCTTTTCCTATTCTTTTCTTTTTTCACTTTGAAAACATTTAAAGCCATATTGGCAAATACAGAATAAATACAAGCTGTGGTGTCTGGATTTAAGCTTTTATAGCAGAATTAAAAATACAATGTTGAGAAGATTTTGGGCCCAGATCACTAAGTTCTGCAGAGTTTGCATTACAGAATTGAATTAATTTCATCCAGAAAAGGAATAGGCTTCTCAGTTCCACTGAAACAGAGATTTCTGAGATTTAAAAATAGTTGAGCATTCTAATTTCCTTTGTGTACTGTTACACTTTCAAACCAGGCAATGAAGAGACTATCACAATGTTTCAAGACATGCTGTTTTCTTTGTATATGTGATCAAATCAGAATTTTTCTTTGAACCACTTACACTCAAATTAACTCTTATATAGTTTAATAGCCCTGTTATACTAAGAGAAATCCTTCAGTGTTAAAATATTTATGTGAGACTCCAATATTGAGACTTTGGTTTAAATCATCAAAACTGCATTCATATCTATCATACTGCCCCAAGCAGGAACAAGGATAATTTCACATAAATAGAATAGCTGAACAGCTATTCTGTGAACAGCTGAAATAGAATAAACGGAACATCCTATGAATTGAAAATAGAGATGGACAACCCTAGAAGATATTTCTTAAAATCCAGTGCCTGTGTAGCACTTTGATGTATTTCTGCACCTATGTCATCCAGAATGAATCGTCACTGTTGATTTTCTATGTAGCTATGAGTTTGACATTCATTAGGTCAAAATAAATATAGATTTGTAGCCTATTCATTTGATTAAAAAGAGAGAGCACAATATTATAATATGCTTTACTTCCTCTCCTGCAATAGTGGATAGAAACCAAATTCTGAATAAAATATCACACACTTGAAATACTTGTACAGAGAATTCTATTTAACTCCTTTTAAGTCTCAGTATATTTCAATGCAAAATGATAAACCTGTGCAATCACAGAAATGCATATTATCACAAATGTGAGTACAGCAGATAACTGTACTCAGAAATGCATAATATATAACATATCTAGATTTTGTAGCAAAATCATCATTATTGCAAAGTGTGAAACTTGGAATTCATATAAGCTAATAGATGGCAAGTATTTTACTCTATAACTTCAGGGAAACTATATTTTTTGTCTTTTACGAGTAGGTCTTTTTCTACCTGAATTTTGTTGACTGAACTTAGGCACTGTTCCCATGAGTATGTGCTATGTTGAATCCACGCACTTAGTACTTTTCATGAAAATGAGTCATAATTACTTGAGTGCAGATGGGTCATGGTAACTTCTTTACTGGGTCCCTAGCAGCTAGGGACCTAGCATAAGATGAATGACCATAATCTGAGAAGAATTTCATGTGAAATAAAGTAACAGAAACAATTGGCAAGATGTAATTTTATAATATATTATTATTTTGAAAATTGTATCTTTCTATGGCCTCCCTCTTTTCTCCTGTCCATAACTTTATTGAGAAAGGAAGAAAAAGAGAAACAAAGAGGGAGAAAAGAAACCCTGTCTCTCCCACCACACCTCCCACCTTCAAGGATTAGAGGAAAAACCTCTTTTTGGTATCAAAGGACTGTTTTGTAGGCTTCCATTTCATTTTAGCTACAAAAAGTCTGTATGAGAAAAGGTGATTTTTGCTATCTCTGAAATTTAATATATCTTAACATTGAATCTCAAATCTCCATCACAAATAGAATTTGTTTTCAAGAATCTATACAGTTCTGTTCAGGGGAGTGGTAAAAAGTTAAAAAAATCAATCACAACTCCTAGGAGTCTGAGTCTTGATTCCTAAGCTATTGATCTCATCTCGCAAGTACACTCGTCAGACTTGCTACCTCAGCCAACTATTTTGGAGACTACAAGTTGAATTTTATAGCTTATTGCACACTTGCCCTGATTTAAGACAAATGGGCAAAACTGAGTAAAAAAACTTTTGTGCTCACTTTCTATTCTGTCCTCCAAGTAAATACAGAGGATTCTGGTCTCCTCAGTTTAATAGCATAATCTAAAAGATAATTCCATGTGTATGGAACAACAATGCACTCTTTCCTTCAAATATCTGGAATTCCCTCATCCTCTTCTCTTTCTCGTATAGATGATACTAATTAGCTTCTGGTCTGAGCAATATGCTGCCACACTTTTCAACATTTCACCTGAAGGCCCATAAAAATCTGTTTCTGTAGATTTCTGAAGTAGTTCTTTGTAGAAGTCTGATTTAATATTAATTTTCATTTTGCTAGAGAATACATTCCATAAATTGCAGGTGAAACTGCAAAAAATAATTCCCATACTTTGACGTTCTAATAGTTATTTATTCCAGATTTAAGATTGCTGGTAAAAATATGAGATAAGGTACAGCTTATCAAAAAAATAAAATAAAGAACATCTTTTGAAACTCATTTTTCATCTACTGAAAACTAAAGAATGACTTTTTTTTAATTACTATTTTTTAACTTAAAAATAAGATGATTTTCAAATTTGCAGGTTGAGGGTTTTTTCATTTTTGCATTACAAAAACCTTAAGACCATCAGATGATTCTAATGAAATCTGCTTATGAAACAGGTATAAGCATGATAATAGGTCATAAAATATCAATTTGATTTCAGCTGACTGCCTCAAGTTCCAGGATCAGGAGCTGCAATTTCAAGGTACAGAAAAGTCCTACTTTACTATCAGAAACATAATGTTTCAAAAGACTTTGAGGAAACACTTCCAAACAATCAAAATAGTTAGAAACCAACAAGAATGTTTCAAGATGTTGACTTTTATAACAATAACTGGGTTCACAAAAGCATCGGTTTATTTAACTTTTAGACACAAACTTTTTAAACTTCTCATGTTTACTAGCGCTTTGGTTAGAATTCGTTTCTGTCCTCAGGTGGAAACTATCTTCTGAAACCTTCCAGCATTTTTTATTCTTTTAAACCTATAGAAGTACACCAAAAACACTGATTCCTCTTCAAGGTGTTGATATGAGAAGACACTTGTTGCCTGAACTGTTACAGACATTGGGAATTGTCATTTATGTTATAATTTTTCCACTGAAAAGAGAAAACAACTATTTATGGGCCCCAAGAGAGACACAGGGATGTGAAACAGAGAGATCTATAAAAATTTTAATTAGAGCTAAGCATCCTAATAAGAGGTACAACCACCACAACACTAGGTAAACAATTAATCAATGTCAACATCAAGAAAAACGTGACTAGGCTTAGAGATGTTTATTTTTTGTCTCACTGACTTTGATATGGTCATCTATTTGCAAATTATATCACTCTACTAAAATTCCTTTGTTGCATTTTCTTACTTTATTAGTTGTGACATTCTTTCATCTGTATTACAAACCAGAGAAGATGATGGCACCCATTGTTAAGGTACAAGAAGTCTAAATTTAATATACTTTCTTTTTTTCTTCTTTTTTTATTCGAGTAGAACAAAAACATTTTCCTTGGTAAATAACTGGTGAGCCTGTTAGCCATAAAGAAGTCAGATAAAACTCCTCATCATGTATGGTGGAACTTACTACTCATAAACTGCATAAGTGCTCAAGGCCTTCATGATGGCTTCAGGACTTAATGTACGCAAAGTGGACAAGAGCCCCAAACACCCTTTCTACTCATTTCTGATTGTCAGAGTAAAATGATGTTTGCCTCCCATTGAGGGAGAATTACCTGTGCACTGTAAATTTTGAGACCTTGGAGCAAGGTGCTCTACAGACTTTCAGTTACCTAACCAATCTATTTGATGAAATTTATTTCTTGGGAGCCAATATTATTTGCTGTGCCTTTGCATCAGAGCAGAGAAGAGAGACGATAATCAGAAGTGAATATTTGCATGAGCATAAGATGTGAAAATCACACCCACACTGTAAAAGCCCTCATGAAGATGGAGTATTGACAGAGGGTATTTTCAGCTATTTGAAGAACAGCTGATGTATCTTCCTCTATATCTGGAAAGCTATCACCTGAAAGAGTTATCATGAATTGGAACAGCAACATTGGGCTGCTTATGGTGCCAATTTGCTTAAAGATCTGGTGTCCTACAACATGGGACTACTTAATATCCTTTTGTCATGGTTTGACTTTGGTTTAAATGCCAACCACACAAAATCCAATTATATGCATAAGGGGAATATGGATTTATTGAGGAAAATGTAAAGAAACTTCAGGGCAAAACAAGGTCTACACTTAAACAGTTTCAATATAAAAGAAAGTTTATTACTAACAGAATGAAAAAAAGAAGTGATAAGAAATTAAAGCAAACCTTTAAACACTTTTTATTTCCCAGTGCCTTCTCTTTTGCCATAAACCTTTCAAAAGTTAAAACAAAACAAGAACATGGTATTTTGGTCAGAGTTGCACCTTTTTTAAGAGTCTATGCTTTAGGAAAAGAGGTTCTTCTACTGTGCCATAGAGTTTTCACAAACCAACAGTCCCGCCTGAAGAAAATCTGTTGAAGTGAAAAAGGCATCTCTCCCATGAATCTTTTGCAGTCTTCCCACACTGCCAAGTCATGGGCCACAGGAGAAAATGGGGTTTTAATCTTTAAAGGATGAGTTATCTCAGCCTGAAAGCAAAGGTTCTTTGCTTCAAATCTTTAACAGCTTCTCATAACTTTTATGTGGCCTGGCATAGGCCTTTTATAAAGTCATGGGCTGCATAAGAATTTCTCATCTCCCCAGGTTTTTCTGAATGGATTAAAGTCCTTTCTATGGTTTATGCAAGAAGCATTTTTAAGCTTCGCACTAAAACGTGTGGCAGCCCTCTTTTCCTGTTGCCATTTAGCTGCCTTCCCACGTGGTCTCATCCCTTCCCCTCTGTTTCTGACCCTGGGGCTGCCATGTTCAGTTTTGTCCCATGTGAATTTACTTTTCTCTTCTTTCCTCGCTGACTTGAAAGAAAAGGTGTCTCTGTCGGCTGCGGTGTGTGGTGTTTCTTCGGCTTTGATGAGAGCTGTGCTGGATGCAAGGGTGCCCTGCCAGCCCTGCCGGTTCCGTGCGGCCTCAGATTATCTCGGTCACACGGCCTCAGTTACAGGCTGCCTGCGGAGCGGGAACAGCCCTCTCCCTGGAGGGGAAGGACCAGCCCTGCGCCGCTGCCGCCGTGCTGAGGGGTTGAGAGGGAGCCTGGCCCGGGCCCAAGCCCAGGCCCAAGCCCAGGCCTCTGGCCACCCTTTGGCCCTTGAGGCAAAAACAAAGAGAAAAAGACACATCTC
Organism: Platysteira castanea; assembly: GCA_013397175.1. Classification (NCBI taxonomy): domain Eukaryota; kingdom Metazoa; phylum Chordata; class Aves; order Passeriformes; genus Platysteira; species Platysteira castanea. The sequence goes on from VYXC01009032.1 coordinate 228,105, forward strand.
CTACCTTGCGTGGGCTTTTTATATGCAAAATTGCAAAAGCGATTGGCCCAAAAACACATCAATCAACTCAGGTTCAACCTATTATACCTTTCTAGGGTGGTTCTAGAGCAAGTAGAAACACTTAATCAGTGAGAACTGTGAGCCTCATGGGAGTGTGCAGGGCCATAAAATGTGCGTGGAATAAATAATCAGATGCTAAAAACATCTTAATTGACATTGATTAGGATTATACTTAATAAGTATATTGTTCTTTAGAAAATAACTATACTTTTTGTTAGTATAATGGTGGAAACCCAAACTATCAAGAACTCTGGCATAAGTTCCAAATTGCCATTTTTTAATGCCAGCTGGCAACTATGCCACATGCAGCCATTTGCTCAGTCTCTCAGTGGGTTGAGCGAGAGAAGCAGGGGAGTAAAAGTGAAAGAACTCCTGAGCTGATATAAAGACAGCTCAAAATGGAAAGCAAAAGCTGCACACACAAGCAGAGCAAACAAGGAATCAGTTCACTACTTTCCACGGGCAGGCAGGTGTTGAGCCATTGTCAGGAGAGTAGAGCCCTATCAAGTGTAACAGTGACTTGGGAAGACAAACACCATCACTCTAAATGTCCCCCTGCTTCCTCCATCTTCCCCCAACTATATATACTGCACATTGCAACATAAGGTATGGAATATCCTTTTGGCCAGTTTGGGGTCAGCTGTCCCATCGGTGTCCCCTCAGAACTACTCATGCACCCCCGGCCTCCTTGCTGGTGGGGTACTGGGAGGAGCAGAAAAGGGGTTGACTCTGTGCAAGCCCTGCTCAGCAATAACAAAATCATCCCTGTCTTATGAACAGTGTTACATAGCCCCGTTTTAGGTACTGAGAAGAAAATCAGCTCTATCCCAGAAAAGACCAGCACACAAGTATGTCGCTAGAGGACACAAGAAAAGAGACTCTGACACCTGCTAGGTTGAGCAGAAAGAGAAAAAGAAGGAAAGTTTATTTACATTTTTCGTACTTACAGGTTTCTCAATTCCACAAGGGATTGGAGGACATGTCACTTCCTCTTCAATCCCACTGAAGAAAAAGGATGCTCATCAAACTTTCTCTGATAGTACAAAAATGTAAGCAGAAGAACGACTAAGTAAACGTTGGCTATTATTTACATCAAAGTGTGTGAAAATTTTCTGACTCCAAGGTTGCAACAGAGGGCTTAGCAAGAAAACAGGACAACACAAGCAAGCTCTTTGTTTCTTGGTTTATACTTCTGGTTCACCCCCTTTAATAGCCATAAATAAAGTTAGAGATATGATAGTGGAGTAAATTTAAGTGACGCAGGCTTGGTAGATCTTCACTGTAATATATGATTGTGTTTAAAATATACATCTTTCTATACACACACTCTCACCCCTACCGTCCCACATAAATATATATATGTATCCTAAGGTTTAATAAGGTTACTGGCCTTATTAGAAGAATCAAAGAATCAAATTCTAGTTTTAGAGTGGAAGGTATTATATCCCCAAATCAGACACAATACCTGTGGCAAACAATAAACAAAGTGATCTTGAGTGACAGCCTGTATTTCATACTTCTGTTATCCCATTTTACTCAATGTATTCATTATACAGGTAGTGTAGCTATAACCCATAGTAAGAATGGCATATTGTATTTTGCTAGGTACTATAACTGCATTCATACACACAAAAGGGTTACATTGCATAATGTTTATTTAAGCTTACTCTATTTTTTTTTCTTCAGGGGATTGAAAAGGAGCTATTTTTAACAGATGTTGACATACCTACTTCATATTTTAACACCCTCTTATCTAAAGTACATGCTTGACTTCCATCTTACTGAAAAAAAGTCTTTATTTAGCCAAAAGAAATTCTGATTCGGAGTTCATCAAAAGTCAGTTTTCCTTAGTAGAGTCTACAGTCTAATCAAGGCAATTACGTTTTCCCTTTTAAACAATCCTTTTTTCTTCATGTCTCTTCATTTCCTCCCTCCAAGAAAGCTTATTTTTACTTTCCAATAATTTTGGCACTGTTTTTTTTAATCTTAACTAGCATTCTTACAAATAGACAGCATCACAGAGGATAAGGGAANCTTTGTCACTGTTTTTTAAATCTTAACTAAATCTTAACTAGCATTCTTATAAAAAGCATCACAGAGGATAAGGGAATACAGTTATGCTCTCAGGGACAATTTAAAGTGAAACCTAATTTTTAATACCTCTTTTTACCAAAAGCCAGGTGGAGTAAGCATAGTTGAAAAATTCACCGCTGAGTCTAGTGAATTAAAGCAGGACACCTTATGCGATAGATTAGCTCTTGTCTCTTCATTAACTTGCCTGGGGGAAACATCTGGGAGCAATGTGAGAGGTACTGCTACATGAGGAAGTGGCAGGCAGGTAGGTGGTTTGGGTGGGTTTAAATGTGATGGGAGTAGTTGTGGGTGCTTCTGGCATATTCTGTGTGTTGCTGAATGGTGTTATGGTGAGTTGTGGTCAAAGTAAGTTCTATGTAATTGTTTCTAAAGTCTTGTGTTGCAGGAGCTGTTCTGCTGGTAGGGGAATTTAGGGCCACTTGGTTTCTGTGTGACTGAGGTTTTGTTGGAAGAGTTTCTTACCGAAACTCTAACTTGGAACAACCAAAATAGTATTACTGAGCAGCAAGATTGTAATTTGTTTTGTTTGGTAGGTTTGTGGGGAGCATAAAAGGACTTCCCTGAGAATGTGATTCTTCAAGCTTTTGGTTGAAGCCCATGAGCAAAGAATATTTACAAACCCCTGTGTTTAGTTCATAGGAGCTGATGGTTGTGTTTGTGACGTTACTTCTATTTAGATATTTTTCTACTACCAACAAGTTTTCTTATCTGCTTTTATGTAATTCTTACAGATTTAAAAATGGAGAAAAAGTTATAGGTGTGGGCTTCAGATAATTACTACAATTTTCATGGGTATGATATTTCAAAGGCTTATATTTCTCTTCTTGTTTTTAGTATTAGCACTACTGAATGTAGCAGTGTGGACTTTAGATCTATTCAGCCTTATTTCTTTCACAGAGACTGAACACCACAGAGTCCACCACATCAGAGTCCTAAAAGATGTTGTAGTGAAGTGCATAAGTAGTTGTTTGATGTTTAAGAAAACACTGTGTTAAAAAGCAACAACAAAACAAATACCAAACCAAAAAGCAAACAACCCCCAAACTTTTATTTTAATAAAATAATCATCAAAACATTTAATATAATAATCGTTGGATGTAAGGGTAGGACTCAGATATCTGTGCTTCTAAAGACCCTGTATGAATTTCCTGTCATGAATGATAATTCAACCCTATATTTTAAGTGTTTGATTAAATCTTATTGATCTCAAAAGTAAACATATGCTGAAGTAGCTTGATGACTAAAGCTTTATTAAAAAAAAATCTATATAAAAATAGTAGTTGGCAGCATTAATAAGATGATATTTTGAAAAGCAAGCATGTATGTATGTATCTGTAAATATCTCTGCAAATAGCTTCTTGCATTCATGAAATATTCACTCACTTTCTTGGCTTAGTTCTGGGAAATGTTTTTATGTTAGCCTAGTGGATACTCTGGAAAAAATTTTAGTTTCTTCTGAAAACTCAGACTTCAGTTCTATCCCTGGTTGAAGACTTCACTGTGGTTCAAAAAGAGAAACTGGTGTTCTAAAACTTTGGCATGCTGAGTGAGAAAGGCATTACGGATTCTTTTAAGTTATTTCAAGTTTGTTTTTTCTCATGTGCCTTCGTGCTTTTAGTACCTGCAACAACATATCAAACACAGTAATATTTTGAGACTTTGTTTTTGCTCTTGTTTGTGTTAAATAATATTCAAAATTGTAATATAAACAGGCTCTAGATGTGCTGTATTCTAAATTTTAGTATTTAATTTCAACTGATGAACAAAAATGCAGTCATATTACTATTTTGTCCTTTTTTATTGCTTCTCCCATGTTCTCAGATTGCCGAATTCATAAATATATATATCCTGTGCAACTCTTGTTAACTAATTTGTTACTTTAATTGCTATTTTAATTTCATGTTGTACAGTTATGAACAGAACACCGTCCAGTTTCTGTTCCTAGTAATTTTACCAAACAATATTGGTCTGGAATGCTACTAGAAGAGAACAGTCCCTCTCAAAAGTGTGTTAAATATAATTAATTAATGACGGCCGAGTCCTGAAGTGTAATAAGCTCTTGCTACATGAGGAAGAAGGGTAGTTGTAATAGGAGACTCCCTTCTAAGGGGAGTGGAGTGCCTGATGTGCAGCCTGGACCCAACTCACAGGGAAGTCTGCTCTCTCCCAGGGGCTTGGATAAGGGATATCAAACAGAAATCTCTCCAGTCTCTAGTAAGGCCCTCTGATTAGTACCTGCTATTGGCTGTTCAAGCTGGCAGCATCAAAATAACAAAGTCCAAGGGCAATCAAAAGAGACTTCAGGGCCCTGGGAGAACTGGTTGAGATATCAGGAGCACGGGTTGTGATTTCCTCAGTTCTTTCAGTAACAACAAATAATATTAATAGGAATAGGCAGGTCTCCTGGGTCAATGTGTGGTTCCAAGGCTTGTGTCAGTGGAAAATTTTGGTTCCTGACCATGGGATGTCCTACTTAATGCCTGGTCTACTGACACCTGATCAGATATGCCCTTCTCAGAAGGGAAAAAGAGTTCTAGCACTGGAGTAGCAGAGCTCCTTGACTGAGTTTTAAACTAGCTTGGAAGGGGGGAAAGGGACAAACCAGCATTGCCAGTGATGAACAATGGGATGGTGTGTCAAAACTTGAGAAAATGGGTACTAAGGGGATCCCTCAATGTGTTTCAGGCGGTGTTGGCTACAAAGTACCACACCTGAAAAGTTTGCATACTAATGCACACAGCAAGAGGAAGCTTGAGGCTTTGCCGTAGTCCCAGAGATTTGAGATCACTGGTATAACTAAAATCTGGTAGGATGAATCCCCTGATTGGAGTGCCCTGTTGGATGGTTACAGGCTCTTTAGGAGAGATAGACAGGGCAGAAGAAGTGGCGGGGTGGCATTGTATGTAATAGAGGGTTAGAATGTACAGAGCTCACAGTTGGCAATGGCACAGCTGAGAGCCTCTAGGTAAGAATCAAGGGACAAAATCATAATGTGGATGTCTTTGTGGGAATCAACAATGGAATTCCTAGCCAGAACAATGACACTGATGAATAATGCATTGAGGAACTATGGGATGCTTCCAACACAATTGCCTTTGCCTTTATGGGGGACTTCAATTTGCCAGAAATCAGCTGGGAGCTGGGAGCATCACACAGCTCGTGCAACCTGGGCCAGAAGATTCCTAAAAGACCTGGATGACAACTTTATGAAAGAGGACCTAAGGAAGCTGACTCAAAAAGATGGCCTTCTTGATCTGCTGCTTGTCAACAGAGAGGTTCCTGAGAGGGAAGTGGTGGTTTAACTACTAAAAAAAAATCTAAAATGATTGCTTTCTTTGCTTCCAAACAATTGTTTAGGCAGATATTATCAAATGTGACCAGGTTTTTTCTTTTTGTTGTGGTTTTTTTCTCCATCCTATGCCCCCTCTGTCTTCCTTTCTTTGTCTTTCAGAAATAACATTTTCTGGGTAATGGATAATTAACAGTATAGCAGTATAAGAATTTCTTTGCTTGTGCCAAATACTTTTTTTAAGCTCTTATGCTACATCTTAGTTTTGATACTTAATTTATATTATCCTTGGAGTGTCTGATCCAATTATACAGTCAGCTGAGCCTTGATACAGACAGCTAAATTAGCATGTGATAAGAACCATGCTTTAGAATTGCTCATAAACAGATAAGTGTTTTGTTAAAGCTTTGCTGGATGTCATCCCTGTTGATTAATACCTGTAAAAGAATAATCATAAAGGGGTAATTAGGAAGGATAAGAGACATAATTTCATTAGATATCCTAAGTTTTCACCTTATTAACGAACACCCCCCATTTGTATGTAAAAAAAAAAGTCCAGGGGATAAGTACAGGTTTTATTTTGTTTTGTTGAACCTAGAAATATTGCTTTCAACAGGAGCAAGTCATACTTCCAAATATTTTGTGAATGCAGAGAGAAGCAGACACATGTAGTGAGTCATTAATTATTAATTAATCTGGTCACCTAGCTGGCTAACCTACATTTTAGACAACATCTATCTGTCTTCATTTTCCATGGGCTTTGTGGCATTTCCTGCCGATTGACTTTTATGTTCAACACCTGACTCTTTCAGAGGGAGGGCCATTAAGAGCTTCTCCTGAGCATCTTGTAGTGCAATTCCAATACATGCTCCAACATTAATCTGCTGCACTTATAGCTTCCTGTAATGTTAAAGTTTAGACAATACATAATTTCTTATCAGAGCTAAAATACACAGTGCTGGGCTTATATTTCTAAAGAATTCAGGAGTTTAGAGTTTTTGTTCTGTCTTAACTTTTCTATAATACCACAGCCTAAGAATGTAGTGTGTATTGTTATAGCTGTACTTAAGGCTTTCAAATTGTTTGGTTTTTTTTAGTTAATTTATTCTAGAGAAATGCAAGAGGTGGGGGAGCAATTTTTTCCATATTTCACCTGTAATCAAATTCTTTAGGATGGTTTTGATGCATAGCATGCTGTGATAGATTTGTAACACTTCCAAAATAAGAGATTTTTAGATCGTGCTGATGCTTATACATATTCACTGTCCTAGCATCTAGTTAGATCAGCTGCATCCTTAACTACTGTTGTGCTGTGTGATGTTGCATAATCAGTATATGATGCTGCTACAGCTACAGGCCTTTCGTAATTGTTGCTGCTGAATGACTGCATTCAGTATTCTGTATTCCAGTCCAGGGAGTACATCCTTTCTACAGACTCTGAAGCCCCATTAAAAACACTTGAATTTTCATTCCATTCAATGTGGGCTTTAACTGGTTGCACATATAAGTGATAAGCACTGCATCAAGCAAATTTTATAGAGCTTCTGATCCATTAACATGAATATGAACAATTTTGAAGTGTCTAGAATGTACTGAAAGTGCCAAAGTAATACTGGATTTTTTGAAGTTGTTGTTTTGTTGGGTTTTTTGTTTGGTTGGTTTTTTTTAATATGCTTATTTACCCTACTCAGGATGAGGGGAGGCTAAGTAGAAAAATGTGAGATGTAAGAACAGAGTCTTCTTTGGTTTTATTTTATCAGCAGTTTGGGTGAGGCTGCCAACCTTGTAGAAACCTTTGAGGCTAACTGAGCAATGACTGTGTCATGTTAACAGGTATTCTTCTCTCTTATATCAAACTGGGATGTGCACCCTAAGAGAAGGCAAGATCCCTGACCTATCCAGCTTCTGTCCAGCTTGTGCTGTGATAGTATGGGCTTGTTTTGGGGGCAGGGATTAGACTTCACTCTCCTTATGAAGACTTACTTTTTTCCCCAAAAAAATTACCTAGTAATTTTAAAAGTGAAGCAACTTCATATTTTGAAGGTAAGCAGGAAAGAGAGTTGAATACCACTCTTTAGGTTGTGGGGGATCTTAAGACATTGTACTTGGGTGCCTTCTGTAACTACTGGATGCTTTTAGGCCCGCTCTTTTTTAGTTCTTCTGTCTAGTTACCTCATGCAGAGTTTTGTAAACTTCTGACATGGATTTCTCTTTACCCATCTCCCCAGTTTGTCCTTGGTAGTAAATGTTTCTTGGGTTTCTGTGCTCTCAGAGGACAGGAAGGCACCTAACCCAGTCACTTAGTGTTGTATAGAAATAGAGTAGTAACAGGCCTTTGGAAATGCAGGATTAACTTCTCTGTTTAAATGATTTAAATTTCAATATTAATAAAGCAAAATGGTTTGCTGATAGTTAGGAGTGTATTATGGTCTAATACTGTAGATGATTTGAATCATTAAAGTGAATTCGGTTCTCTGGTTTATAAAAAGAAATGCAGATGTTACTAAATTATATGTAATAGTTCCCAAAGAAATCAGTGTGGTGTTATAAGAAAAAGAAAAATCTAGTTGCATACACTGAGGTAATTTTTTTCAAATTTTTTTTTTATACTAAATTGAGAGAAAAATTGGGAAATATGAGAGCTGACTACTCTTGCAGTAGATGGTTTCAGCTCAGCCAACATTTCTTATGGTATAGGTCAGTTCAGTTCATCTTTCATTAGTCTTTTCATAAATCTTGTTTCTAATTGGGGTTTCCATTTGGAAGTTAATTGATAAGCTATGGTAAGCTGTAGATTGTTTGAAATTGTACTATTTATGTATGAAGCATGATTGTTATAGTTCAAGTGGGTTTACACAGTGATGTATTTAAAAATTAGGTTTTGGGAAATTCAGTAGCTTCATCTGTGTTAAAAAAATACTACTGCGATCCTTTAATGGGATCTCCCTTTTAAGGGTTTTTGAAGAAACAGAATATTTTGTTTCCAGGAAAATGTTTGTATAGAAAAATAATTTGCTGTTAACTCACACTGGCTAATTTGAGCTAAGTGTTTGGTTGAGAAAGTCAGATTTTGTCTAACTGGAGTTTAAATCTTCTTTTTTCCCTCCAGTGAGCAAAAGAGATAAGAAGCTGATGTTTGCCATTAAAGCTCATCACTCGATCACCTAGCTATTGATAGCAACAGCCAGGATAATCAGATTTTTTTGAATGACTTCAATATGAGGAAAGATTAACTAAATCTTTAACTTGAGGAAGAGACAAATGGGCTAATGACTTATAAAATGATGAATGACCATGAATTAATCACTTTATGCTCATTTTTCATGTCTCATGATACAAGAATGAAGGACATAAAAAGAACAATAAAACAGCAGGTATAGAAAAAACAGAAACATGTATTCATCATACAAAATACAATTAAACTGTGGGGATCTTTTTGCCAGCAGTCAGCATGGTAAAGGAAAATGTAACTGCCCAGAAAGATTAGACAAACTCATAAGTTTTTCAAGAAGTGTGAAACACCGAGGTGAAGACACTAACTCTACTTTAAAGAGTCCAGAAAATGTAGATTAACATATCTTAGAATAAGGTGTTTCCAAGTCTGTCTTCTCAAGAACACAGTATTCTTTGGTATAGCTGCTGGGTTCCCTAGCCAGACTAGATGTATCCTACTAGGTCAAGAAAAGGAAAATTCCCTCTGAGATTACAGAAAATGAAGAGACTTTCACTGCAGAAGATAAACTTCTGGGGAGAAAAATGGGGAGGAGGGGAAAGCAAGAGTATGTCCAAAAAACAAATCAAAAAACCACATGAATTCTGAATGAGGTAAGCAGGTAGGGGAACTGAAAAAATACCAGACCTAAAAACCTCCAGTACTTGCTGAAGGCATCCAAGAAGCCAACGTGCTTTGCCTAGAGGCAAAAATATACAGGGAAAAGTAGATCTGTGAATATTTGGAAACTCCCTGACAAGCTTCAGGCAATTGCTGATGAAGAGCCAGTTCTGTAATTATTCTATTTAGGTATTGAATTTTTATGTGTGTTCCTATTTTGTAATTGTTGACACAGATAGCTTGTTTAATCTTAATTCAGTTCCAAGTTTGTTTGAACACACAATATTGTTTCACTTCCCTCATAGGCTAGTTTAGCTTTCCTGGCAAATTGTCTATCCTGGATATTTTTGTCTTCATTTCATCATGATTCTGATGTGGCTTGTATATCGAGGCCTTCTTTGGAGCTAGGTATGCCAGCTCCTTTCTCTTAGGTTTTCTTACTTGCTCATCCCTATGTGTCTGTTAGGGGCTAGTGCTCTTCTGGCTTCCCAGGTTGCTTTAGCATGTATCCCCCTCAATCAGAGACCTTTCACTTAAATAAATTAAAAATAAAAAATAACAAAATTCAAGGGGAAAAGGAGGATAGCTGTGAGCCTTGAAATATTAGAAACTTGAATTAACTGAAAAGGGAATAAGCTGACCTTCCCCAGCAGTACCCTTTGATCCCAAAGGTACCCAGACAGATGAAGCCAGGACAGGAATAGATTCCACCTTGCCTTCCTCTTGCTTAAGATCCCTGTGACTATCTGGGCCAGAGCAGGGAAGGGGCTTGAGGAAGAGCTCCTGTAACTCGTGGAGGTCTTCGGGGGTGACAATTTGTGAATTGTGAAAGCAGATCCTGCCGAGCTCTGAGAGGAGAGCAGCATCCCAGTGAGTGCTGTGCAAAACGTGCATGTCCAAGAGCACTGCAAAGGTGCTCAAGGAGCAGCAGGTACCAGAGCCAAGCCTGACCCTCGGGGCTGCTCAGCACTGCCAAACTGTTTGCAAGGTGTAGTCTGTGTTTGGCAGGAGACACAGGGAATTCTTATTTGTTGAATGTGTTTGTGGCTCCTTCAATTCCCCTATCTGTAAGAATATTTTTCCCAACATTACTTGAAGTTTCTACTTGTTGTCTGGTTATTTCTCCAAATTTGTTCAGTCTTGTGATTTGATGCTTTGAAGCGTCACTCTTCCTGCTTCCTCACTACCCCCAGAAACTTATTACTCTTCTGCTTCTCTCCTTTCCTTGGTGGATGCAGAGGAGAGGAGTTACTCTGATACCCAGGCTGACAATAGCAACATCTCCAGGTTATTTGGAACCTTTTTTTCCCCTTTGTTTTCTCTCACCAATCTCTCTATAAGTTTTGGAAGAATACTCTTGTTCCTGCTTCACAGCAGCATCTGTGAACAGAAAATATCAAGATGGAGCCTGCTAACCTTTCAGTTCTCTGGATGCCTAGTTCCTATATGTTCAATAGGAGTGGTCATCTTAAATTTCATTTATGATTTTGAAGATATCGGACCATTGTTCTGACAGTTTTGCTTATATTCGCCTGCACCCAATGTACCCCCAGGCATTCCATTTGCACTTCTAGTGCCTGACAATCAAATTCATCAACTTGTCTATGGTGAAGTCCAAGACTCATGTTAACAAAAAAAAAAAAAAAAAAAATCACTGAGAAATTCAAGAATGATTCTGGAGGTTTCTAATCCTCTGTTCACTGGGAACAACTTCACAAGTTGTAATAGTCAAGTTTCATTTTATATGCTATCATCTTGCTTGTTTTATTACAGAAGCAGTGTGGTGTCGCCGGGGAATGTCATCCATTTGCTAACTATTTCCGTTTCCAAATCATTAACTGTGTAGACCCATGAGAATTTTCTATTTAAAAATAGCTGTGGTTGTTTTGAGGAATAACTTTTAAACTTTATTTCCGATTGCTTAATTAGTTTCTAAATCAAGATATTTGCCCCTTAGAAAACTACCTAGTACACAGCTGGTGACATAAAGCTAAATAATTGATATCCTTATGTGTAATTACAAAGAAATTAATACTCCTTTAGGAAAGATCTAATTATATTATTTTTGAAAACTGAAGTTAATTAAGCCCATCTTCATCTACTCCCTTCCCTTCCCCTTGCCCCTCCATTTTCTGTGTGCTTGCTACTGAGTTAAAGGAGTGAGATTTCTTTCTCCTCTACCCCTTGTCCCCTTACTGGAGCCATGCTGGCTTGAGTCTATCACGTTACATTTATCCAACTGTTCTGCCATCCTATGTTTAATTAGATTCTCTATCAGTTTACTCAGTAATGGGACAAATCTCACCAGGCTGTAAATTTTAGATTCTTTTTTAGCAGCATTATTTAAAAATAGGTACTGCATTATTATTTCTCCCACTATTCATCAGCACTTTAAATGTTTTTGTAAGGGTGTTCTGCAGGTTTGTATTTCAGCATTTTTTAAAATAATCTTTTGTGTGATGCTGCAATTTGTTCTCAACCTTTTCTCAAGTACCACTCAATCTTTAATCCTCTTCTCCTGTAGATAAAACTTGATTGTCTGATGTCAAGTCACTGGTTTTAAGCTAGATTTGAAGACTACCATGTACATCCATAAGGGATACTTCAGAAAAGAAGTCTTTATTGACCAGCATCTAAATTTCCAATGGAAGGCTTAGCATTCTATTGTAGAAACATGGTGAACCCACACTCCACTCTTGACAATAACTGGTTTCAGCAATTTCTCTCTTTTTCTGGTCTTTGCACTTTATAGCTAAGTGTGCATTTAGAGTATGCATCCATTTAGAAAACTAAATGCAATGTGAATATAGTCAAATAAAGATGAAACAGAGAGTAATTAAATTCAAGGCCAAAGTTTTCACACTTGCACCCACAAGGAGCAATGCAGATGATCTGATTTACTTAACTTTAGTCATTTATAGCTTCATTCATGTGCATAGTAGAAAATATATTTTAAATTGACTTGCAAGCACTTTCACACTAGCTCCTTATTAAAATTTTATTTGAAAAGTAATTTCTCCAAATTAATTTTAAAGCAATATTTTTATTAAAAGAAAAAAAATAGGATGTGTTCTGGTAGAGTTTGAATTTCAGCTTGGTTTCAACTGAAGTTGTTCACATTGCTCTACCACAAGTATGTTTTCACTGCTGCTTATGTGAAAGTTGAGACACCTGTATCACACACAGTCTTTTTCTGGAAATTAATGACTTTTCTCTTAATGGGTTTGCTTATGATACTTGATTTTATATCTATCATATTTAGTCTAATTTGCATATATAGAGCTAAACATATTAACACCGCGTTCATATGCAGTATCTGGATACTTGTGAGAAAGGGGATTAGTTGCAAAGGCAAAAGAAATAGGAGGGAGATTACTTGGGGATTACTTGTATATGAACCAGAAGTCTGGAATTTTAGAATTCCTAGCTATGTCCAAGATATGATGATAAATCAGAATATCTTTGTTCTGGAGGAAAGAAAATAAGTATTTTGGACTGTAATGAAGACCTGAGTCTGAATATTCTGCTGTGGTGGGTAGATGCTGGCTGGCTGCCAGACACCCACTCAGTGGCTTTTTCACTCCCCCACTGGCAGAGACCCTGCATGGGAAACCCTGTGGGTTTAGAGAGAGGGAGGAATTCCTTATGAGTTAGTATCAGGCAAAACAGATTTGACTTGGAGAGAAGTTGTGTTGGCATTTTAAATAGATCTGAGTTGTAAGAATCAAAGACAGACTTTAAAACAACAGTTTTCCTCCCCTGCCTTTTCCTGGGCTGAGCTTCACTCCAAGCTCTTCTATGCATCCTCAGGCGGCCCTGATGCAGAGTACAGGGCATTGTGATCAGTCCAAAACAGTTCCTCTGCCTCTCCTTTCTCCTCACACTTCTCCCTGCTCCACCTGGGCACCCTCCAGGGGCAACAGAGGTCTTCAGTGCCTGGAGCCTCTCCTCCCTCTCCCCCCTTGGGGCTTGAGGTACAGTTCCCAGTCTCATTTGCTTTGGGTAAACTAAGTCATATGTCTTAATATGGGTGTTTTTTTGGTAGGGAAGATAACATTTCCTCCTTTCAGGTATTGGGTTATACAATTTTGGAGCACTTTTATTGTAGTGAAGGAGGAAGCAGTTGAACTCTACCTGCTTACTGACACTATTTGTGTTGAGGACTGCAAGAAAATAAAGAGGAGGACGGGTTTCTGTGCCTCACTTCTGCCCCTTGGGAGTTCCTTTTAATCTTTGTTTGTTTTGGTCAGGTTGTTGTTTTGGGTTTTTTATGAACTGTTGGTCTGTTTTTAAAACAACTCACATTGCAATTATGTAGATTTAAATTCAAGGTCTCTTCAATGAAAATGGTGTTTTTATGCTGTAGGTGATAAAACCTTTTTTCTTTTTTAGAAAAACACTTAGGACTAAAGAGCTTGTATCAAATTCCAATTAGAGAAGTAAAAACCTAGATGTAGCTTAATGAGTAAATGAAGAGTTGGATAATGGTGGTCCCTTGTAAGAGGTTTTAATGTGGAAAATGCTCTTCAATCATCTGATGATTATAGAAGAAGAGCCGTAATCTGTGCCACTTTGATGCCCTGGCAAGGTAATTTACTGTATTTTACTTTCTTGCTGTGAAACTGAATAGCCTCATTCTGTGCCCACACAGCAATCTGAAACATCTGGAGTCTGCTGTATTCAGAAGTCTTTTTCTTTTTAAGTGTTCATCCCAAATTGAGTGAATGGAGAGCGGGTGCTTTCTGCTGCTGATGCACAGAAACATATGGGGGCTGTGGATGTAGTTAGGTACAGGATTATTGCAAGGTACACTGTGTAAGCACTTTCCTTTTCAGAGAATCTTTATACTTATATCTGAAAGCTGTTTTTTTCTAGGGAGTGATCCAAATGCTTTGACTGGCTGTCTCAAAATGAAAAGCAACACCCACCACCAAATACTTATCTGCTGCCACAGTGCACGAACATGCCTTTAAAACTAAAGGTTCTGAAGTGTTGTGGCACTTTCTTCACGTAATAAAATACATAAGGGGTGAAGCCTGTAATAGACTCTCCCTTCTGTATCCAAGTGACAAACTTAGGCTAGGCAAAGCACCAATCTGTGTGCGATCAACACCTTGTTTTTTACAGAGGGATGATGCCTTAGGTTTTAACTTTTATATTTTTCAAATCCTATATTGCCTAGTGTGTAACTCTGAAGTTTCATGTAGCCTGCTAGCTGCTGTTCTCTTATGACAGATAGACATAACAAAGCCTCTCCGAGCTTGTTATTCAAGGACACTCAGACTGTCCTAGGCTCAAAAGGAGTAAACTAGGGCATCTAGAGAGGTGGAGAAATTGAAAAAATTACATCATTAGCTAAAGTTTTAATTGGTAAATTTATGCTGATATGCAAATAAGCCAAACCTATAAAAGTGCGAAGAACTTGTGACTCTTTGTTCATCTTGGGGTCCATCTTGGCTTCTCAGGGTGTACCTTTGAAGGCCTTTCAAATAAATACCTATCTTTATTCCCTTACTCCTGTCTAGTCTCTGTTTCTAGGTAGCCACTCAAGGCATCAAGGAAAGGAAAAGAGGCTTCTCACGTTTGCTCTGCCAGTAAAGAATATCTTCTTAATATCTAGTATAAACCTACTCTCAGTTTGAAAACATTACGCCTTGTTCTATCATTAATGCCGTTGTAAAAAGTCCCTCTCCAGCTTTTTTGTAGGCATCTTGAGATACTGAAAGGCCACAGTCAGGTCACCCCTGAGCCATCTCTTCTCCAGGCTGAACAACCCCAGCTTTCTCAGCCTTTCTTCAGAGGAGAGGTCCTACAGCCCTCTTGACAGCCCTCCTCTAGACTCACTCCAACAGTTCCATGTCCTTCCTGTGTGGGGTCCCCAGGGCTGGATGCAGCACTGGAGGGGGATCTCACCAGAGCAGAGCTGAGGGACAGAATCCCCTCCCTGGCCCTGCTGCCCACGCTGCTTTGGATGCAGCCCAGGACACGTTTGGCTTTCTGGGCTCCAAACACACATTGCTGGCTCATGTCCAGCCTCTCATCTACCAGCACCCCCAAGGCCTTCTCAGCAGGGCTGCTCTCCATCTCTTCGTCCCTCAGCCTGTGTTGATACCGTGGATTGCCTCAACCCAGGTGCAGCACCTTGAACTTGGCTGTCCTAATTCCATAATACCGTGGGCCCACTTCTCAAGTTTGTCCAGGTCCCTCTGGATGGCATCCCATCCTTCAGGTGTGTCAACTGCACCACTCAGGTTGGTGTTGTGTGCAAAATTGCTGAGGGTGCACTCCATCTTGGTTATGACACCAATGAGTTAGGAATATATATATATATTACTATCTCACATTATTTTCTAAGTATTTTCCAGCTGCTTTGTTATTTTTAGGTGTTTTTGGTGTAAAGTCTTATGTTATGATGTTATGACCCTTTTACTGCAATTTAAGTGGTTACTTTGTGTGTATAATACTGTAGTCTTACAGCTGCTAATTGTTATTGTAGAATTCTTCTACTTCTAGTAGAACTTATTAAAAAAAACTCAAACAAATCCCCCCAAAAAACCCCAAACCTCTAAACCATCTCTGTGTTTAAGAGTATCTGTTACCAGGCTACCTAAAAACCTGTAAAGGACACTTTTATATTGTGATGACAAGATAAAATCAAAGCTTAACCTTTCAAAGACTGATCATGTTTTTCATTAATGAAAGCCTAATTAGATGGTTATCATGTGTGTTAAGTCAAAAGAAGTGCTCTGATGCACTGATTGTGGTTTTATAACTTATTTCATTATTACAACTGCTTCTAGAATAGTATGTAGATGGTAGATTTGCTAAAACACTCCTTTTTTTAAAAAATAGAAGAAGGAGAAAAATCAAAGCAGAGATTTCACAAAGCTATGGATTCAAACAATTGGGGTTTTGTTGTGGTCCTTTTGGTTTTTTTCCCTCTCCTTTTGCTCTGTATGCTTTAAGGAAAACAATGGCTGTGCAGAGTTTTGGTTGAAAAAGCAAAAGCTGTGTAATGAGATTACTATAGCTATCACATTGTACTGCCGTGTCCATGTCCCACTTTTCCAATAAATCACAATAACCAGCTGACAATGCAAATATCACAGCATGTTGCCTGGGAATTATTCTGATTAGTTTGTAACTTGCAAAGGCTCCTCTCACTCTTGAGCAATGAGATCTTCTCCCATAGTTGCTATTTTTCCCTGGTACTTTTTGCCATAAGAGATACTGAGATTGCAGCGGCCATAATTCTGGTTTAAAGGTGCTTGCAATGGATCGGGTTTGTTATGTTTCAGGGCTTTGGGGAGTATGCTGTTAATATAGAAGTATTTTTTTACTATCTTTTCTTGCAGACTATCTATAACTAGATTTTTAAATCCCTGTATAGAGCTTTGGTTTTGGATCTCACAAAGATAAAAATGTATATTAAACCACTGTAGGAGCATACAGTCTGCATATGTTTGTAACGTGTCTAGAATTTTATAATCTCTGTAGAGGCAAAAAAATTGTTAAATTGCAATTCTTATATGTTTTCTTCTTTTTATTTTTCTTGCAGAAATAGCAAGGTTCCTGCTCTAGAAAGGATAGATTTTTTTTTTGACCTGTAATATATTTTTGTCTCTTACTGCTGTAATGATTTCTGTGTAATGAATCATGGTGGTCTTTTCCAGGAAGTTATTCTACTGTGTTCTGAAAGCCTGTATTCTCTGATGTGATGAAAATATGAGACATTGACTCCAAGATAAAACTTGGAAATATGTGCTAGGTTGTGGAAAAAATGATCAGAGAAGGATTTAAGTATGCAAATATTTACATTGATGCTCTTTGTTTTTTAAACTGCCTTAAAGTTTACCAAGAATTACAGTGTTTGAAGTCATCACAGCATCTCACAGGGTGACCACAGTGAAAGACCTACTCATGGTTCTAGAATTGTTCTCTACTGGGGAAAACCTTAGACTTAAGATACAGTAACGAGCTCTTGTTTTTTTGTGGTCATGGAAGCTTCCTGACCTCCTTCTCTTAAGATGTTCGATCTCATTATTGAAAACCTACAAACATCAGATTTTTCAAAATATTTTATCCAGATGAACTTGTACCATTTTTGGTCTTGTATACATCATTCATATTTATTGCATATATTTTAGCTGGGAACCCAGGTTAAGCATCTAGACTTAATTTCTCACTCTGCCACAAATTTCCCAAGCTGTCCTGAGTAAGTAATCTAGCTTTCTATAGGTCAATTGTCAATCTATGTAATAGATTATTGTTTAATAGAGATTCTTCACATTGTGAGAGAATACACACTATAGCTGCAGAAATAAACTTATGATGAATTCCAAAATGCTTAGGAAGCGTGGGATAGATCCACATGCCAGAGATGGATGTGAAAAGAAGCAGTTATGTCCCCCAGTGTGGCCAATGAGTTCAACCAAACAGCCTCGTCCCAGAGTATATTTGAAATGTATGGAGAGTTATGCTAACTTCATATTAATTGCAGGACCATTGCAGTATTAATAGAGTAGGCTTTGATTTTAGGAAAAAATGTAAACTGTACTTTTTTCAGAGGATTATAGTATCACCTTCTGCTCATCATAAATGACATTTTAGGTCAGCTATAAGTATGCGTTTCATAGGGGAAGACAAACAAAAGTCTTAAAACTATGGAAGTCAAATAAGGGGAAACTGCTCGAATTCACTATATTGCAAGCCATAGAATCACAGAATAGTTTGGGTTGGAAGGGACCTTTAAAGATCATTTAGTCCAACCTCTTTGGCAAGACCAGGGACATTTTCAACTAGATGGGGTTGCTCAGAGCCCTGTCCAGCCTGACCTTGAATGTTTCCAGCACTGGTGTACCTATCACTTTTCTGGACAACCTGTTCCACTGTTCCACCAGACTCATTATAAAAAAATTTCTTCCTAATATTTACTGTGAATTTGCACTCTTTTAGTTTAAAACCTTTACCCCATGTCCTCCCAGACTAGGACCTGCTAAAAAGTCTGACCATAATTTTATTTTCTGGTGGAAGCGTATTTGCTTTTTTAACATAAGAAAAGAATGATTATGGCTTCATTTATTAGAGCATAAATAAAATTCCCATTCCTGGCTAAATATTTTTTTTTCTCCTGCTTTTCTCAAGCTGCATTCCTGGCAACAAACAGATAAAATTATTTGAAAAATCTACAAAAAGCAACTGCTTCACTAGGAAAATTAAAAAGAAATTCAGCAGAAAAAGCAATTTAGTTGAGAGAGAACTAGTGGGAAAAGAACTGGAAAGAAGCCCCCACGCTTCAAGATTTCTCTGAAGGACTGAATATAAAAAAGCCTGTTTTTTTAGAAAGTGTCATGGGCACATCTGAACATTTTAGATAAATGTTTTATTGGATGCATCCCATTCTAGTGGCATATGCTGGCAGCAGGGGTTATGACTGAACTACAGCAAATGCCAAGATTCAGTTAAATATGTTTCAGACTGGCTGGGCTGGACTCTAATTACCTACTGTAAAATAAAGAAATTGTCATGCCTGGTGTTGTGGTTTAAACCCAGATGGCAGCTGAACATCACATAGCCACTCACTCAGCCTCCATCCTGATGTGTGATGGGAGAGAGAAGTGTAAGGGTCAAACTGAGAGCTAGGGGGCTGACACAAGGACAGTTTAATAGGGAAAGAAAAAGCCATGCTGTCCTGGCTCTGGCCAGGACAGGGTTAATTTGTGAGGAAGGGGCATGGCTGGGACCTGGTAGTCATTCTATACCACTTCACATCATTTTCTGGGGATGGGAGAAGGGGGTCCCTTCTGGACTGGGGTAACATGGTAGCGATTGGGTCGGGCTCCATGGTGAGAATTTTGATGTGGATTTTTTGCCTCTCTGTTATACACTTTTGTTATTAATATTATTGCTGTTTCTAGTAAATTGTACTTATCTCAACCCTTGATCTTTACCTTTTGTGCCTTCAGTTCTCCTCTCCAGCCCACTGCTGGGTGAGGGCAGGGGGAGTGGGGGAGTGGCGCNGGGCAGGGGGAGTGGGCGAGTGGCGCATGGGTTCAGTGGGAATGCTAAACTGGAGAATACCATTCTTCAGCCACGACACACACGAGCAAAACAAGGAATTCATTCCCTGTTTCCCAAGGGCAGGCTGCTGTTCAGCCATGATGTGCAGAGCAGGGCCCCATCACATGCAGCAGTTACTTGGGAAGACAAATGCCATCACTCCTCCCCTTTCTTCCTTCTTCCCCCCGCTTTATAAATTAAGCATGAGATATCTCTCTGGTCAGTTGGGATCAGCTGTCCTGGCTGTCCTGATGCCCTCCTAACCTCTTGTGTACCCTCAGTCTCCTTGCTGCTGGTGTGAGAAGCAAAAAAGGCCGTGATGCTGTGTAAGCTCTGCTCAGCAGTAATGAAAACATCCCTGTTATCAACACTTTTCACCACAAAAACATAGCCCCATACTAGCTACTGTGGAGAAAATTTTATTCTATCCAAGCCAAAACCAGCATACCTGCTGACATTGGAAGCAGCAGCATCAGGAATTTGTACCTTGAACACAGCAGAGTCTCCAAGAGGCTCATGTATAGGCAGCCTCACCTGCTGCTCACTTTAACATCTTGTGCTAATTCTTTGAAGGGCAATGTTTCACTCTAAAATAGGACAATAAGTCAAGGAGACATACTGCTTTTTAATATGTATATACTTGTGTTAGAAGACCTTTCATGTGTACAAACATTATCTTATTCTTCTATAAACATTAATTTAAAAAAAAAAATTCTTTATTATTTTTTTTCCTTCTGCTTTATTGCTGGATTTATTGAGACTAATGTTCTAGTCAAAGCTTGTATTGTGTTCCATCTCTGGTTAGAGAGTCCCAGACATGGTCAGTGGTCTATGTCTAAAGGATTACATAGGTGTAATTCAGCCTTTATATGACCTTGACCCACAGGATTAAAGATGGCAAAAGAAAGATATTTGTATCAATAAAATAAATTATTTACTTAAACTGACAATTATAATGGTTAGATTAAAATACTTTAATCAGAATTATCTGCTACACAGTATAGTTATGACTACTAGTATTGTACACTAATTTTTAGAGTAATATTGAAGCAATGGTGTTAAAGCTAGCAAAATAATTATTACTTAGAGATTGATGTTACTCAGCCATGCCAACAACTGTGGCTAAATCTTTCACTCAGCATCCAGGAGTAGTCTTGAGGGGCATCTCCTCTCAAGAGAGGGATCTCCATACACACTCCTAGACTGGATGTGTTAGAAGTTCTGGCTGTTCAAAGGTGGGGCTGGGCTTCTATAGCATAAAGCGATTGACTGTCAGTCATAGTTTCCAGGCGGCTGTGACAACTCAGCAGCTTTAGATAAGTTATCAGTGTTATCACCTGCTAGTTCCCTTATCAGAGACTGTCTGCCACATCCTCACTAGTGCCGGAGTCTGTCAGGAAGCGTTATTTTTCACATCCTCAAAATGTTCATCTTTAGGATCAATGAGTTGTGCTGATCTCAACATACTTCAAAAACATTGTGACTCCCATCTCCATCCATCAATGATAACTTTTGCAAACAAGGTAAAGTTTGAGCTGTTTTACCCCCACTTAAGCAGAGCATCCTTCTACATGTGAGCATCTGTATCAATAAGCACAAAAATTCTTACATCTATAGTATATTGTTCAATAGCTCATACAAGATCTGTTCACATTTCTGTTTGTTTTGCATGGCAGAGAACTTTACGCTTTGAGAGTCACTTATTCCTTGATTCACAGGTAGAAAGTTTTATACTTTATTTGCTAAATATTATTTAAATTGAAATATGCGGAATGATCCTTGAAAAGATCTAAATATTTTTATTTAATGTGACATAACGTTGGAGCTCAAATTGGAAGAGCTGGAAGTAGCAATAGATAGCTGAAATTTTTGCGAGAACTGCAAGACTATTGGTGTTGTTAGAACTACAGTAAAATCAACTCACAACTGCTTCATCTCAGTAACTGTAGTACATGTACAGAGTAAAAAGTTGTTTCTATTATGTAGAACTTATGGTTTTGATTCATGAAAAAAATACAAATTAAGGTTAGAGGGTCTTTCTTCTAAGCCCTTGCTACTGAGTTGTGCTCTCTCAAATGAGAACGTATACACAAAACCTGGATAATACAGTTGAAACTGCATATTATCTTGGAAGGGTTGTGCTATACTCTTATGAAGAGCCACATATGGATATGTTAAAGTTAACTGGTACTTTGGAGCTGATGTGTTTTGCCTTTGGACAAAATCTTAGGATAAATCCTTGACTTTGACATAGTATGGTTTCCTTTACTTGTTAGTCACATTAGGGTGAATTTCCTCTTGGAAATATTTTCGTAGTGTAGAATACTAGATAATATAAACACTTCTTCAAGTTGTTTGTGCTGTCAGATTTCTTTTTTTTTGACCTAATAAAAACTTACTTGTTTTTATGTTAAATAATTGAAACATAATTTTACTAGAAATTCCTGAAAACAGGTGTCTCTATATGCTACTACTGCAAGTATTAGAGTGAGGAGGTTACTTTGTTGTTAAAGAAATTGTTTGTGGTCTACAATAGTTGAAAAAGAGAATAAATTAAATTAACTCAGCATGTTACTAGCTGAACTTACACCTTCAGTATGACACATAGCAAATGGTGTTTTTCAGAAGAGTTCTTCAAGGAAAAATGACTGCAGTGTGTTCCTTGTGGTGGTGAGATCAAGTCATTTAGCAATCCTTGTACTTTAACACAAGTTCTGTACAATGATATCCTCAAAATAGAAGTGACGGACTTTGGCAAAGCACCCTAATTTTTGTCACTAAGTTAATGTGTGTAGTAATCCTGGAGAGAGCAACTGAGAACTGCTAAAGCAAAATATTTCACACAGGTTGCCCCAGCCAGAGAGGTGAGGTGCAGGTGCTGCAGCTACACGTCCCCAGGCTCAACTAGGAGCAAGGCTGAGGATGTATTCCCACATGCACGCACAGGGCTCACGTTACATATCCAGGACCAGCCACACATGTGCACGCGGCATAGAGCCTTCTCACCCACAAAAGAGGTAGAAAGTAGTTTAAGAAGTAGACAGGACAGGACAGGCTGTGCTGGTCAGGTACAGGGCATGCGCAGATGAGTGTACTGACCAGCCCCCTATTTATGTGTAACCCAGCCTTTACATCTCATTATCCTTCTATTATCCTAGTCTTATTACTTCCCAAATCAGCTAAACTTCTGGCTTTTCCCACCTCTGGTTCCTCCTCTAAACATCCTATAATAAGTCCTGTGACTGCTTTTTCTTCCTACCGCGTGTCTTCTGGATAGAAACCCTTTTAATCTGTGAAGGGATTTCCAGACTGCTCCTAATTGACTCCTTGTGATGGGTTTCACACCTGGACAATGAGGCTGAGGCTGTGCTGGGACAGTCCTGGGAGGGGTCCAGATAGGATGTTTGTTGCTTGGTAGTCCTTGGTTTGGGTTCCCACCTGCATTTGTGCATCCCTGTGCTCCTCTGAGCTTGTGGATACGGGCCTGTGATGGGCAGATGACTCCTGGGATGGGTCTGAGTTCAGCTGAGAGCTCCCATTCCTGCCATTGTGCCTCTGAGCTCCTTTGTGGTTCTGGGGATTAGTTTTATCACACAACTGAGCAGTAATTAATACAGTATAATCCCTTAAGAATAACAGGCTGTGTTTGCTAGTTAGTTATAATGGAGAATTACTGTTATACAAGTTGCAATGTATGCAAGTCTCCAGAGAGGAAGATGTCCCTAATTGAAGTAATTGTAAGTTAGATTGTTTTGCTGAGAATATTATGTTGTTTTCATTTACCTTGTCCTTAAAATACTCTTCATAACTGATATTTTTGACTTCTGGTTTTAAGGATTTTTCTTCAGAATATTCAAACTATAGATTGTCTTTTGCAGATGAGTTTGTAAAAGGGGAATTAAATTTACTTTGTTCTCTTTGCTCTTCCCTAGCTGTATGTCATGGTTATTTACAAGGTCATGCTGTGTTTTATTAATTGTTGAGTTATTCTGGCATGACAGTATTGTTTCATGTAGAAGTTTTGCCTGGGATAATGTCAGCAGGAAAACAAGTTTAGACAGTACTGTGATTCAGAGCTTACAAGAGATCAGGCTCTAGTGTGCAAATCTGCCTGTCACTGTTAGAGCAAGGTGAAGCTGAATGGGCCATGAGAGAGAGGGATAAGTGTTCTTTATCAGGGAACTGAGACCTTTCTGAAATGTGTAAACCAACTGGGGACACGCAGCATGAGGATGTATGCCCTGCAGATGGAACTTTCCTTTCTGCGTTTTGTTTGATTTCTAAAATCAGTGACAGGGTGATAGTCATTGGAAAAGATCATTCGTTAAATGCCATTTTGGCTAATGTCATATTTAAAAAAAAAAAAAAAGCTTCTAGACTCAGCAAAGATAAAAGTGTCAGCTGATGTGCTATCACAGGATTTTAACTTGAGTCATTGAACTGTCCTCTCTTTTTCACCCGGTGTTTGAGATGGGCATAAGAATTTATCTCCTGGCTGGTGAGTGTTTGGTTCCCTGTTAGTTACCTGCAAGGAAGCACATAATTTTATAAGCAAGTAGTTTAAGAAGAAAAGAGGTACTCAGAAGTGCTTACTGGAAGGCCTTTATGAGTTAGGCTTGACTAACCAGATTTAGCTGGTTGTGGGGAAGTAGAGGTGTGAAGCTTTCATACTGGTGGATGCCAGTCTCTGGAATATGTGTTTAAGTAGGTTTGAGTATGTGTGGAACTGCCTTTTCTCAACCTCTATCTATGCCTTATTGGTGTGAGAAGCCATGGTGAAAATCTTGATGAAAGCCTGTAACTGAAGTAAATTCCTTTATAACTGTATTTCGCATATCTCCTCTTCTATGAGGTATTCTGGAGTTTTTAGAGGGAGGCAGAAGAGTTGTTAAAATAGCTACTTCTTATCCTATTTAAATCTACACAGATGATAAAATGTAGTACTTTTCAATGTTTTTTATAGTCTCATGTCAACAAAAAGTTGGAACCTTGGTGTAATTTTAGCATTTATATATTCTGATAGCTGCTTATTAATTGGCTTCTTTTTAACTACCCTATAGCAATTCATCAACAAACAGGGATGAGAGGTAGTGATGGGTGTTGCAGAATGAGAATATGAACAAAGAGCTCAACGTTCAGATCAAAGGATTTTTATGTAAATGTATCTCATTCAGGCATAACTGACTGAAAATTAGCCATTATTCCAGCATCTTTATAGGTTGACTTTTTAGCATTTTATCTTATAAATGGGCAATCTGTGACTACCCATACAGTATACAGGCAGTTATTTTTCTTCAACTTGATGATTATATTGCTGCTGTCTTCTTTCTAAAAAGTTGTCAGATTGTCCTTTGAAGTTATGTTTAATTATCAGAGTTTAACTTCACCAAAGTGTATTTCAGTGTTGGGTTAAAATGCTATTTCTCTGTGACTACAAAATCAGCCTGCCCAATAGGAAACATTCCTAGATTTGAGTGAGTTACTCTTCTAAAAAGAGGTCTGACAGTTTTGCTGTGTATTTGATGTAATAGATTTATCAATGGCTTCAGATGGAACTGCTTGGCAGCTTCATGTGCAGACACAATGTTTCTGAATCTCTTCTTATTAGAAGGAAGTGCTGCCATCTTACAAATATTAAATGCGTAAGAATAAATTCAGCCTTTGAAAACATCAGTTAAAAGGGCTGAAATGGTGCCTTCTGAACATATTCCAGCCTCTATTGGTTTTACAGAAATTGGAAGTTGCAAAATTCTTACAGTACTTAATTTTACAGAGAACATTGTAATAATATTTAGGTGGTTTGTTAGAATTCCCTGAAAATTGTTTGAATCAAAACCTACTTTCTACAACTTAGTATTATAGCCTTTTAAAATACCTTTTCTTCTTTCTCATATCTCATTAAATACTTCAAAAAGTTCAGAAACTCGCTTGATAATATTATACCTATAATGGAAAAAGTGCACTGTAAATGGAGGTGTCTTGAAGAGACCTCAAAAGGCCATATTGTAACTGTCCCTGCGCATAAATTAGGAGATGAGTCGTGTTTGGCTGTTCAAACAGCCACTTGCAGCATACATATGTTTTTTCTGTTGAAATCTTGGATTCACCATGCACTGTAAGATGCAAAGTCCAGTAATTAGTGTAAATAAACTTCAAAGATAGCAGCACAGGAAAGCATGTAGAACAAATGTAATTACAAGCTGTTATGATAGTTTACAAAAATATGTATGTGCTTTATGTTGCTTTCTGCTTTGATTCTTGTATGGAAGTTATAACAAATAAAATGGTCTCCAGAGATTATTTCTCTTGCTGCTGAGAAAGCACTTCTCATACCTAGTACGCAGCTTTCTAATTCTCTGTTGTTTGCCTTCCCTTGGGTATGAGCTTCTATCCTGTAAAAATGGGGGTTTAACATTCTGAGTCTTAAATGTGGAAACAGTTCTGCCTGTTACCTTTTTTCCCCACAGTATTTTATGCACCAAGTGGCTTGTAACTCAGCATGGCTTATGTTTCCAGCACTAGCTGGAATCCAGCATTTTCAGAAATAAGCTATGTTCTGACTATGAGGGACAGCTGCAGTTGTGCCACTGTTTGCTACTTACAATAAATGCTGGGAAAACAGAAATATTCCTGCCTTCCCTGAGGTAAACAAAAGGACTGTCAAAGTAATGTTGTGTTTGAATATGAAGCCGTCATACAAGGCAGATCTGTCCATTTAATAAAATTCACATTATCAGTCCATGGAAATAACTCTTGTATAAAGGTTAGCAAAATTGAAGTATGCAAAATGCATGAATCTTCAGTGCTAGCGAATGTACAGAATTGGACAGGATCATCTATTATGATTTGTCCAGCTTTTTGTAGGTGTAATTTTACAGGTAAAATTCCCCGTACCATTACTATTGATGTACTCTGTTCAAAAAACTATTTATTCCAAAACATGAATTAAGCTTCCTGCTTCCCTATGCAATTATTAATATTTCTCTTACCTGAGAAAAGAATAAATAATACTTGGAGATTTTATTTTTTACATAGCATATCTGGTTAGACTTGGCTGGTTTAGTTTTATGTCATTATTTTTGCCAAAGGAACAGTTCCGTGATGTGATACGATACAGCTGGTCATGCTATCAGAAATGTTGATGAGTGGCAAATGATATTCAGATTTAGGACAGGGTTTTTTTACCTCTTAACCATCATCTGTCACATGTCATAATGGCTTAGGCCATCTAGGACATGCCTAATGCTTTCTTTTTTTTTTTTTTTTTTTTTTTTAAATTTTTTTCCTTTGTGGTCTATGGGAAACCAGAAACTTATTTTGCAAGGCTTTTTTGACTAATAAATTACGGGTGTATTATGCGGTTATGGATGTATCCATCTCATTCTTTAGCTATAGAATAAAAATGCCATCATCAGTAACTGAAGGAAGTCAGGAAATAGAGTACAATATAGAGTATGCCACAGAAATACTGTTGAGAGTTGAATAAGCCAAAAGGAGTTTAAACTAGAATAACAGAGTGGTTTGGGCTGGAAGAGATCTTAATGATCATGTATTTCCAACCTCCCTAACATGGGCAGGGACACCTGCCACTAGAGCAGGTTGCTCAAAGTTCTGCCCAACCCAGCCTCGAACACTTACACGCATGGGGCACAGGTTCTCTCGTCAATCTGTCCCAGTGTCTCACCACCCCCACTGTGTAAAACTAAACAAGGAAACAAAAACTAATGAAATACCCCAAAACTCCCAACAAACAAAACAAATTTTCTTCCTTATATCCTGTTGCGGTGAGTGTTCTGCTGGGTGCCGCAACCTTCCGAAAGCGTCTCCAGTAGGAAGCCGCTTGGCAAGGCCACTACACTGACACACTGACACACTGACACACTCACACACTCACACACACACACACACACACCCTGGATAGCTTCTTCGACGAGTCGACAGCAAAGAGACGGGAAGGGTCTTCGTGTGGGGTTCCAAGGGAGAGGTTTATTTCAGCCACACACATGAATGGATCCAGGGACCAAGAGAGAAAACATGGCAGGGTCCAGGTTTATATATGGGGCCGATAGGTGCAGGGAGAGCATCAGGGACCAATAGTCTGAGGGTATGAGGGTGGTACACAGGCGGGGTCAGGGTGTGGGAGCCAGTGGGGGAACACTGAGGAAGTGGAAAAGGAACAAGGGCCAATGGGAGAACAGGGAAGGGAGACCTTTCTAGGGCAGGGACATACAGGGTATAAGGGGGCAGGGAGGCCAACGGGCCAACC